>NC_069423.1:30364244-30412714 GCF_026875155.1 Cherax quadricarinatus | reverse complement strand
ATTTTACCAGGCAGTGGTAGATAATACAAAGGGAAATGGTAGATAAAACAGGATTGTAGTAATACAAGGAAGTGGTAATAATCCAAAGGGAATGTAGTAATACCCCGGGGAGTTGATAATACAAGGAAGTGGTAGATAATACCGGCAGTAGAGAAAACAAGGGGAAATGGTAGATAAAACCAGGCATAGAAAAATAAACAAAGGGAGTGGAGATAATACCGGGCCCCCGTAGAATAATACAAGGCCGTGGTAGATATACCAGGCAGTAGTAATAAACAAGGCGTGGTAGATAATACAAGGAAGTGTAGAAATACCAGGGATAGTAATAAACCAGGAAATGGTAGTAAACCAGGCAAAGTAAAAAAAGGAATGTGACATCCAGGGGGTAGAGATAATACGGAGTGGAGAAATACCAGGCGTAATAGAAAACAAGGCATGGTAGAAATCCCCCGGGAGTATAATAAAACAAGGGGTGGGATAAAAACCGGCATATTTGATAATAAAGGGAAGTGGTGATAATACCAGGCAGATAATAATACAAAGGGAGTGGAATAATACCAGGAGTATGATATACAAGGCAGTGGAGATAAACCAGGCAGTAGTAGATAAACAAGGAATGGAGATAATACCAGGGATTTGAGAAAATACAAGGGAAATGGAAAATAATACCCGGGAGTAGTAATAATAAGGAAGTGGGGAGATAAACCCAAAAGTAGTAATAATACAAGGGAATTTGGGAGATAATACCGGCAGTAGTAGATAAAAAAGGCGTGGGAGAAATACCAGGCAGTATAGATAATACAAAAAAGGGGGGAGATAATACCGGGATAGTAGATAAAAAAGGGAAATGGTAGAAATACAAAACAGGGTAGATAACACAAGGGATGGTAAGTAAAACAAGGAGTTGTTAAAAATACAAGGGAGTGGTAATAATACAAGGAAGTGGGGAGGAAAAACAAGGTATGGGAATAATCAAGGGAAGTGGTGATAATACAAGTTTGTGGTAGATAAAACAAGGGAAATGGTAGATAATACAAGGCAGTGGTAGATAATACAAGGTAGTGGTAGGTAATACAAGGTAGTGGTAGATAATACAAGGCAGTGGTAGGTAATACAAGGTAGTGGTAGACAATACAAGGCAGTGGTAGGTAATACAAGGCAGTGGTAGATAATACAAGGCAGCGGTAGATAATACAAGGCAGCGGTAGGTAATACAAGGCAGCGGTAGATAATACAAGGCAGTGGTAGATAATACAAGGCAGTGGTAGGTAATACAAGGTAGTGGTAGATAATACAAGGCAGTGGTAGGTAATACAAGGTAGTGGTAGATAATACAAGGCAGTGGTAGGTAATACAAGGAAGTGGTGGATAATACAAGGCAGCGGTAGGTAATACAAGGTAGTGGT
Organism: Cherax quadricarinatus; assembly: GCF_026875155.1. Classification (NCBI taxonomy): domain Eukaryota; kingdom Metazoa; phylum Arthropoda; class Malacostraca; order Decapoda; family Parastacidae; genus Cherax; species Cherax quadricarinatus. The sequence goes on along the minus strand of NC_069423.1, from coordinate 30,411,308 downwards.
AGGTAATACAAGGTAGTGGTAGATAATACAAGGCAGTGGTAGGTAATACAAGGCAGTGGTAGGTAATACAAGGTAGTGGTAGATAATACAAGGCAGTGGTAGGTAATACAAGGTAGTGGTAGATAATACAAGGCAGTGGTAGGTAATACAAGGTAGTGGTAGATAATACAAGGCAGTGGTAGGTAATACAAGGTAGTGGTAGATAATACAAGGTAGTGGTAGGTAATACAAGGCAGTGGTAGGTAATACAAGGTAGTGGTAGATAATACAATTCAGTGGTAGATACTAAGGGTGAGTACCAATCTTTATAACAAGAAGTTGTACACTCGTGTTGCAGAACAAGGGTACAACAAGCAGTTAACAGCAGAAGAAAGACTGACTAAGATAACTCTTGGCTTCAACACATCTTCATGAAGGTCTCCTAACTCTTGGCTTCAACACATCTTCATGAAGGTCTCCTAACTCTTGGCTTCAACACATCTTCATGAATGTCTCCTAACTCTTGGCTTCAACACATCTTCATGAATGTCTCCTAACTCTTGGCTTCAACACATCTTCATGAAGGTCTCCTAACTCTTGGCTTCAACACATCTTCATGAAGGTCTCCTAACTCTTGGCTTCAACACATCTTCATGAAGGTCTCCTAACTCTTGGCTTCAACACATCTTCATGAAGGTCTCCTAACTCTTGGCTTCACACATCTTTATGAAGGTCTCCTAACTCTTGGCTTCAACACATCTTTATGAAGGTCTCCTAACTCTTGGCTTCAACACATCTTCATGAAGGTCTCCTAACTCTTGGCTTCAACACATCTTCATGAAGGTCTCCTAACTCTTGGCTTCAACACATCTTCATGAAGGTCTCCTAACTCTTGGCTTCAACACAGCTTCATGAAGGTCTCCTAACTCTTGGCTTCAACACATCTTCATGAAGGTCTCCTAACTCTGGCTTCAACACATCTTCATGAAGGTCTCCTAACTCTTGGCTTCAACACAGCTTCATGAAGGTCTCCTAACTCTTGGCTTCAACACATCTTCATGAAGGTCTCCTAACTCTTGGCTTCAACACATCTTCATGAAGGTCTCCTAACTCTTGGCTTCAACACAGCTTCATCAAGGTCTCCTAACTCTTGGCTTCAACACAGCTTCATCAAGGTCTCCTAACTCTTGGCTTCAACACAGTTTCATCAAGGTCTCCTAACTTTGGCTTCAACACACTTCATCAAGGTCTCCTAACTCTTGGCTTCAACACAGCTTCATCAAGGTCTCCTAACTCTTGGCTTCAACACAGCTTCATCAAGGTCTCCTAACTCTTGGCTTCAACACAGCTTCATCAAGGTCTCCTAACTCTTGGCTTCAACACAGCTTCATCAAGGTCTCCTAACTCTTGCTTCAACACTCTTCATAAGTCTCCTAACTCTTGGCTTCAACAACTTCATCAAGGTCTCCTAACTCTTGGCTTCAACACACTTCATAAGGTCTAACTTGGCTTACAAGTTCATGAAAACCTTGCTGAACCTCTGAAGGTAATACTTTACTTTGTCTTATTCAATTACTTATTGAGTGTACCTACTTTAGTTCACTACATCATATGTAGGTATCCTTACTTAGCTCACTACATCTCATAATGGGTACCTTACTTGTAGTGGTCACTACATTACCACTACTAGTTAGTCGGTACCTTACTTGTAGTGGTCACTACATTACCACTACTAGTTAGTCGGTACCTTACTTGTAGTGGTCACTACATTACCACTACTAGTTAGTCGGTACCTTACTTGTAGTGGTCACTACATTACCACTACTAGTTAGTCGGTACCTTACTTGTAGTGGTCACTACATTACCACTACTAGTTAGTCGGTACCTTACTTGTAGTGGTCACTACATTACCACTACTAGTTAGTCGGTACCTTACTTGTAGTGGTCACTACATTACCACTACTAGTTAGTCGGTACCTTACTTGTAGTGGTCACTACACGACTTACCACTGCTAGTTTGTGGGTACCTTGTAGTGGTCGCTCCATACTTCTCCACTCAGTACAGAGACAATTTCCTCTCGGGATTCTCGCTTCCTCACTAAATATTTTATTTACATCCTTCCAGTCATCATTACACACACACTCAAGTATTAACATCATCTTCCTCTAGTAATATCAGAACACAACAATCTTTAGGATATTCCTGGAATCTCAGGACAGTGGTTCCATTACAGGGGTGGGAGGCGGCGTAGATGTACATGTTTCGAACTCTGCTGCCCCTGTTCACTTAGTATTAGAAAGGTACCTAGGTATCAGATGATTGTTGTGGATGGCATCCTGGGGTGGTGGTGGTATATCATGACAGAGTTGGGCAATGAAATGAACTCGGAGGAAAACATAGCCTACTCTCAGCTTGTAAATTAATGGTGCAGATATAGGTTATTTAGTATAACAGAAGAGTGTTCAGTCTGTTTGAGTAATATTATATAAGTGTTCAGTGTATTTCAGTAATATTATACAAGTGCTCTGTGTGTTCCAGTAATTTTATAGAAGAGTGTTCAGTCTGTTGCAGTAATATCATATAAGACTGAACACTCTTATATGATATTACTGCAACAGATTGAACACTTATATATTACTGGAACAGATGAAACACTCTTCTATAATATTACTGGAACAGACGGAACGCTCTTCTGTAATATTACTGGAACACACAGAGCACTTGCATAATATTACTGGCACACACAGAGCACTTGCATAATATTATTGGCACACACAGATGCACTGCATAATATTACAGGCATACACAGGCACTTGCATAATATTATGGCACACAGAGGCACTTGCATAATATTACTGCACACACAGAGCACTTGCAATAATATTACTGGCACACACAGAGCACTTGCATAATATTATTGGCACACACAGAGCACTTGCATAATATTACTGGCATACACAGAGCACTTGCATAATATTACTGGCACACACAGAGCACTTGCATAATATTACTGGCACACACAGAGCACTTGCATAATATTACTGGCACACACAGAGCACTTGCATAATATTATTGGCACACACAGAGCACTTGCATAATATTACTGGCATACACAGAGCACTTGCATAATATTACTGGCACACACAGAGCACTTGCATAATATTACTGGCACACACAGAGCACTTGCATAATATTACTGGCACACACAGAGCACTTGCATAATATTATTGGCACACACAGAGCACTTGCATAATATTACTGGCATACACAGAGCACTTGCATAATATTACTGGCACACACAGAGCACTTGCATAATATTACTGGCACACACAGAGCACTTGCATAATATTACTGGCACACACAGAGCACTTGCATAATATTACTGGAACACACAGAGCACTTGCATAATATTACTGGAACACACAGAGCACTTGCATAATATTACTGGAACACACAGAGAAGTAATATCATAGAACATTCACTTAACTGAGTTAATATAAAATGAATTTCCCCTCCTAGGAGCGCGTTATCTGCGTCTTGTCCTAGCTACAGCTGCAGTGTTGTCAGTTGTATTTATCACAAAATAACCTTCAGTCTATTCAGACAAATTATTGAGATAAAGAGTAATAATCGTTGAGTTAACCTCAATTTAAGTTGACAGATTAATTCTAATCAGCGTCCCAAGCGAGAGAAGGTCACAGCGAAACCGTCAGTCATTAATCAATCTCAATGTTTTTAGGAGTGAAAATAAGGTTATGACGGTAAACAAAAGGTAATACAGAGCAGACTTTATTACTGACCACACTCAAGAAGGTAGACGTGGTGTTTATATCAGGACGGAGGATTAAGCCTGCAACTGAAACACTTGTCCTGTTTCCTAACGAACCTTACCTAACCTGCAGCACCCTTCACCTTAACATACACGGCTTTAAATAAACATTATCACACCAAGAATGATGGTAACTAACAGTTTAATGATAGACAACTGTCTGGACGAGTGTTATAATGACTGTAAGTGATGCTGTGGTATCATACTGAGAGGCTAACTGTGGTATCATATTCAGAGGTAAACACTGAGTATGAATGAGTCGATGAAGAGCACCGTTTGTGATCTTCACCAACTCCAAGGCTGAGGGACTGATTACCTTATCTTTTGTATATATTCACATTATGTCCTTGTATTGATAAAGACATTGGTTGACGAAATAAAGACACCCAAATGTTGCACATGTCTAATCCCTCACCACTAATACACCAGAATGTGTATTTTTCTCAGCGTATTTACACAAAAAGGTTACTCTACGTAGTCTTCTCGTCTGGTGGTGACAAGGTTACGTATAACCTTAATTAATAACCTCAAGTGGATAGACTTCAAACCTCATTAACCCAACTTATATGTGTACTTCAATAACCGAAGGATATGTCTAGGTAAATAACCCCAAAAATATACAAGAGTAGCAAGAAGCGTAGCGAGAAGAATTTTGTTGGGAGTCAACATGGTGTTGAGGCGAGGATTAGGATGCGTGTCATGCTTGGCCCCGACTTCCCGCCTTCATCAGCGTTCACTCTCTCTTTCTCCCGCCAAATAGATTGAAAACTAAGCTCCCCCTCAACACATTCTGCTCAGGGGGAGACGAGGCCGCGCGCATTACTTGAGTTAGAGTGATCCTAATGGGAGGAGTGTCCTCAACTATTGCATTTGCTCAATTTCCGGCCGACTCGTTAGCCTAGCCGGGGTCTCACAACAAGGCCTGCATCCCAATCCCTGCCCGCCGCTCCTGGCCCTGGCTTAGCCTTCACTTTATATTCCTTTACGCCATCAACAACCCTTGATGGCTAATCTCCTTCGCTGTAAAATAAAAACAAGAGATGAAAACGACCGTTAACTAACATCTATGTGTTAACGTCTGGTGTGGAACGTTAGTAACAGGTCTTGTGTTCGCCTGAGGAGTGTAAAAGGGAGTGTAAATCTGGGAGGCACAACTGTCCCGTCTCCTGTAAATGGAATTGCTTTGATTCTACTTTTACAAACTTGTGAAATTAGCCTCCAGTTTCCTGGCGCAGCTAAACCTCATAATTGAGTGGAGGTGAGAGGGAATAGTGGCGCCCAGACCACGCTGTCAACACTGACAGTTAATACTGACTTTCAGCACTGCTGGGTCAACACTATCTGCAGTGTTAATACTGTCTGCTGGGTATTAATACTGTCTGCTGGGTGTTAATACTGTCTGCTGGGTGTTGATACTGTCTGCTGAGTATTAATACTGTCTGCTGGGTGTTAATACTGTCTGCTGGGTATTAATACTGTCTGCTGGGTATTAATACTGTCTGCTGGGTGTTAATACTGTCTGCTGGGTATTAATACTGTCTGCTGAGTGTTAATACTGTCTGCTGGGTGTTAATACTGTCTGCTGGGTATTAGTACTGTCTGCTGGGTGTTAATACTATCAGCTGAGTATTAATACTGTCTGCTGAGTGTTAATACTGTTTGCTGAGTGTTAATAATGTCTGCTGAGTGTTAATACTATCTGCTGAGTATTAATACTGTCTGCTGAATGTTAATACAGCCTGCTGGGCGTTAATACTATCTGCTGAGTATTAATACTGTCTGCTGGGTGTTAATACTGTCTGCTGGGTGTTAATACTGTCTGCTGAGTGTTAATACTATCTGCTGAGTATTAATACTGTCTGCTGAGTGTTAATACTGTCTGCTCGGTGTTAATACTGTCTGCTGGATATTAATACTGTCTTCTGGGTGTTAATACTGTCTGCTGAGTGTTAATACAGTCAGATGGATGTTAATACTGTCTGCTGAGTATTAATACTATCTGCTGAGTATTAATACTGTCTGCTGAGTGTAATACTGTCTGCTGAGTGTTAATTTTGTCTGCTGAGTATTAATACTGTCTGCTGGGTGTTAATACTGTCTGCTGGTGCTAATACTGTCTGCTGGGTGTTAATACCGTCTGCTGGAGTGTTAATAATGTCTACTGGGTGCTAATACTGTCTGTTGGTGTTAATACTGCCTGCTGGGTGCTAATACTGTCTGCTGGGTGTTAATACCGTCTGCTGGAGTGTTAATAATGTCTACTGGGTGCTAATACTTTCTGTTGGGTGTTAATACTGTCTGCTGAGTGTTAACACCGTTTTCTGGGTGTTAATACTGTCTGCTTGGTATTAATACTGTCTGCTTGGTATTAATACTGTCTGCTAAGTGTTAATTCATGTGAGTACATCTTTTTTTTTAAACACTGGTCGTCACCCACCGAGGCAGGGTGACACGAAAAAGAAGAAATACTGTTATCATCATTCACTCCACTGTTTTGCCAGAGGCGCACCGATACTACAGTTCAGATGTCTCTCCAAACTGCAAATATCTTCAGCCCTCCAGAGTGAAATCACTGTACTCCTCATTTCCAGGACTCAAATCCAGTAAACCGGTCTCCTGAGTCCCTTCATATTTCTTGCTCACACTCCAACAGCACGTTAAAATCATAAAAACCATTTGCCTCCACTCACTCGTATCTATCACGCTCACACACATGCCTGTTGGATGTTCAAGCCCCTTACAAACAAAGCCTCCTTTACCCCCTCCCTTGAACCTTACTTAGGGCGACTCCTACAGGTCCTTCCCTCCACTACAGATATATACACCCTCCAGATCATTTTATTTTGCTCCAACCTCTCTAAATGTCCAAACCACCTCAACAACCCCTCTACACTATAGTCCTCTGGATGATACTCTTAGTAATCCCACACTTCCTTCTAATCTCCAAACTATGAATTCTCTGCATAATATTCACACCACACGTTGTCCTCAGACATAACATATCCACTACCTTCAGCCTCCTAGATGAAACGTTTAAAACCCATGCTTCACACTCTTATAAGAGTGTTGGTACACCTACATTCTATTTCCCTCTTTGCCTCCATGGATAACGTTGTTTCTCTCCACAGATGTCTCAGTACACCACTCACCTTTTGTACCTCGTCAATTATTACAGCGGAACTGGAGTTACTCTTACGTGGGTTGCGGTGTGCGCCAACTGCATTACAATTTATTCAGCATCCATCACCCCTCAAGGAAGGTTCCTTGAAGTTGGTGAGGGGCTCTTGATCTAGGAAATTGGATCTGTGCTCCAGTTCCCTGAATTAAGCCTAATCCACATCCCCCCACAGGTGCTGCAAAACCCTATGGGTTTAGCACTCCCCCTTGATAATAATAATAATCAGCATCCATCACACCCACTAGTACGCCTTCTCTACCAGCCAACTGGAAATTACAATAAAGCGGGTTATTTAGGGACCTCCACTGTTCTACTGGACTGTTCAGTTCAATCAACCAATATTGTGAGAGTTGACCTCCAGCCAAGTTGAGGTTATGCTTTACCACCTGGCTGAGTGGCAGACACTCAGGCTGGTCTGGTACACTCACTCTCTTGTCTCTTCTGAGGTGTAAAAACCTGCTGTTAGGAACGACTCTTTGTTCACTGGTTCATTATTGTTATACTGTTAATTATTTAACTGTAAATACTGTATATATCTTGGTGAAGGGATTATACGGGTAAAGTAAAAACTATCCCCTTTGTGTGTGCCTTTAACTGCTTGAGTAGCAATGATCCTTGTCTTCAGACTTAAATTACAGCCAGGTGCTACAGGCTTGATTGTGGCCTACCTGTGTTCGTAATGCAGGTACTATCGTTTCTCTGCATAATTTAACACACACAGGCCCAGTGAAATTGATGAGGATATGAAACCAAAACTTAGTCCAATATACTTTATGTTTACTGGAAAGTAGAGTGTACCTTAAGAATTCTTCAGCATAATGTGCACAGGAGACACAAAGTAGCACATATAGGAGTAGCAAGTCTGGTGAAAAATATTAAAATAGAGAAGCATTGCAGTAAGTCTACTGGGCCATGATGCCACTGAGAACACAGGTATATTTTCTACAATTATATAGTTAATTTAATCCTTAACATAGTAAGTTTAGTGCTGGAATATTATCCTTCAGTTTGCCTACAGGTCTTCCTCTCTGTTGTCACTTCAAGAGACTCAAATTTCCTTGTGTTCATTAAAGCTTAGTCAATGATTTTTCTCTTGTGAGGTCAGAAGATTTTGTTCATAACTGAAAGTTTCGTTCATGAAATTTCACAGTCACATGGAATGAAGCATTGTTTACATATAAATGTGCGGCCTTGACAAAGTTGTGTTATGCTTGGAAAAAATAAGTAACACCGCACCTTTTGATTTTATACTCTCAACCCCCAACCGTGATTTATTTTCATAATTGCCAATTTTACATATATATATATACTAGGAATTCGCAAGAACAGGCGAAATATTCACAAACACTGATCTCTGGCTGAAGGAGACTCGAACCTACGAGCCTTGGAACAAGGTACGCAGTGCTTTACCAACCTAGCTACACTGATCCAATACCTTGGCGCCTAGCTAACGCTACACGTTGATCCAAGGCAGCCAGCCTTGGATCAACGGTAGCATTACTTGCATTTCTGTCCTCATGTATGGTTTCCAGTAAACTAGTAAAGGAGATTGTCTCTGAACGCTTGAGAGGTGCTATAAGAGCTCAAGACCCAAGTCATATGAAGCAGCCACGCAGTGGCTGCTGCGATGAACAGTCCCACTGGGACAAACCGATCGCGGAAAAAACCGCCTCATCAAAGGACAAAGCTCGTCTCCTAGCGGTGATGACACCAGATTCAGGATATTTTCTTTAGGTTGCTCCTAATTCCTCCTTGGGCGCTCGTCTCGACCCGCAAGCCATTTGAACTGGTAAAGCTCTTCTCTTAGCCGCCCCCATACTCACCGAACATAGGTACATTTGTGGCAGGGCGTCAGCTGATCAATTTGGACTACATGGTCTTGTCTGTCATACATCAGAAGGGAAGTATACCAGACGTGAGAAGGTCAATGAGATCATCAAAAGAAGTCTCGCCACAGTCCGTTGCCCAGCCGAACGGGAACCCCAAGTACTGAGGTCCGACGGAAGCCAAAAATGTCTAGATGGCGGAAAGCAGACTGCATGGGACTACATCTGTGCCTTTACATTGGTTGACACCTACTTGCTATACTGTGAAGCTGAAGGGGGTGGTGCTGCCAGTTTCAGAGACCCAGAAGATCAACAAATATAGAGGGCTGCCACTTTACTTAAGAAATTTAAGTTGCTGAAGTATATTTCAATAAACAAAAAGTTCAATAGAATGCCAGTGTGTTGTAATTCACTTTATTCTGATGAAGAATACAGTCAACGAGAAACCTGTGACAGTGTTTTCTTCGTCAATTCTTGGACACGCAGAGAAGGAAAACAAGAGGATTTACAGTGGAAAACAAGAGGATTCGTAGTAGTCCTTCTGTTTTGAGTCCTCAGGTCAAGAAGGGAAACTGGTCAGTGGCTGGACAGCATGGAACAAAGTTGACGATCAAGAAGACGAATGGAAAGGTAGAAACGATGAAGAAGAAAGAGACTGCTGTGGAAACTGTTGTGGAAACATCTAATGCATTCTCTGTGCTACCCGACGAATGTGAGTCGACTACTGGGAACGTCACGACGAACGACACCAAGGATGGTAAGAATATTGTTGTTGTTGAGGATAGCCAAGATAGGTACATGGATAGGGCGTTCTGCTTGAAGGACAGAAGTAGGAGACAGAGGGTTTGCTTTCCTGGGGCTGGGATGGAAGATATTGTTAGCCGTCTGGATGACATCATGAGAGGTAATGGGAGTAATCCTATTTGTCTCAGTGCTGGAGGCAACGATGTTGGCAGACGTAGGAGTGAGGACCTGATTAGCAGGTATAGGTCAGCAATAGAAATGATTAGGAGGAAGGGTGGGAACCCTGTCATATGTGGTATTTTGCCAAGGAGAGGAGTTGGAAGTGAATGGTTGTCCAGGGCAATTGGTGTCAATTTCTGGCTGGACAAATACTGTAAGGAAAATGCGGTAACATTCATTGACAACTGGGACCTCTTCTATGGCAGAAATAACATGTATGCCAGGGACGGGGTTCACTTACCTAGGTCTGGGGTGGGGGCACTGGCAACTGCAGTGGAGAGAGCTGTCAGGACTTTAAACTAGGAATTGTTAGTGGTATGGGTTTTGGCGGGAAAACAATGAAGTCCCAGTGTAGTAATATTACGAGTTCTAGGGGAACTAGTAATAAGCAGAACGAGGTAGATATTGAAAAGTCAGTGACTTTGGGTGATAAGGACAGTAATAGGTTTAGTAGAAAAACAGAAATGAGCAGGAAGGGTAAAGAGAAAGGAGAGTCTTTCAATGTATATTATGCTAATTGCCGTAGTGCTAGGAATAAGATGGACGAGTTGAGATTAGTTGCTAGTGCAGGTAACATTGATGTATTTGCCTTAACTGAGACGTGGTTTAATTCAAAAAGTCGGGACATGCCTTCGGAATGTCACATTCAGGGTTTTAAATTGTTCCAAGTAGATAGAAGTATCGGGAAGGGGGGTGGGGTGGCATTGTATGTCCGAGATCGCTTGAACTGTTGCATAAAAACGGGCATTAAGTCTGAAGTAACACATACAGAGTCTGTTTGGATAGAACTTTCAGAGGGGCATGAAAAACTGATTTTAGGTGTGATATACCGTCCCCCAAACTTAGATAGGGACCAAGGGAGACTACTATTGGAGGAAACTGTTAAGGCCACAAGGCACGATAATGTAGTAATTCTAGGAGACTTTAACTTTAGTCATATTGATTGGAATTTCTTGACTGGGTATTTAGAATCATACGACTTCTTAAAAGTAGTTCAGGATTGTTTTTTGAAGCAGTTTGTGACAGAACCTACAAGGGGAAATAACCTGCTTGACTTAGTTATGGCAAACAATGAATCCATTGTTAATAATTTAGAAATTTCAGAGGAACTTGGCACAAGTGATCACAAATCAATTACATTTAGCATTAAATGGAAGTATGATTTTAGGGATAACTCAGTAACAGTCCCAGATTTTCGCTTAGCAGATTACGATGGGCTTAGAGAACAGTTATCAGCTGTTGACTGGGGTAACGAAGAGAGCTATCAATATGACAGTTTTCTGAACACTATACATGCTGCCCAGAGAACATTTATCCCGTATAAAGAAATTAGATCGAATAGAAATGACCCAACATGGATGAATAATAGGCTCAAATATCTTTTAGGACAGAAAAAAGGAATTTATAGGCGCATCAAAAGAGGTGAGGGTCATCTTATGAATCATTATATTGACATTAAGAGGGACATTAAAAAGGGGATAAGGACAGCTAAACGGGACTATGAAATTAAAGTTTCTAGGGAATCGAAAACTAACCCGAAAAGTTTTTTCCAGGTTTATAGAACAAAAGTTAGAGATAAGACAGGTCCCCTTAAAAATAACTCTGGGCATCTCACTGACAAAGAGAATGAAATGTGCTCTATTCTTAATAATTATTTTCTCTCGGTTTTCACTCAGGAAGACACTAACAATATCCCAGTAATTAATTTTTATAGTGGGCTTGAAGATGATAAATTATGCAATATCACAGTCACTAGCGAAATGGTTATCAAACAGATAGACCGGTTAAAGCAAAATAAATCCCCGGGCCCTGATGAACTTTTTTCAAGGATTCTTAGAGTGTAAAATGGAACTCTGTGAACCTTTAACTAATATTTTTAATTTATCTCTTCAAACAGGTGTAGTGTCTGATATGTGGAAGATGGCTAATGTAATTACTATTTTTAAAACAGGGGACAAGTCGTTACCGTCAAATTTCCGCCCAATAAGCCTAACCTCAATTGTAGGCAAATTACTGGAGTCAATTATAGCTGATAATATAAGAAGCCATCTCGATAGGCATAATTTGATTAATGATACTCAACATGGTTTCACCAGGAGCCGTTCCTTCTTCAGCAAAGCTTTTGAGGCCGTTGATCAGGATAAAGAATTCGATATTGTTTATTTAGATTTTAGTAAGACTTTTGATAGAGTACCGCACCAGAGACTGTTGAAGAAAGTGGCTGCTCATGGCATTGGGGAAAAAATTCTGTCATGGATCGAGTCATGGCTCACTAATAGGAAGCAGAGAGTGTCCATAAATGGGGTTAAGTCTGAGTGGGGATCTGTAACAAGTTTAGACCCATCAGTTTTAGACCCATTGTTGTTTATAATATATATAAACGACCTTGACGAGGGAATTACTAGTGACATAAGCAAATTTGCTGATGACACGAAGATAGGTAGGATAATCGATTCAGACGTTGATGTCTCACAACTTCAGGAGGATTTAGACAAACTCAATTCGTGGTCAGAAAAGTGGCAGATGCAGTTCAATGTAGATAAATGTAAAGTTCTAAAGCTCGGAAATATCCATAACTCTAGCACCTACCAGCTTAATAATGTTGAACTTAGCCGTATAGAATGCGAAAAGGATTTGGGGTTATGGTAAGCAGCAACCTTAAACCAAGACAGCAGTGCCTAAGCGTGCGATTTACATCAAGAAGTGTAAGCAACAGAAGTTCAGAGGTCATACTGCAGCTTTATACATCATTAGTAAGGCCTCACCTAGATTATGCAACTCAGTTCTGGTCTCCATATTACAGAATGGATATAAATTCGTTAGAAAACATTCAGCGTAGAATGACTAAATTAATACATAGCATTAGAAACCTTCCTTATGAAGAAAGATTGAAGACTCTTAAATTACATTCAATTGTTAGACGAAGAATGAGGGGAGACCTGATCGAAGTGTATAAGTGGAAGACAGGTATTAATAAAGGGGATATTAATAAGGTCTTGAGGATATCTCTCCAAGAGAGAACCCGCAGTAATGGATTTAAATTAGATAAGTTTAGATTTAGAAAGGACATAGGAAAGTATTGGTTTGGAAATAGGGTAGTTGATGAGTGGAACAGTCTACCTAGTTGGGTTATTGAGGCTGGGACTTTGGGTAGTTTCAAATTTAGGTTGGATAAATATATGACTGGGAGGGGTTGGATTTGAGTGGGAGTTGTAAAGGGGTGGATAGAGTTATCAGAGCTTATTTCTTGGGTGGCATTGAAAATTGGGTTGGGCAAATGTTTTGTTAGTGGGATGTATTGTAAAGGACCTGCCTAGTATGGGCCAACAGGCCTCCTGCAGTGTTCCTCCTTTCTTATGTAAGTGCTTGAAAGGTACAACGTAGGTTATTTTCAACCTTCAGTCTACTTCGTTGCTTCATTTTCATTTACAACAGAGTTGAAAAGTCTGACTCACAAAGATATTTCAACAGAAATGGAAGCAATACATAGATAGCTCTTTCTGCCACTTTTAGGTAGGAATCGCACATTAAGGGCCAAAAGTCTGTGACTGATTTCTCATGGAACACATCTCTTACTTCTGCACCAATGAATCAATCTTCAGCTTCAGAAATTCATCTTGACAATCATCAGGAACTTTTTCAACAGACAATTTAAACGAATTTCGCTCTAAATACAACTCCTCATCACTGAGTCCAGGAAAATAGCGGTTGATTTCATTTTCCAGTGCCGTCACATGCTGCAAAATGTAATTTTTTTTTATTTGCAAATTCTGGAAGCACTTGGTCTTCACCACCAGCAACAAGAATTGATGACAGTTTCTCAAACATTGCAATGTTTTTTATTTTGATCTTTATCTTCCAGTTTTCCAGCTCATGAAGGCTTGCAAGGAATACATAAATTTTATGATGCTTGTATTCCTTCTATGCATCCGATGATTCAATTTATTCAGCTGCTCAAAAATGTCAACCAAAGAGGCAAATAGCATGGTCAGTTCCTCATCATCCAGCCAGGCAAAAAATTCTATCTTACCCTGAACACCAAAAAATTTGAGTTCATCTCTAAGGTCAAATACACACATTTCCACATCGAACATTTGTGTGGAAAAGAAGAAAATGATGGTCTACATCCATGTTAATACATAACTGCTTGAAAAGTCGTGAGTTGACACCTCCTCCTTCGACAAAATTCACAATCTGAATGACTTGATCCAAAAACTTCCCAGTGGAGGTGGAAGTGTTGTGAGGTCAGTGTCTGACGATGGATCACACAATAAATACCTTGTAAATGTTCCTTCAACTTTCTTGATCTCATATAATCATTTAATAAAACTTTGTTACAAATAAAACACTGAGGACTTTCACTGATGATGATGATGAATGTGAAACTATATTAAATATATGAATCATCATACCTTTTTTTTTGACACTCAAGATGCGGCTCCAAATTCTGTAAATAAAAAAAACAAGAATAAGTTAGATAAAAATTGAAATATTTATCTTTATTTTAATCTTTGACATTCAATAAACTTCATTAAGATAAGAGATAAGATTTCGTTTTGGATTTTTAAGTCTGCAGGGTTAGCCACCTAGGATGACCCAAGAAAGACAGTGTATCATCGAGGACTGTCTGTCTTATTTACTTTGGAGTCCTTAATCTTGTCCCCCAGGATGCCACCCACACCAGTCGACTAACACCCGGGTACCTACTTGCTGCTAGGTGAACAGGACAATAGGTGTAAGAAAACGCGTCGAAATGCTTCTACCCCGCGGGAATCGAACCCGGGCCCTCCGTGTGTGAAGCGAGAGCTTTGTCAGCCAGACCACGGGGTCACACACTAAATTAAAAACAATCTACAGTTCTACAGGACATTACACTTTGTTGAGTAGTGGCGTCCTAATTCCCTCTGAAACTCTCTAAAATCCTTCCTCAGGGAAGGAAGACATTCATCCCCTGGTTGAGAACCCCTGATGCAGAACGTTCAACTGAATGTAAAGGTGAGAAATATTGAGACTACAGAAGCAGTGGAACGGCAAAGATGTGATGAATTTATCTGTCATGAGTAAGTAATATTGAGGTGGTCAGTCCCTCAGCTTGGAGAAATGTCCAGCCTTGAACATCATGAACACTGAACTTGCGGGTAATACATTTCAGTAACCTACTTTCAACTGTACAGAAGCTGATTATTTCTCCAGGCTGAGGGACTGACCACCTCAATACTGCTCCTCAAGACTGATAAGCTGATCGCATCTCTATCCATCCAGTGCTTCTGCTGTCTCCATATTATTCACACGGACTGAAGAAGCCTACTATATAAGCGAAACGTTTCAGAATAAAGACACCTGAGTGTTGCACATGTCTGTCTAATGGAATGTTATTTGTACCTAAATTTACAAACTCATACTTGAAGAAGAGCTTAGACGAATAAAATGAAAATTGTTAAGCAAACCAAGATGACCAGTTAATTAATAACGTGCCAAGTATATCACTGTAGGGTTGCTGTAACCTAATTAATGATTACAACTCTAGCACTGTAGGGTTGCTGTAACTTACTAAATACACAACAAGGAAGCTTAACATACATTTCTTCCTCAGATAGTCACTAATTTTATTATGGTAATCAGTGTGCTTCAAAATAATCACATTATTCCCTCCATAGCTATCACTATCAATTATTAAGGTCACTAAGAAGACTCCTTCATCGCCATGACAATTCCTCATTCAGTTTCTGCATAACACAATACTAAGTAGACATCCTTTACCCTCGATATAAACATATAAATAATTCATTACTACTATTATCTGTTCGGTTATCAAAACCCAGCGGCCCGGTGTCTGGACTTATTATATACCTCAGTAGCCGCCCACGGGATGGTATCACGTGTATAATAAAGATGTTAAATAAAAAAAAGAATGTTGTATTTATTAGTACCAATGAAAAACTTTTGAACGAATAGATGAACTGACAGCTGCTGTGACTGATAGATGAACTGCCAACTGCTGTGATTGATAGATGAACTGACAGCTGCTGTGATTGATAGATGAACTGACAGCTGCTGTGACTGATAGATGAACTGCCAACTGCTGTGATTGATAGATGAACTGACAGCTGCTGTGACTGATAGATGGACTGATAGCTGCTGTGACTGATAGATGAACTGACAGCTGCTGTGACTGATAGATGAACTGACAGCTGCTGTGACTGATAGATGAACTGAAGCTGCTGTGACTGATAGATGAACTGACAGCTGCTGTGACTGATAGATGAACTGACAGCTGCTGTGACTGATAGATGAACTGACAGCTGCTGTGACTGATAGATGAACTGACAGCTGCTGTGACTGATAGATGAACTGACAGCTGCTGTGACTGATAGATGAACTGACAGCTGCTGTGACTGATAGATGAACTGACAGCTGCTGTGACTGATAGATGAACTGACAGCTGCTGTGACTGATAGATGAACTGACAGCTGCTGTGACTGATATAGATGAACTGAAGCTGCTGTGACTGATAGATGGACTGATAGCTGCTGTGACTGATAGATGAACTGACAGCTGCTGTGGACTGATAGATGAACTGACAGCTGCTGTGACTGATAGATGAACTGACAGCTGCTGTGACTGATAGATGAACTGACAGCTGCTGTGACTGATAGATGAACTGACAGCTGCTGTGACTGATAGATGAACTGACAGCTGCTGTGACTGATAGATGAACTGACAACTGCTGTGACTGATAGATGAACTGACAACTGCTGTGACTGATAGATGAACTGACAGCTGCTGTGACTGATAGATGAACTGACAACTGCTGTGACTGATAGATGAACTGACAGCTGCTGTGACTGATAGATGAACTGACAGCTGCTGTGACTGATGGACGGTGACAGATACAAGACCAGGCACGCATTTTTTTAATATTATCCTTAGTAAAGGAATATAAGTTATTTCATTTAGGTACAGGTACACATAAATACAGATACACAAATTATCATGCATAGTAACATATGTGTGAATTACCCACCAGGATAATCCAAAAATGTCAGACAAAGTGACTTATTTCCATTGGGGTTCTTGTAATATTTTTATATTTAAAGACTAACTGTAAGTTCCAGTAGAAATCAGTCATGAATATGACCTTAAAAATTAACAAGATTAAGAGCATGTCAGGCACCTGTTGTTTCTTAATAACAACACCTTCGTCTCGTCTTTATTCTTACACCTACCTTATTACACAGTGTCTCAGTAGGCTTCTTCAGTCGAATACAGAAAGTAGGCAGGAACAGTAGAGACGTGAAGACGATGTAATCAGTCCATCACCCTTGAAGTCGTAGAATTTGAGGTTGTCAGTCCCTCAGCCTGGAGAAGTTCAGTTCCATAGTCAGGAACTGTCGGTATTGTATACCATTTTTACTGACCTCAGTTGGTGCCCCGAGCTCAGTGTTTCGTCAAGATCTCTTCACACTTCCTTCAGACTGGATCTACGTTTATACACCAGCATCACCTTGAAGACAACACTGATCTGGCTACAAGTGGTTGATGCAGGCAGCTGCCTCCACACTACAACTCTTACTTCTTCTTGTCTCCACCTAACTAACCTAACACATAAAACATAATTTTTGTGAGCAATCACAAACGTGCTAACACGTGGAAAGCTGAAGAATAACTCTGAATGTATGGAAAATACTACAGAATCCAACATGCAACATTACAGAATTAAGACAAATACTTTTAGTCTACGAAAGGCTCTCCTCAGACGCTCTTTAAAAAGCTTAAAGGAAGTCCTTATATTTGAGGGTTACTATAACGTATTTCCCGTACAATCAGTGTATGGTTCACTCAGTATGATTTCCAAATTATTATCTGCCTTGTTTCTTCATCTTTCACCATCTCAGGACGTGTTTTAATGGCCATAATAATGCTCACATTACTGACAACAGGAAAGAGCAACTAAAATTTCTGCGTAACTACTGCCATGACAAGTTGTTAAGACGTCACCGTAGCGTTCAGGATAAAACATCAACAACCGAACAGTAGCAATGTTGATCACAAACACTGACTACTACAACAACAGTAACAGCAGCAGTGGTCATCACAAACACTGACTACTACAACAACAGTAACAGCAGCAGTGGTCATCACAAACACTGATACAGCAACAACAACAGTAACACCAGCAACGGTCATCAAAAACACTGATACAGCAACAACAACAGTAACACCAGCAACGGTCATCACAAACACTGCTACAATAACAACAACAGTAACACCAGCAACTGTTATCACAAACACTGATACAGCAACAACAACAGTAACACCAGCAACGGTCATCACAAACACTGCTACAGCAACAACAACAGTAGCACCAGCAACGGTTATCACAGTGACTACTACAACAACAGCCTTGCTGCAGAAGGGTGATCATAAATAATGCTACAGCAGGCTGGTCACTAACGCTGTTCCAGCAGGTTAGTCACAAACGCTGCTCCAGCACGCTCGCCACAAACACTGTTCCAGCAGTGAAGTCAAAAACACTGGTAAAGCAAGGTGGTCACAAACACTGCTTCAGCAGGCTGGTCACAGATACTACTCCAGTAGGATAGTCACAAACACTGCAAAAGGTGGGGCCCCAAAAACCCACAATACTCAAAAGGGTGGCCACAAACACTACAATACTCAAGCAAGGGGCCACAAATAATACACTTTAAGCAAGGTGGTCACAAAAAACCTGTTACAGCAGGTGGGGACAAACACACTACAAAGGTGGTCCCAAAAAACTACTACAAAAAGGCTGGTCACAAAAAATACTACACAGGTGGACACAAACATTTTTACAACAGGGGTGGGCAAAACATACGACAACAGGCTGGTCCTAACACTACTAAAACAGACGGGACAAACACTGTTACAAAAGGCTGGTCACAAAAAACTATACAGCAGGATGGCCAAACACGTTTTAGAGGGTGAAACACAAACACGCTACAACAAGCTGGTCAAAAAAAATGTTACAGCAGGCTGGTCACAAACCTACAACAAGCGGTCACAAACATTTCAACAGGGGGTCACAAACACTACTAAAAACAAGCTGGTCACAAAAACTGTTACAGCAGGTGGCACAAAACTACTCAACAAGCGGTCACAAACACTGTTACAGCAGGCTGGTCACAAAAACTGTTAAACACTGGTCACAAACACTCACAGCAGGGTGGCCCCAACAAGTTACAACAGGCTGGTACAAAAAAGCAAACAATAAGCTGGTCACAAAAAACTTTTTAAGCAGGGTGGGCACAGTGTTACAGCAGGCTGTTCACAAACACTGCTAAAAAAAAGGCTGGTCACAAAAACCTACTACAACAAGCTGTCACAAATATACTACAGCAGGTTTTGTCACAAAAAATGCTCAAAAGTTGTCACAAACATGTTTTCAGGGGGGTGGCCCCTAAACACTGTTACAGCAGGCTGGTCCAAAAAACTACTACATAGGGCTGGTCACAAACACTGTTAAAACGGCTGGTCACAAATACCTACAGCAGGCTGGTCACAAACACGTTAAGAAGGCTGGCACAAACACACTACACAGCTGGGCACAAAAATACTACAGCAGGCCCCGGTCACAAAAATTTACAACAGGCAGGGCACAAACACACTACAACAAACTGGTCAAAACAGTTACAGCAGGTTGGCCACAAACACTGTTACAGCAGGCTCTTCACAAACAATGTTACGCAGGTGGGGGACAAAAATGTTACAGCATGCGGTCACAAAAACGTTACAACAGGGCCCCGGTCACAAACATATAAACAAGCGGTCCAAACACGCTACAACAAAGCTGGGCCAAAACCGTTACAAACAGGCTCGTCACAAACCTACTACAAAAAGCTGGTCACAAACACTGCTACAACAAGCGGTCACAACCTGTTACAACAGGGTGGTCACAAACACTAAGAACAACTGGTCACAAAAAGTGCTACAACAAGCTGGGCACAAATACTGCTACAGCAGGGGTTCACAAACACTGTTACAGCCCTGGTCACAAACATTTTACAACAGGCTGGTCAAAACACTATTACAAAAAGCTGGTCCAAACATACTACGCTCGATGGGGACAAAACAATGCGGGGGCGGACACAAACACTTTACAGAAGGGGGTGGTCACAAAAACTACTACAGCGCGGTCCAAGCCTACTACAACAGGCTGGTCACAAAAACTACTCATCACGCTGTCACAAACCTGCTACAGCAGGTGTCACAAAAACTGCTAAGCAGGTGGTCCCCAAAAAGCTAAGCAGGCTGGTCACAAACACTGTACGCAGGGGGTCACAAACACGCTACAACATGGTCCAAACACTGACAGAGGCTGGTCACAAACACTGCTACAGCAGGTGGTCACAAACACTCTACAGAGGTGGCCCAAACACTGCTACGCAGGTGGTCACAAAAAACTGCACAGCAGGTGGTCACAAACACTGCTAGAGCAGGCTGTCACAAACACTGCTACAGCAGGCGGGCACAAACACTGCTACAGCAGGTTCCCCCCCCAAAAATGTACAAAGGCGGTCACAAACACTGCAAAAGCAGGGGGTCCAAACACGCTACAGAGGGGTGGGCCAAAAAACGCTACAGCAGGTGGGCACAAACCTACACAGCAAGCGATAAAACACTGCACAGCAGGGTGGTCAAAACACGCTACGCAGGCTGGTCACAAACACCTACAGCAGGCGGGCAAAACACTGCCCGCAGGGTGGTCACAAAACTGCTACAACAGGTGGTCACAAACACCCCTAAGCAGGTGGGCACAAAAACTGCTACAGCAGGGTGGCACAAACACAACAGCAACTGATCACAAAAACTGCACAGCAGGTGGTCCAAAAACTGTACAGCAGGGTGGTCCAAACCGCACAGCAGGTGGGCTAAAACTGCTAAAGGGCGGTCACAAAACCCCCTACAGCAGGTGGTCACAAACACTACACAGCAAGCTGATCACAAACACTGCTACACAGCTGGTCACAAACACTGCTACAGCAGCTGGTCAAAACAAAGCTCAGCGGCTGGTCACAAACACTGCTACACGGCTGGCACAAACACTGCTACAAGGCTGGTCACAAAAAACTTCTACAGCGGCATCACAAACACGTACAGCAGGCTTCACAAAAACCGCTAAAGCAGGCTGGGCACAAACAGCTACGCGGGTGGGCTAAAAAAACTGCTACAGCAGGCTGGTCACAAACACTGTACAGCAGGCTGGTCACAAACACTCACAGCAAGCTGATCACAAACAGCACAGCAGGCTGGTCAAAACACCTCAGCAGGCTGGCCAAACACTGTACAGCAAGGCTGTCACAAAAACTGCTACAGCAGGTGGTCACAAACACTTCTAAGCAGGCTGGTCACAAACACGCACAGCAGGCTGGTCACAAAAACTGTACGCAGGCGGTCACAAACACTACTACAGCAGGGTGGTCACAAACACTGCTACACAGGGTGGTTTACAAAACCCCGCTACAGCAGCGGGTCAAAAACACTGCACAGCAGGGGTCACAAACACTGCTACAGCAGGCTGGGCACAACCTACACAGCAGGCTGGTCAAAACCTGCTAAGCAGGCTGGTCACAAACACTCCAGCAGGGTGGCACAAACATTCTACACCCGGCGGGCACAAACACTGCTACAAAGGGTGGGCACAAAAACTGCTACAGCAGGATGTCACAAACACACTACACAGCTGGTCACAAACACTGCACACAGGGTGGTCACAAACACTGCTCAGAGGCTGGGACAAACACTGCTACAGCAGGCTGGTCACAAACACTGCTACAGCAGGCTGGTCACAAACACTGCTACAGCAGGCTGGTCACAAACACTGCTACAGCAGGCTGGTCACAAACAGCTACAACAGGCTGGGCAAAAACACGCTACAGAGGCTGGTCAAAACACTTACAGCGGGTGGTCACAAAACTGTACAGCAGGGTGGTCACAAACACTACTACAGCAAAAGGGTCACAAACACTCTACAGCAGGCGGTCACAAACAGCTACAGCAGGGTGGTCACAAAAACGCTACAGCAGGCTGGCACAAACACTGCTACAGCAGGGGTGGTCACAAACATGCTACAACAGGCTGGTCACAAACACTGCTACAGCAGGCTGGTCACAAACACTGCTACAGCAGGCTGGTCACAAACACTACTACAGCAAGCTGATCACAAACACTGCTACAGCAGGCTGGTCACAAACACTGCTACAGCAGGCTGGTCACAAACACTGCTACAGCAGGCTGGTCATAAAAAATGCACAGAGGCTTTCACAAACACTGCACGGGAGGCTGGTCACAAACACGCTTACAGAGGTGGTCACAAAAAAAATCTACAGCAAACTGATCACAAAACTGCTATAGCAGGGTGGTCACAAACACTGCTCCCGCAGGCCGGGCCAAACACTGCTACAGCAGGGGTGGTCAAAACACTGTAAGCAGGCTGGTCACAAACACTTCTAACAGGCTGGCACAAACCTGCTACAGCAGGGGTCCAAACACTACTACAGCAGGGGGTCCCAAAAAACTACTACAGCAGGCTGGGCCAAAAATACTACCCGCAGGCTGGTCACAAACACTACTACGCGGCTGGCACAAACACTGCCCACGAGGCTGGTCACAAACACTCTACAGCAGGGTGGGCACAAACACTGCACAGCGGTGGTCACAAACAATGCGCAGCAGGGGTCAAAACATACTACAGCAGGCGGCACAAACACGTAAAAGTGCTGGTCACAAAATTTTACGAGCTGGTCCAAACACGCTACGCAGGCGGGTCACAAACACTACTACAGCAGGCTGGTCACAAACACTACTACAGCAGGCTGGTCACAAACACTACTACAGCAGGCTGGTCACAAACACTGCTACAGCAGGCTGGTCACAAACACTGCCGCAGGCTGGGCACAAAAAACGGACAGAGGTGGGGCACAAAATGGGTGCAGCAGGTGGGCACAAAAACTAACCAGGCTGGTCACAAACACTGTACAGCATGCTGGTCAAAAACAATGCTACGCTGTGGTCACAAACACTGCTCAGCATCGGTCACAAACATGCACGCAGGCGGGACATACACTGCTACAGCATGCTGGTCACAAAAAATGTACACATCTGGTCACAAACACTGCTACAAACAGGCTGGGCACAAAAAACTCTACAGCAGGGTGGTCACAAAAACGCTACAGCATCGGGCACAAACATGCTACAGCATGCGGTCACAAAAACTGCTACGCGGCTGGTCACAAAAACCCGCTACAGGGAGGCGGTCACAAACACTGCCACGCAGGGGTCACAAAAACTGGGTACAGCAGGGTGGTCACAAACACTACTACAGCAGGGTGGTCCCAAAAAACTGCTACAGCAGGCTGGTCACAAACACTGCTACAGCAGGCTGGTCACAAACACTGCTACAGCAGGCTGGTCACAAACACTGCTACAGCAGGCTGGTCACAAACACTGCTACAGCACGGTGGGCACAAAAACTCTACGGGCTGGTCACAAAAAATGCTAAGCAGGCTGGGCACAAACACTCTACAGCAGGTGGTCACAAAAATACACAGCAGCTGGGCACAAACGCTGCTACACAGGTGGTCACAAACATACTACAGAGGTGGGCACAAAACACTACTCACAGGCTGGTCACAAACCTGCTACACAGGCGGGAAAACACGCTACAGCAGGTGGGCACAAACACTACTACAGCAGGCGGTCCAACACTGCTCAGCAGGGGGTCCAAACATACAACAGCAGGCTGGTCCAAACACTCTACAGCAGGCTGGTCACAAACATCTACAGCAGGTGGTCACAAACACTACTAAGAGGCTGGGTTCACAAACACTGCTACAGCAGGCTGGTCACAAACACTGCTGCAGCAGGCTGGTCACAAACACTGCTACAGCAGGCTGGTCACAAACACTACTACAGCGGCGGGGCACAAACACTATACAGAGGCTGGCCAAACACTATTTCAGCAGGTGGTCACAAACACTACTACAGCAGGTGGTCACAAACACACTACAGCAGGCTGGTCACAAAACTATACAGGGCGGTCACAAACACTACTACACAGTGGTCACAAAAAATGCTAAGCGGGTGGTCACAAACACTGCTACAGCAGGGGGGGTCACAAACACTACTACAGAGGCTGGTTTACAAACACTACTAAAGCAGTGGTCACAAACACTACTACAGCAGGCTGGTCACAAACACTGCTACAGCAGGCTGGTCACAAACACTGCTACAGCAGGCTGGTCACAAACACTACTACAGCAGGCTGGTCACAAACACTCTACAGCAGGCTGGGCACAAACACTGCTACAGAGGGTGGTCCAAAAACTGTCAGCGGTGGTCACAAACACTACTACAGCAGGCTGGGCACAAAAACTCTACGCAGGTGGGCACAAACACTGCTACAGCAGGCTGGTCACAAACACTGCTACAGCAGGCTGGTCACAAACACTACTACAGCAGGCTGGTCACAAACACTACTACAGCAGGCTGGTCACAAACACTACTACAGCAGGCTGGTCACAAACACTGCTACAGCAGGCTGGTCACAAACACTACAGCAGGCGGTCACCAACATGCTACAGCAGGCTGGTCACAAACACTTTCACAGCAGGGTGCACAAACAACTACCAGGCTAGTACAAACACTATACAGCAGGGTGGGCACAAACACTACACAGCAGGCTGGTCACAAACAGTACACAGGCTGGTTACAAACACTACACAGCAGGCCCGGTCAAAAAAACACGCTACGCAGGGGTGGTCACAAAACACTGCTACAGCAGGCTGGTCACAAACCACAAGCAGGCTGGTCACAAACTATACAGAGGGGTCCAAAAAACGCACAGCAGGCTGGTCCAAACACTGCACAGCATGCTGTCACAACACTGTACAGAGGTGGTCACAAAAACCATACAGCAGGCTGGGCCCCAAAAACTACTACAGCAGGGTGGTCACAAACATACTACAGCGGCTGGTCACAACACTGTACAGCAGGCTGGTCAAAAACACTGCTACAGCAGGCTGGTCACAAAAAACTATACAGCAGGCTGGTACAAACACTACACAGGCTGGTCCAAAAATACTACAGCAGGTGGTAAAAAAAACGCTACAGCGGCTGGTCACCAAAAAATACTACGCGGTGGTACAAACCGCACGCAGGCTGGTCACAAACCTGCTACAGCGGCTGGGCACAAACACCTACGCATGGGCACAAACACTATACAGCAGGTGGTACAAACACTGCTACGCAGGCTGGTCACAAACCTGCTACACATGCTGGTCACAAACCTCTACACAGGTGGTCACAAACATACTACACACCTGGGCACAAAAACTGCTACAGCAGCTGGTCACAAACACTCACAGCTGCTGGTACAAAAATGCTACAGCAGCTGGTCACAAACACTACTACAGCAGGCTGGTCACAAACACTGCTACAGCAGGCTGGTCACAAACACTGCTACAGCAGGCTGGTCACAAACACTACTACAGCAGGCTGGTCACAAACACTACTACAGCAGGCTGGTCACAAACACTACTACAGCAGGCTGGTCACAAAAACTACTACAGCAGGTGGTCACAAACACTACTCAGAGGCTGGTCACAAAACTGGAAAATCACCTGGTCACAAACACTACTACGCAGGTGGGCACAAAAACTGTACAGCAGGGGGTCACAACACCACAGAGGCGGGCACAAACACTGCTACAGCGGCTGGTCACAAACACGCTACATAATGCTCCGTACAGGATAATTGACTCTTCATTAACTCATACAGAACATTTCGCTCGTTTTATTATATTTTTGTTAATTATAATACAATTATACCAAAAAAAAAAAAAACCGTGTATTTGCTCTCATTATTTATACCCTCGCTGGCTTTTGCTGACTCAAAAATATATGTTTTCAAATAAACAAAATATTCTTTCTGTTTTTTTCTTTAAAAACAAAAATTGTTACCGGTATCATATTTTTAATAATATTGTTTTTACACTATATTTTCCCCAAAAAAATTATATTTTTTTGAGTTCGATGGGGGGGGTTTTTTGAGTATTTAGGGGGGGGTCGTAGCAAGAAAACCTAGTTGAAGTCTTTATTAACCCATTAACCGTGTCTCATTAACCCTTAAAAGTGTGTGTTATTATGATGGTTTAAAAGAGTGGAGTGTCGTTAGTTTAAGTACTATGTTTTTTCACACAGTGGAGTGTAGGTTAGTTAAGTGACTATCTTTACTTAGTTGAGAGTAATTTTGCAAGGAGGAGTTGTTAACCAGGGAGTGTAGGTTAGTTAATGAAATTTGTTAAAACAGTGGAGTTAGGTTAGTTAAAGGAAAATGTTTTAACCATGGAGTGTGTGTTTTTTAAGTAGGATTTGTTAACACAGTGGGGTGGAGTGTTGTTAAAGGGGGATGCTGTAAAACAGTGGAGTGGAGTGTTAGTTAAGTGGGATGTTGTTAACACATGGATGGAGTGTTATTTAAATAGGATTTGTTAACACAGGGAGTGGAGTGTTTTGTTAAGTGGAAAAAGTTAAGATTTGTTAAAACAGTGGGTGGATGTTGTTAAGTAGTTGTTAACACAGTTGAGTGTATGCAGTTTAAAATGTTTTAACACGTGGAATGTAGTGTTATTTAAGTGAGGATGCTGTTAAAACAGTGGAGTGGAGTGTTAGTTAGGTGAGGATGTTTAAAACGTGGGTGTGTGTTAGTTAAGTGAAGATGTTTTTAACACATTGGAGGGGGGTTAGTAATGAAAATGTTGTTAAAAACAGTGGAGGGGTTTTGTAGTTTTAATGAGGATGTTTTTAAGCAGTGGAGTGGGGTTTAGTTAAGTGAGGGTGTTAACACATTTTAGTGTTTTGTTAGTTAAGTGAAGATGTTAAGACAGTGGAGTGTAGTGTTAGTTTAGTGAGGATGTTAACACAGTGAAGTGTAGTGTTAGTTTAGTGAGGATGTTAACACAGTGAAGTGTAGTGTTAGTTTAGTGAGGATGTTAACACAGTGGAGTGTAGTGTTAGTTTAGTGAGGATGTTAACACAGTGAAGTGTAGTGTTAGTTTAGTGAGGATGTTAACACAGTGAAGTGTAGTGTTAGTTTAGTGAGGATGTTAAGACAGTGGAGTGTAGTGTTAGTTTAGTGAGGATGTTAACACAGTGGAGTGTAGTGTTAGTTTAGTGAGGATGTTAACACAGTGGAGTGTAGTGTTAGTTTAGTGAGGATTGTTAACACAGTGAAGTGTAGTGTTAGTTTAGTGAGGATGTTAAGTCAGTGGAGTGTAGTGTTAGTTTAGTGGGATGTTAACACAGTGGAGTGTAGTGTTAGTTTAGTGAGGATGTTAACACAGTGGAGTGTAGTGTTAGTTTAGTGAGGATGTTAACACAGTGAAGTGTAGTGTTAGTTTAGTGAGGATGTTAAGACAGTGGAGTGTAGTGTTAGTTTAGTGAGGATGTTAACACAGTGGAGTGTAGTGTTAGTTTAGTGAGGATGTTAACACAGTGGAGTGTAGTGTTAGTTTAGTGAGGATGTTAACAAAATGGAGTGTAGTGTTAGTTTAGTGAGGATGTTAACACAATGGAGTGTAGTGTTAGTTTAGTGAGGACGTTAACACAGTGGAGTGTAGTGTTAGTTTAGTGAGGACGTTAACACAGTGGAGTTTTAGTGTTAGTTTAGTGAGGACTTTAAAACACAGTGGGGGTGTAGTGTTAGTTTAGTGAGGAATGTTAACACAATGGAGTGTAGTGTTAGTTTAGTGAGGACGTTAACACAGTGGAGTGTAGTGTTAGTTTAGTGAGGACGTTAACACAGTGGAGTGTAGTGTTAGTTTAGTGAGGACGTTAACACAGTGGAGTGTAGTGTTAGTTTAGTGAGGACGTTAACACAGTGGAGTGTAGTGTTAGTTTAGTGAGGATGTTAACACAGTGGAGTGTAGTGTTAGTTTAGTGAGGACGTTATTAACAAATGTTGACATCCACAGTGTGTAGTGTATAAGACAATGTGTAGTCTGGAAGAGTGTAGTTACTAACACTTACTCCTTATACAATATATATACTCACTTTATAAGTGTCTTCACCTTATACACTACTCTATACACTCACTGTATAAGTTTATTCACCTTATAATAATAACTACTTGAGGTATTTCGGTTGAATCATGATTCTAGGACGGTATGTCGGTACTGCACAGCGCCGGCTCCGTGTCTCAGTGCACGCGATTGGAATAATGCAGAGTGCGGCATAAGTTAATAATGAAATTAAAAATTAGCGAAGGGAGGGCAAGTGCAGTTCCTTGGATCAAGAGCCCCCTCACCAGCATTAAGACACCCACTGCCTTCAGGAAGCATAATCCAGTAGGATAAACCTGCATCGAAATTTTCGAGTTGATCCAAAAGGGGACTCTGCCTCACAGAATGATGTATATAATATTACGCAGAGGGCGCCTGTACTTGTCAACTGTTCCACGGACCTTCACCTGCATATTGGTTTCCTTGCAACACCTCAGTAATTCTGTCACAGTGGTTCAGCAGTTGTGATATTTATGAGGTGGGATGTTGGTGCTACTACGGTAATAAATGACCAGGGTTGAAAATTTGAAGCCGATCGGACAAGATGTTCTGAAGTTATACAGGAAAGTCTTGAAAGAAGTTAGATGTTAGGAGGAAGACACTGTAGCCTACAGTAGGACGGCTCTAGCATCACACTGTACGCTGTTATTAAACTTAACTAGACTCGTCAAACTTAAAAACGCTTAGATAATGAGAGTTTTTCAATATTTCTTATTTTTTGTATCCGTATTCTCTTTAAAATTCTCTACAATATAAAAAAAAAACTTGTTTGTTGTTATTAAGCAAGTCCGATTTCTTAAAAAAATCTATAAAACTGAGAAATTGTTACATACAAAGAGCAAATTAAATAAAAGAAATGTTTCCACTGAAGTTAGAGAAACAATTAAGTGTTTGAAGCCGAGCAGAAAAGTCATTCTCCAGGTATTACATTTATTAATGAAATTAGCAATTTAAAATTTACAGAACTCAGAATAAAAGGCAAGATTTCTTTTAATAAAGTTCAACACTGAAGGTTTGAAGCCTATCAAAAGAAGCATTCTTCAGTAATGGCTCTAAATCCAAAAACACAGTTTCTTTTTAGTTTCATTAAAGTTGTAAATTTGTAACTGATCAATGTGTCACCTTACAGTGTGTCACCTTACAGTGTGTCACCTTACAGTGTGTCACCTTACAGTGTGTCACCTTACAGTGTGTCACCTTACAGTGTGTCACCTTACAGTGTGTCACCTTACAGTGTGTCATCTTACAGTGTGTCACCTTACAGTGTGTCACCTTACAATGTGTCACCTTACAGTGTGTCACCTTACAGTGTCACCTTACAGTGTGTCACCTTACAGTGTGTCACCTTACAGTGTGTCATCTTACAATGTGTCATCTTACAGTGTGTCACCTTACAGTGTGTCACCTTACAGTGTGTCACCTTACAGTGTGTCACCTTACAGTGTGTCACCTTACAGTGTGTCATCTTACAGTGTGTCATCTTACAGTGTGTCATCTTACAGTGTGTCACCTTACAGTGTGTCATCTTACAGTGTGTCACCTTACAGTGTGTCACCTTACAGTGTGTCACCTTACAGTGTGTCACCTTACAGTGTGTCATCTTACAGTGTGTCACCTTACAGTGTGTTATCTTACAATGTGTCATCTTACAGTGTGTCACCTTACAGTGTGTCATCTTACAGTGTGTCACCTTACAGTGTGTCATCTTACAGTGTGTCACCTTACAGTGTGTCATCTTACAGTGTGTCACCTTACAGTGTGTCATCTTACAGTGTGTCACCTTACAGTGTGTCATCTTACAATGTGTCATCTTACAGTGTGTCACCTTACAGTGTGTCATCTTACAGTGTGTCACCTTACAGTGTGTCATCTTACAGTGTGTCACCTTACAGTGTGTCATCTTACAGTGTGTCACCTTACAGTGTGTCATCTTACAGTGTGTCACCTTACAGTGTGTCATCTTACAGTGTGTCACCTTACAGTGTGTCATCTTACAATGTGTCATCTTACAGTGTGTCACCTTACAGTGTGTCACCTTACAGTGTGTCACCTTACAGTGTGTCACCTTACAGTGTGTCACCTTACAGTGTGTCATCTTACAGTGTGTCACCTTACAGTGTGTCACCTTACAGTGTGTCACCTTACAGTGTGTCACCTTACAGTGTGTCACCTTACAGTGTGTCACCTTACAGTGTGTCACCTTACAGTGTGTCATCTTACAGTGTGTCACCTTACAGTGTGTCACCTTACAGTGTGTCACCTTACAGTGTGTCACCTTACAGTGTGTCACCTTACAGTGTGTCATCTTACAGTGTGTCACCTTACAGTGTGTCACCTTACAGTGTGTCACCTTACAGTGTGTCACCTTACAGTGTGTCACCTTACAGTGTGTCACCTTACAGTGTGTCACCTTACAGTGAGTCACCTTACAGTGTGTCACCTTACAGTGTGTCACCTTACAGTGTGTCATCTTACAGTGTGTCACCTTACAGTGTGTCACCTTACAGTGTGTTCACCTTACAGTGTGTCACCTTACAGTGTGTCACCTTACAGTGTGTGTCACCTTACAGTGTGTCACCTTACAGTGTGTCATCTTACAGTGTGTCACCTTACAGTGTGTCACCTTACAGTGTGTCACCTTACAATGTGTCACCTTACAGTGTGTCACCTTACAGTGTGTCACCTTACAGTGTGTCACCTTACAGTGTGTCACCTTACAGTGTGTCACCTTACAGTGTGTCACCTTACAGTGTGTCACCTGCGCTAATATTCTGACTCCGATAAAGCGAGACATTCTCTACTTATTGAATAAAAACCAATACAACTGTTTACTGAGTAAACTTAGCAACTTGTGAGTTATGCAGCCTAGTGTGAACTCTGCTTCCTGGATAACACAAGCGATGTAGATCCCAAGACAATCAGAAGAGCACTTTACCTATGCCCCGGAGTCCAGCAATTCCAAGCTTTAAAAAAAAAAAATTATGCATGATAAAAAAACCCCTTTTGAGACCTTTTATCAAAAAATTAATTACTAAAAGCTATTAAAAAGAGGTCATTAAAGTATTTTTAACATTTTAAGGGGGGAATAAATTTCCCCATTGATTAGCACCTACACATTTAAAATTAAGAGGCATCACTTTTGAACTTTTTAAAAGCTCCGTCATGACAATTTTGGAATTTTTTTCAAAAATTAGGCTGCGGTAGTGGTTTATCAACTTTGGTTATAAACCCCCCGCAAATTTTCAATTTTTCCCTAGAATTTTACCTTATTACCGTACACCAGTGTTGAAAAATTTGAAGCCAACTAGATGGGGGTTTTAATGTTATCGGGGAAAAAAATAATTTGATAAAGGGGTTTTTAAAAAAAAAAAAACGGGGAAAATATAGGCAGAAAAAGTTTTTGAGAAAAAAAAAAGCCAGATACGGGGTTTAAAACTATATATAAGCCCCCGATAAAATTTCCCCAAAACAGTTTAAAGGGTAAGTTAAAAAAAAAATTTAATCCCTTTCCTTGAAAATCTTTCAATTCCGTCCAAAATTTTTTGTTTATGATCTCGTGTAAGATTTTAAAAAGGGAAGGGGTAACAAATAGTGTACAAACGAGATAATCTCAGGGGTTCGGGCCCAAAACGTTTTTACAAAACGTGTTGAGTTTCTGTAGTAATTCCCTTAAAAAATACACTTATTTTCACAAATGAAATGATCTTTTTTACTACATCAGCGTATCGAAAATATTTAATTCCCGCCCAATCAAATCGAAAGTTCGACCTGCATGCAGGGGGATCCTGGCAGCAAAAATTCAAAAGTTTTTTCACCCAATATAATTTAACAGAACACCCAACTGTAAAATAAATAATTTTCGTTAAAAGAAACCCCTGCGGGGCAAGATATCTTATTTATGCTCGGGGCCCGTGGCAGGGTAGGCAAAGCTCTTCGCTTTCCACGTGAGGGTTGTGGTTCGATTCCGGCAAGGGTAATTAATGAAAATGTGATTTAACGAATTTACGACATTTAATGAGATTCGATATTTCCCTTACACCAGGTTTTTCCCCCTGTTCACCCATCGTAAAATGGGTAATGGGGGTGTTAATCGATGGTGTGGGGGCGCATCCCGGGGGCGAAATTGACCTAATTTGCCCCCAATATCTGCAAGGGGGTTTCTGAAAAGCAGTACATATGTATTCATGCAGTAAGTCTGTTACTTTGACTGTCTTGTGAAATAAAGTTTTTTTATTATTTTTATTATGGATCCGAACCAGTGTCTTGATGGCAATTTTGGGGACAAGAAGTATATTTGGGGAAACTCCGTTAAAGAAAAAAAAAAAGAAGATGTAAAACAGAAGAGATTGGGCCCTCTACTGGCGAATTTAAAGAATACAAAAACTTTCAGGGGTACCAAAAAGTCTGAAAAATGGAACGAACAGTGCCTGGAAGAAAACACTGCTGGAACGAAGTGCCTGCAACGAAGCACTGCCCGGAACGAAAGACTGTGGAACAAGCATGCCTGGAACGAAAAACTGCTGGAACGAAAAACTTGGGAACGAAGCCTGCCAACGAGGCACTGCCCGGAACGAAGCATGCCTGGAACGAAGCACTGCCCGCAACGAAGATGTTGCAACGGAAACTTTTCCTGGAAAAAAAGTGCCGGCGGCACTGCCTGGAACGAAGCACTGCCTGCAACAAAGCCTGCCCGCAACGAAAGCACTGCCCGGAACGAAAACACTGCCTTTCAACGGGCACGCCTGGAACGAAAAAAAAATGTGGAAAGAAAAGGGGACTGCCCCGGAACAAGCACTGGGCCCGCAAGAGGGGACTGCCCGGAACGAAGCACTGCCTGGAAAAAAGAAGCATGCTGCAACGAAGCATGCCTGCAAAGAAGCACTGCCTGCAACGAAGCACTGCCTGGAACGAAGCACTGCCCGGAACGAAGGGGACTGCCCGCAACGAAAGCATGTTGCAAAAAAGAAGCACTGCCCGAAAGAAGACTGCCTGGAACGAAGTGCCTGGAACGAAAGCCACGCCAGAGAAACCAAAAAAACCTGAACCCTTTTAAAAAAACAGAAGCCAAGGGGGGACGAGGGAGCAAAAGTAATTAGTGAAATTGAAATAAATCCAAAATATTTCTCTCATTGCCCGCCAGGGGGAAAACCTTAAAAGTAAGGTTCATAGATCAACCTGATTTATTTTTGGGTGGTCATCCCTAATAGGAAGAGTTCAGCTCCCGGGAATGGCCCCTAATAAAAGAATTTCCTCTTCAAAGGGTTTATGGGGCTGATACATCATTTACCCGTTTTTACTGCTGTCTCATTGTAATTTGGAAGAAACCCTACCGTCAGGGAAAAGTTTCAAAATAAAAAATCCCCGAAGTAACAGCCTGGGGGAGAGGTTGGTAGACAGAACCACCCCGGGAATTTTACCCTCCTGCCAGATGACTGTGAAACAGAAACCTGTAACTGTTTTGCATGATGGTAGGATTGCTGGTTTCTTTTTCTGTCTCTAAACACGCTAGATAACAGGATATCTTGCTACTCCTACTTACACTTTGGTCACACTTCAACAGACACGCAAAATGCATATATATATATACATACATCTAGGTTTTTCTCCTTTTTCTAAATAGCTTTTTTTCTTCTTTATTTCTTCCATTGTCATGGGAAAGGGGAAAAAAGAATTTTTTCCTCCGTAAGCCATGCGTGTCGTATGAGGCGACTAAAATGGCCGGGAGCAATGGGCTAGTAACCCCTTCTCCTGTAGACATTTACTAAAAAAGAGAAGAAGAAAAACTTTATAAAACTGGGATGCTTAATGTGCGTGGATGTAGTGCGGATGACAAGAAACAGATGATTGCTGATGTTAGAATGAAAAAGAATTTTGGATTTCCGGGCCCTAAGCGAAACAAAGCTAAAGGGGGTAGGGGGTTTCAGTGGGGGGAAATAAATGGGATTAAATCTGGAGTATCTGAGAGGGGTTAAGAGAAAAAGGAAGGGGTAGCAGTAATGTTAAATGATCAGTTATGGAAGGAGAAAGGGAATATGAATGGTAAATTTCAAGAATTTTATGTGGATTAAAGTAAAAGGTTTGGATGCGAAAAGTGGGTCATAATAAGCGTGTATGCCCCTGGGAAGAGAGGAATGTAGAGGAGAGAGAGAGATTTTGGGAGATGTTAAGTGAATGTATAGGAGCCTTTAGAACCAAGTGAGAGAGTAATTGTGGTAGGGGACCTGAATGCTAAAGTAGGAGAAACTTTTAGAGAGGGTGTGGTTAGGTAAGTTTGGGGGTGCCAGGTGTAAAAGATAATGGGAGCCCTTTGATTGAACTTTGTATAGAAAGGGCTTTAGTTATATGTAATACATATTTTAAGAAAAAGAGGATAAAAAAGTATACAAGATATGATGTAGGGGGAAATTGACAGTAGTTTGTTGGATTATGTATTGGTAATAAAAAGACTGTTGAGTAGACTTCAGGATGTACATGTTTATAGAGGGGCCCAGATATATCAGATCACTTTCTAGTTGTAGCTACACTGAGAGTAAAAGGTAGATGGATACAAGGAGAATAGAAGCACAGGGAAGAGAGAGGTGAAGGTTTATAAACTAAAAGAGGAGGCAGTTAGGGTAAGATATAAACAGCTATTGGAGGATAGATGGGCTAATGAGAGCATAGGCAATGGGGGGGGCGAAGAGGGATGGGGTAGGTTTAAAAATTTTAGTGTTAGGAGTGTTCAGCAGAAGTTTTTTGGTTACAGGAAAGTGGGTGCGGGAGGGAAAGAGGAGCGATTGGTGGAATGATGATGTAAAGAGAGTAGTAAGGAAAAAAAGTTAGCATATGAGAAGTTTTTTACCCAAAATAGAGTGATGCAAGGAAGGGAAGAGTATATGGAGAAAAAGAGAGAGGTTAAGAGAGTGGTGAAGCAATGTAAAAAGAGAGCAAATGAGAGAGTGGGTGAGATGTTATCAACAATTTGTTGAAATAAGAAAAAGTTTTGGAGTGAGATTAAAAAAAGTTAAAGAAAGCCAGAGAACAAATGAATTTTGTCAGTTAAAAAAAGGAGAGGAGGTTTTTTAAATGGAGAGTTAAGGTATTGGGAAATGGAGGGAAATTTTGAGGAATTGTTTTTTAAAAGTTGTGAGATGGGAAACTGAGATTGTGTATAGGACAAGGGGGGAATAAAAATCTTGTAGGAGTGAGGAAAGCCAGTTGGGAGTGGGGGGAAGTTCGGAGGAGTAGGTAAAAAAGAAAGGGGGAAGGCAAACCGGGATTTATGGGATAAAGATAGAAATGTTTTAAAAGAGTGGGGATTAGTTTTGGGGGTGATTGGTGCAATTATTTAATAAATGTATGGAAGAGGGTAAGGTACCTAGGGATTGGCAGAGAGTATGCATAGTTCCTTTGTATAAAGGCAAAGGGGATAAAAGAGAGTGCAAAAATTATAGGGGGATAAGTCTGCTGAGTATACCTGGTAAAGTGTATGGTAGAGTTATTATTGAAAGAATTAAGAGTAAGACGGAGAATAGGATAGCAGATGAACAAGGAGGCTTAGGAAAGGTAGGGGGTGTGTGGACCAGGTGTTTACAGTGAAACATATAAGTGAACAGTATTTAGATAAGGCTAAAGAGGTCTTTGTGGCATTTATGGATTTGGAAAAGGCGTATGACAGGGTGGATAGGGGGGCAATGTGGCAGATGTTGCAAGTGTATGGTGTAGGAGGTAGGTTACTGAAAGCAGTGAAGAGTTTTTTACGAGGATAGTGAGGCTCAAGTTAGAGTATGTAGGAAAGAGGGAAATTATTTCCCAGTAAAAGTAGGCCTTAGACAAGGATGTGTGATGTCACCGTGGTTGTTTAATATATTTCATAGATGGGGTTGTAAGAGAAGTAAATGCGAGGGTCTTGGCAAGAGGCGTGGAGTTAAAAGATAAAGAATCACACACAAAGTGGGAGTTGTCACAGCTGCTCTTTGCTGATGACACTGTGCTCTTGGGAGATTCTGAAGAGAAGTTGCAGAGATTGGTGGATGAATTTGGTAGGGTGTGCAAAAGAAGAAAATTAAAGGTGAATACAGGAAAGAGTAAGGTTATGAGGATAACAAAAAGATTAGGTGATGAAAGATTGAATATCAGATTGGAGGGAGAGAGTATGGAGGAGGTGAATGTATTCAGATATTTGGGAGTGGACGTGTCAGCGGATGGGTCTATGAAAGATGAGGTGAATCATAGAATTGATGAGGGGGAAAAGAGTGAGTGGTGCACTTAGGAGTCTGTGGAGACAAAGAACTTTGTCCTTGGAGGCAAAGAGGGGAATGTATGAGAGTATAGTTTCACCAACGCTCTTATATGGGTGTGAAGCATGGGTGATGAATGTTGCAGCGAGGAGAAGGCTGGAGGCAGTGGAGATGTCATGTCTGAGGGCAATGTGTGGTGTGAATATAATGCAGAGAAATTCGTAGTTTGGAAGTTAGGAGGAGGTGCGGGATTACCAAAACTGTTGTCCAGAGGGCTGAGGAAGGGTTGTTGAGGTGGTTCGGACATGTAGAGAGAATGGAGCGAAACAGAATGACTTCAAGAGTGTATCAGTCTGTAGTGGAAGGAAGGCGGGGTAGGGGTCGGCCTAGGAAAGGTTGGAGAGAGGGGGTAAAGGAGGTTTTGTGTGCGAGGGGCTTGGACTTCCAGCAGGCATGCATGAGCGTGTTTGATAGGAGTGAATGGAGACAAATGGTTTTTAATACTTGACGTGCTGTTGGAGTGTGAGCAAAGTAACATTTATGAAG
The DNA here is from genome assembly GCF_026875155.1 of Cherax quadricarinatus. NCBI lineage: Eukaryota > Metazoa > Arthropoda > Malacostraca > Decapoda > Parastacidae > Cherax > Cherax quadricarinatus. Next base: position 30,374,670 of record NC_069423.1, on the reverse strand, counting down.
TGGTTCAGGGAAACCGGCAGGCCGGACTTGAGTCCTGGAGATGGGAAGTACAGTGCCTGCACTCTGAAGGAGGGGTGTTAATGTTGCAGTTTAAAAACTGTAGTGTAAAGCACCCTTCTAGCAAGACAGTGATGGAGTGAATGATGGTGAAAGTTTTTCTTTTTCGGGTCACCCTGCCTTGGTGGGAATCGGCCAGTGTGATAATAAAAAAAATAACAGCCTGGTTGATCAGGCCTTGATCCAGTGGAAGGCCATGTCATGGAGCAGACTGCGGGGGCGTTGACCCCCGGAATGCCCTCCAGGTTGATTAATTATTATTATTATTATTATTATTATTATTATTATTATTATTATTATTATATAGATGTAAACTCAACATTATTAGTGTGTTGATGTCAATATTTTTATTACTTTCGTTGCTTTTATTATCGTTAGACCTTCTTACCAGCAGGCTCTTTATTGTTCTCTCTCTCTCTCTCTCTCTCTCTCTCTCTCCCTCTCTTTCACCTCCCTTCCAATCCCCTCACCTTCTACTCCCTTTACCTCACTTCCTCTCCTCTCTCCTGGTCTCCCTGTCTCTCCCCTCTCACCTCCCTTCCACTCCCCTCACCTTTCTTCCTCTCCTCTCTCCTAGTCTCCCTCTCTCTCCTTTTCCTAGTCTCCCGGACTGTGAGAGCAGAAGTTGACACACACACACACACACACACACAACCATGCTATCAAGAGCCACTAGAAAAATCAAGGGAGAAACTGACCACATACAGGCAGGATCCAGAGTCACAGAGGGTGAGGCAATGGGAGGAGGAAAGGGCAAAATCAGTGTTTATCCATGGGCTTCAGGAGAGAGAGAGGAAAGGACACACACTGAAAGGCAGCAGGAAGAAAGAAAGGAGATTGAGAAAATCATCACGGAAATAGGTGAAGAGATGGACGAGATTGTAAATTTTCAGAGAATAGGGGGGTACTCGAAGGGAAGAAACCGACCAATCCAGCTGATTCTCAGGACGGAAACAGTACGGAACAGGATCCTCCAAGAGAAACCACGGTTGAAATACTCGGAAGAGTACAAGAAGGTGTTCCTAGACAGAGACAGAACACAATCAGAACGACAGCAGCTGAGGGAGAGGACAAAAAAGCGAAAGGAGCTAGGAAAAGAGACAAGGATGGAACCAGCAGAGGTCAGTCAGAGCAGAACAGAACAGCAAAGGCAAACACACACACAACTGTTCTCAGAACCATACAACCTATCACACCATCCCAACACACACTACAATCCATACCCACAGCCTCCACCCAACACCGAGCTATAGAATCCCACAGTATGCCACCAGGTCTCCCACCCTCACAGGCCCCCCAAACCACAGTGTTGGAAAGGAAACTGAAGGTATGGTACACAAACGCTGATGGAATAACAAATAAGTGGGAGGAGTGGCATGAAAGAGTCAAAGAGGCATCACTGGACATCATAGCTCTCACAGAAACCAAGCTTACAGGTATGATAACAGATGCCATCTTTCCAACTGGATACCAAATCCTGAGGAAAGACAGAAGGAACAGGGGGGGGGGGTGGAGTGGCATTGCTGATCAAAAATCGCTGGAATTTTGATGAACTGGAGAGAGGAGACAGCGGAGAAGAAAGTGATTACATAGCGGGAAACGCTTCACTTGGAGGTCCCAAGGTGGTAATAGCAGTGATGTATAACCCACCACAGAACAGCAGGAGGCCAAGGCAAGAGTACGACGAGAGCAATAGAGCGATGGTTGACACTGGCTACAGTGGCCAGAAGAGCTCATGCATGCAGGGCAAAGCTCCTGATCATGGGTGACTTTAACCACAAGGAGATCGATTGGGAGAACTTGGACCCGCATGGGGGCCAAGATACATGGAGGGCTAAGATGATGGAGGTGGTACTGGAAATCTTCATGTACCAACACGTAAGGGACACTACAAGAGAGAGAGGAGAGGATGAACCAGCAAGGCTAGACTTAGTATTCACCTTGAGTAGTGCAGATATCGAGGACATCACATATGAAAGACCCCTTGGGGCCAGTGACCATGTGGTTTTAAGCTTCGAATACACAGTAGAGCTACAAGTGGAGGGAGAAGCAGGAAGGCCAGGACGAATGAAGCCAAACTACAAGAAAGGGGACTACACAGGAATGAGGAACTTCCTGAACGGGGTTCAGTGGGACAGAGAACTGGCAGGGAAGCCAGTTAATGAGATGATGGAATATGTAGCAACAAAATGCAAGGAGGCTGAGGAGAGGTTTGTACCCAAGGGTAACAGGAATAATGAAAAAAGCCAGGATGAGCCCATGGTTTACCCAAAGGAGCAGGGAGGCAAAAACCAAGTGTGCTAGGGAATGGAAGAAATATAGAAGGCAAAGGACCCAGGAGAATAAGGAGAGCAGTCGTAGAGCCAGAAACGAATATGCACAGATAAGAAGGGAGGCCCAAAGACAAAATGAAAATGACATAGCAGCGAAAGCCAAATCTGACCCGAAACTGTTGTACAGCCACATCAGGAGGAAAACAACAGTCAAGGACCAGGTAATCAGGCTAAGGAAGGAAGGAGGAGAGACAACAAGAAATGACCGTGAAGTATGTGAGGAACTCAACAAGAGATTCAAAGAAGTGTTCACAGAGGAGACAGAAGGGGCTCCAGAAAGACGGAGAGGTGGGGCACACCACCATGTGCTGGACACAGTGCACACAATCGAGGAAGAAGTGAAGAGACTTCTGAGTGAGCTAGATACCTCAAAGGCAATGGGGCCAGATAACATCTCCCAATGGGTATTGAGAGAGGGAGCAGAGGAGCTATGTGTACCCCTAACAACAATATTCAATACATCTATCGAAACAGGGAGATTGCCTGAGGCATGGAAGACAGCAAATGTAGTCCCAATCTTTAAAAAAGAAGACAGACATGAAGCATTAAACTACAGACCAGTGTCACTGACATGTATAGTATGCAAAATCATGGAGAAGATTATCAGGAGAAGAGTGGTGGAACACCTAGAAAGGAATGATCTCATCAACAGCAGCCAACATGGTTTCAGGGACGGGAAAATCCTGTGTCCACAAACCTATTTGGATTCTTGACAGGGTGCAGCAGTAAGAAAGAAGAGGGGGGGGGGGGATTGATATTTTTGGACTTTGCAAGAAGGGCGTTTGCACAGTTCCACACAAGAGATTGGGTAAAAAAAGGGGACCAACAGGGATGCCGGGAAAGGCACTACAATGGATCAGGGAATTTACTTGTCAGGAAGACAAAAGCGGTCTGGTACGGGGCAAGGGGGTGGGCCCTGAGCCCCAGCGGGGCCCACAGGGGTCGTCCTAGGACCAGTGCTTTTTTTGGTATTTGTGAACGACATGACGGAAGGAATAGACTCTGAGGTGTTTTTGCAGTTGACGTGAAGGAAGAAATTCACTCGATCGAAGACCAGGCAGAACTACAAAGGGATCTGGACAGGCTGCAGACCTGGTCCAGCAATTGGCTCCTGGATTTTCAATCCCACCAAGTGCAAAGTCATGAAGATTGGGGAAGGGGCAAAGAAGACCGCAGACGGAGTACAGTCTAGGGGGCAGAGACTGCAAACATCACTCAAGGAAAAAGATCTTGGGGTGAGTATAACACCAGGCAAAATCTCCTGAAGCGCACATCAACCAAATAACTGCTGCAGCATATGGGCGCCTAGCAAACCTCAGAACAGCATTCCGACATTTTAAATAAGGAATCGTTCAGGACCCTGTACACCGTGTACGTTAGGCCCATATTGGAGTATGCGGCACCAGTTTGGAACCCACACCTAGCCAAGCACGTAAAGAAACTAGAGAAAGTGCAAAGGTTTGCAAGAAGACTAGTCCCAGAGCTAAGAGGTATGTCCTACGAGGAGAGGTTAAGGGAAATCAACCTGATGACACTGGAGGACAGGAGAGATAGGGGGGACATGATAACGGCATACAAAATACTGAGAGGAATTGACAAGGTGGACAAAGACAGGATGTTCCAGAGATTGGACACAGTAACAAGGGGACACAGTTGGAAGTTGAAGACACAGATGAATCACAGGGATGTTAGGAAGTATTTCTTCAGCCACAGAGTAGTCAGTAAGTGGAATAGTTTGGGAAGCGATGTAGTGGAGGCAGGATCCATACATAGCTTTAAGCAGAGGTATGATAAAGCTCACGGTTCAGGGAGAGTGACCTAGTAGCGATCAGTGAAGAGGCGGGGCCAGGAGCTCGGACTCGACCCCTGCAACCTCAACTAGGTGAGTAACTAGGTGAGTACACACACAGGAGCTATGACTCGACCCCTGCAACCACAAATAGGTGAGTACACACACACACTATATTTCACACTACAGTAAAAGACACTCTTCAGAGACTAACAAGTGTACAAGGGATGTAGCATGTAGATGAAGGTCACATAAATCTAAGTCACATAGTATAAGCCACATGATGCAAGTCACAGTGTAAGTCACATGATGAAAGTCACATAGTGTGAGTCACATAGTGTAAGTCACATAGTATAAGTCAGGTACTACCTGTGTGGTGGACCAGACACAGGTAAGGTGAAAGAAGATGATCAGGTACATCACCCATCTCAGATGATGTAACAAGTGTCTTCATGGCGAGTGCAGTTATAGCATCAGGTTTCCACTGGTCTTTTGCAGTGTTGAAACTTGGACATGATGTAGTCACATCAAAAACTTTACATTTATACAACTCAGCATAGACTGAGGTATGATGCACTTATCTGTACTATAGTATGACCTGAGGTATGATCCACCTATCTGTAGTACATAATAGACTGAGGTATGATCAATTTATCTGTACTGACCTGATGAATGATCAACCTAGCTGTACCATGGACAAGGAGACACAAATGCAGTATAATGTGACTCTTTATTGACAACACTTCACCCACACAGTGGGCTTATCAAGTCACAAACAGATCTACCTGTGAAGAGACGATGTGAGTAAAGGGAGCATAGTGACGCGTAGGGTCAGGTGAAATATGTTGAAGTTGACGGCTAAGAATAGGTTGAATTTGAGAAGAACGTGTCCAGCGTGGGCCAGTAGGCCTGTTGCAGTGTTTCTCAATGCTATGACATGTTAATAAATAGGATAACGATTAAGAAGTTTCCCAGCAAGGGGTTCAGCTATGTTGTAAAAGTCGTTGTTCTGGTTGAAATTATTAGATATGCAGATGAGTGATGATTCTCAGATCCTGCGGTACTCAGTGTCTTCTTCCCTGACGATGAGTTTTTAGTCCTGTAGCTGATTCAATGATTGTGGGAGCTTCGGTGTAAAACACAGGCATTCCATAAATCGTCAGTTCTGCCTGCGTATTGGTGTTTTGAAATAGGTGTTTGGAGGTCTCCGGATGTCTCTCCCATGTATAATTGGTTACAATCGTTGCAAGGGATTATGTATACCCCTGCAGAGGAGTGAACCTTGTGGTGTCCCTTACTAGTGATGTCTCTGATGGTAATGGATATGGAGGTAGACACTTGGAATAAAGTATTAGAAAAGATGTTAGAAACTTGTTTGACAACGGAGTTAGTGGATGACTATGTATCTCCTCTCAACGGTATCATGTCTGGGTGAGTTGAAGATGTTATACGCACGGCGTCTGCAATATCTGTTGAAGTGACGAAGACATTAAGCTTAGAAAACACTTGTTCGATGAAAAGAGCATTCTTCCTCAAGGAACTCACATCTGCAGGTACGGAAGAAGCCTATGATTACGCCACATTTAGTTTTGTTATTGTGGTATGACAGCCCCTCTTCTTTCAGAGACCCATCCACCGACAAGTCCACTCTCAAATATTCACTTCATCTATACTCCTTCCTTCCAATTTGACATGCAATCTTTCATTACCGAAATTTTCCGTTACACTCATCACCTTTCTCTTTCTTATGTTCACTTTTAATTTCCTTCTTTTACATACTCTTCTCTTCAGAATCTCCTAAAAGCACAGTGTCATCGGCAAAAAGCAACTGTGACAACTCCTACTTTGTGTTAGAGTCTTTATCATTTAATCCCGCACCTTTCCTCAACAACCCAGCATTCGCTTTCAAGAATGAGACGCTTGTGTATCATTTGGGAAACTTTACGGTGAAAACGTTTCGCCAGATAAGAGGGAGTTTTAAGTAACCAGTCCCTCAGCGTGGAGTTGATGTGTTCAGTCCATCACTGACTCCAGACTGAGGACTGATTACCTTAATTGTTTCTTCAATAAAGATTCCCAAATGTTGCACAAGTGTCTCATTCTTCAACTTGTTGCTTTTGTAAACCATTTACATCACTTGCTCTCAGCATCATCTATAAGTACGTTACACAACCATGGTGACATCTCGCTTCCCTGATTAATACTTCCTTTCTCCTACATACCCTAACCTGAGCCTCACTATCTTCATTACAGTAACCTACTACTTATTCCATACACTTGTTATATCTGCCATATTGCTCCCCATCTACCATATCATATCCCTTTTCTAAATCTATAAACGCAACGAAAACTTCCGTACTCTTGTCTGAATATTTTTCACTTACACGTTTTACTGTAAACACTCGATCTACTACACCGATACCCTTTCTAAAACCTTGTTCATCTGTGATCCTGCTCTCCGTCAACAGGCTTATTTCTCTATACTTCTTGTGTCCCTTTTTCCCTATACGAAGGAACTATACACACTGTCTACCAATCCCTAGGTACCTCCCCCCCTTTCATACAATTATTGAACAGAAGTACAAACCACCTGATTTTAGTATTTCTCTCTGGATCACACCAATCCAAGCTGCTTTCCCCCATTTTATTTTATCCACAGCCTCAGGCATCTTCTCCACATACATCTGGCTCTTCTGAACTCCTTAAAGATGTTGTACCTCCATGGCTAATGCATGAAATCACTGCCTCCCTCCCTTCATCAACATTTAACAGCTCCTCAAAATATTTCAACCATCTTCCCCGTACCTTCACCTTCCCATCTGTTAACTCTCCTCTTCTGTCTCTTCCTGTTAAATACGTTCGTTCCCTAGGCTTTCTCACATCCAAAAGTTTTTTTTATTCTCGGCAAAATTTGTTGACCCCACATCACCCACTACAGACTTTCACTTCTCTTTTATTCACCGATGACATTCTCCTCGTGTCCTATCTACCTCTTACTCTCACTGTGGCTACAATGGAGAAAAACAGGATGACTTGGAGGAAGTATAAATCTATAGTGGCGGGAAGGCAGGGTAGGGGTCGTCCAAGTAAAAGTTGGAGGGAAGCTGTAGGAGGTTTTGTGTGCTAGAGGCTTGGGCGTCCAACAGGCTTGTGTAAGCATGTTTGATAAGAGTGGAGGCAAGTGGATTTTATGATATGATGTGCTGTTGGAGTGTGGGCACAGTAACTTATATGAAGGAATTCAGAAAAACCAGTAAGCTGGACTTGAGTCCTGGAGGTAGAAAGTTACAGTGCCTGCACTCTGAAGGAGGGGTGGGCAGGTTGCTGTTTGGAGAAGCATCTGAACTATTATTTCATCAGTTCTGGCAAGACAGTAATGGAATGTTTAACAGTGAAGGTGTTTTCTTCTACGGAGAGTCACTCTGCCTCGGTGGAAGACGGCTGAAGTTTTTAAAAAATGTATGTATTATAAATTAATCTAATTTATACAATCCTGGCCTTATATTCAAATTGTAATCAGTACTTTTCTTTAAATCACAGTAAGAGTGGGACTCAAACCCATGGTAAGTGAGTAATAAAAGTGGCAGGCCAGTGGGGCCCATGTTAACATTCCTATGATGTACAGAAATATATCAAGTTGGATGAATCTTTTTAGGCCAACATGGGCCAGAGGTTGAGCACACAGCATGGGCCAGTGGTTGAGCACACAGCATGGGCCAGAGGTTGAGCACACAGCATGGGCCAGAGGTTGAGCACACAGCATGGGCCAGTGGTTGAGCACACAGCATGGGCCAGAGGTTGAGCACACAGCATGGGCCAGAGGTTGAGCACACAGCATGGGCCAGAGGTTGAGCACACAGCATGGGCCAGAGGTTGAGCACACAGCATGGGCCAGTGGTTGAGCACACAGCATGGGTCAGAGGTTGAGCACACAGCATGGGTCAGAGGTTGAGCACACAGCATGGGCCAGTGGTTGAGCACACAGCATGGGTCAGTGGTTGAGCACACAGCATGGGTCAGAGGTTGAGCACACAGCATGGGTCAGAGGTTGAGCACACAGCATGGGCCAGAGGTTGAGCACACAGCATGGGCCAGTGGTTGAGCACACAGCATGGGCCAGAGGTTGAGCACACAGCATGGGTCAGAGGTTGAGCACACAGCATGGGCCAGAGGTTGAGCACACAGCATGGGCCAGTGGTTGAGCACACACTGCCCTGGGGGCCACAGATGGTTGAGCACACAACAATGGGGCAGTGGTTGAGCACACAACATGGGCCAGAGGTTGAGCACACAGCATGGGCCAGTGGTTGAGCACACAGCATGGGCCAGAGGTTGAGCACACAGCATGGGCCAGTGGTTGAGCACACAGCATGGGCCAGTGGTCGAGCACACAGCATGGGCCAGTGGTTGAGCACACAGCATGGGCCAGAGGTTGAGCACACAGCATGGGTCAGAGGTTGAGCACACAGCATGGGCAGTGGTTGAGCACACAGCATGGGCCAGAGGTTGAGCACACAGCATGGGTCAGAGGTTGAGCACACAGCATGGGTCAGAGGTTGAGCACACAGCATGGGCCAGAGGTTGAGCACACAGCATGGGCCAGTGGTCGAGCACACAGCATGGGCCAGTGGTCGAGCACACAGCATGGGCCAGAGGTTGAGCACACAGCATGGTCCCGTGGTTGAGCACACAGCACTGGGGCCCGAGGTTGGGGCACACAGCATGGGCAGTGGTTGAGCACACAGCATGGGCCAGGGTTGAGCACAACATGGGCCAGGTTGAGCACACAGCATGGGTCAGTGGTCGAGCACACATCATGGGCCAGTGGTTGAGCACACAGCATGGCCAGTGGTTGAGCACACAGCACTGGGCCAGGGTTGAGCACACAGCATGGGCCAGAGGTTGAGCACACAGCATGGGGCCCGAGGTTGAGCACACAGCATGGGCCAGAGGTTGAGCCCCACAGCATGGGCCAGGGTTTGAGCACACAGCATGGCAGTGGGTTTAGCACACAGCATGGGCCAGTGTTGAGCACACAGCATGGGGCCAGAGGTTGAGCACACAGCATGGGCCAGAGGTCGAGCACACAGCATGGGCCAGTGGTTGAGCACACAGCATGGGCCAGTGGTTGAGCACACAGCATGGGCCAGTGGTTGAGCACACAGCATTGTCCAGTGGTTGAGCACACAGCACTGGCCAGTGGTCGAGCACACAGCATGGGCCAGTGGTTGAGCACACAGCATGGGCCAGTGGTCGAGCACACAGCATGGGCCAGTGGTTGAGCACACAGCATGGGCCAGTGGTTGAGCACACAGCATGGGCCAGTGGTTGAGCACACAGCATGCCAGTGGTTGAGCACACAGCATTGGGCCAGTGGTTGAGCACACAGCATGGCCAGTGGTCGAGCACACAGCATGGGCCAGTGGTTGAGCACACAGCATGGGCCAGTGGTTGAGCACACAGCATGGGCCAGTGGTTGAGCACACAGCATGGGCCAGTGGTCGAGCACACAGCCATGGCCAGTGGTGATGCAACAGTTCAGTGTCCGTGGTTGAGGAAAAGCATGGCATATGTTGGTTCGAGACAACTGGGAAAGTGGTTAGCACAAATCCTGGTTAAAAAATTAACAGATCGGGCCCATGGTTAAAAACACAGCTGCAGTAAGTCGGAAATGGTGAATTTGTGATTTCTTTAAATATATAAAATTCCGTGAGTCATAGAATTGTTGAAAAATTGCCTTTAATATCTTTTTCAAATTTACCTGAAAAAGTACATCAAAACTGAACAACAGAAATTTTTAACAGGAAAAATCACTACTTTTTAACGACTAGCACAAATAATATAATACATATGTATAAATTATATTATATATTATATATATATAAAATTTTAGATTATAAAATTTTTATAAAAATTTTCCTTATATATATTTATCAAATTAATATTATAATATGTGACCTGACTCAAAAACTATAAAAAGAAAATGATTTACAGTAACGAAGTGATTGAAATACAACACTTGAAACGTGGGTATTTCCGCGCTTTCGTGATATTCACATTATAAGAACTATGAAAGTAAACTCCAAGGAAGGTACATAAGGGGTTACTGGCAAATACTATCAGATCCACAACGGTTAAAACATATAAGCCCACTGGACAGGTCCTATTGAAACCCAATAACATATATTCTACAAGAAAATTTTTAAAATTATTATTTTCCATTATATATATTAAATTCTATCCAATC
>NC_069423.1:30354244-30361744 GCF_026875155.1 Cherax quadricarinatus | reverse complement strand
TTTCGAGGACGACCCCTACTCCGCCTTCCTTCCCCTACAGATTTATACGCTCTCCATGTCATTCTACTTTGATCCATTCTCTCTAAATGACCAAACCACCTCAACAACCCCTCTTCTGCCCTCTGACTAATACTTTTATTAACTCCACACCTTCTCCTAATTTCCACACTCCGAATTTTCTGCATAATATTTACACCACACATTGCCCTTAAACAGGACATCTCCACTGCCTCCAACCGCCTCCTCGCTGCAGCATTTACAACCCAAACTTCACAACCATATAAGAGTGTTGGTACTGCTATACTTTCATACATTCCCTTCTTTGCCTCCATAGATAACATTGTTTGCCTCCACATACACCTCAATGCACCACTCACATTTTTTCCCTCATCAATTGTATGATTAACCTCATCATTCATAAATCCATCCGCTGACATGTCAACTCCCAAATATCTGAAAACATTCACTTCTTCCATACTCTTATATACTCTTTACAAATTAACCCAGATCTGTCCCTCTTCCCTTCCTCCTCCTCCTCCTCCTCCTCTAGTTTCTCCCTCACCTCTCCTCCCTCTGTTGTCTTCCTTTCTCCTTCATCTAGTGACTCTTCCTTTTTTTCCTTGTTCTCCTCTTGCTTCTCATCTGAACAGACTGCTTTCCTGCCCCTTTTCCTTATTGGTCTTGTTTTCCTTTTCCTGTAGCAGTTCCTCTTCATTTCCTCGTCTTCCTCCTCGTCTACTAAATATCCCCTCCCTTCTCCATGGCTAGTTTCCCCTTCCTCCTTCTCCTGCTCCCCTCCTCCTCCTCTTCCTCCCCCCTCCCCTCATATAACGGCGTAATTAAATCGTGATTCTCATCTGGCTGTGATGGTGGTCTAAACACGTTACAGCGCCACCGTCTCATTAACACTAAAGATGATCTTCGCCTCAACGCGCCGCCCTCATACATACCCTTTGTGCCTTCTCTTTCCCTCTTATCTCTCTCCCCACTTCTTCATACCTACTCAACCCACTCATTTCTTCCTTTCATTCACTTACAGCAAGTAGATATTATGATAATAGGCTAGGGCACTTAGATTACCCTGGGCGGACACTGAGACAATAAACATCGGGTGAGATGCGACGATCACAGCACCAGGCTTGAGGCGCGTTCAAGACCTCCTCATCACTGGGGTTTCCCCTGATATTGAGCCATTGAAGGGGATTCATTGCGTAAATGGCAGGGATAATACATCGCTGATGGGACACTGACGCCCTGTATTGGCTGTAGATTTGCTCCATTTCATCCGAAAATCAATGACTACGCCGCCCATTCTTGTTAGGCAACCACGACAATATCATTTCAGGGATGCCGACACACTGACTCCACCAGCTGGTTGCCAGGTGTCGCTCCCTCCACTAACACCACTCTGGTGTACTCTCTATGTTATTGGTGTTGCCGTACCATTTACCTGTGTAAAGAGGACCAGAAATGCAAAAGGAGTTGTGAGAAAACAAGTAGAGTTAGATGGGAAAGAGAGGTCAAGAAAGGAAATGTTATCGCGCAGTCAACAAAGATACAGATTCCCTTGTTTCCCCCAACCAGAGCGATCAGTGCGCTCATTAGCGGGCGGTTCACCAATCAGCGCGCGCCTCAGCCACGCCCACCAATCAGCGGGCTGCACGGGGCTCCCCTGCGCGTGCGCGCCAACTTTTGAGTGGCCGCCTTCCGTGTTTGCACATGGAAAGGAGGCAATGATTTGATAAGGGAAGACCATATTGGGTTTGTACCATCTGATTCTGGTAATAGAGGCCGGAGCCACGTAGCAGGGAGGTGGTAGGCCTGGGGTGGAGGGTGTCAGTGTGGTGCAGGTGGTCTGTGTGGTGAGGCTCCGCTCACGAACCTCACAACCACTACTCGACTCAACCACTGGATCATCTCAACATCTCCCACAACCAACGCACACTTTCTCAACCCAACATAGGATATTAATCGCCGTGCTAGCCAAGATGAACTTCGGTGAGTGTTAAGCGATGTTTTCCGTTGTGTGTCTGAGGTGATCTATGAAGTCTTTAAAACTTGTTAAATCCTGCGACTCCACGTCCAGAAAGTTTCACAACATAAAGAAAATTATTTTATATTTTCTAAATGCCCGTCAATTTTGTTTAATTTGCTTATTAAGTAAAGTCGGCCAGAACAAGATGTAGAACCACCACATGTACAAGTTAACGTTGTAGTGAATGATAACAATGAACACTGTGTAGAAAAAAATACTGGAAATGTCAGCAGCGGTGTCTTCGTGAATCATAAATGTCAGCAGCGGTGTTTTTACGAATTGTATTATAAATGTCAGCAGCGGTGTCTTCGTGAATCATAAATGTCAGCAGCGGTGTCTTCGTGAATCATAAATGTCAGCAGCGGTGTTTTTACGAATTGTATTATAAATGTCAGCAGCGGTGTCTTCACGAATTATAAATGTCAGCAGCGGTGTCTTCACGAATTATAAATGTCAGCAGCGGTGTCTTCGTGAACCATAAATGTCAGCAGCGGTGTTTTTACGAATTGTATTATAAATGTCAGCAGCGGTGTCTTCACGAATTATAAATGTCAGCAGCGGTGTCTTCACGAATTATAAATGTCAGCAGCGGTGTCTTCACGAATTATAAATGTCAGCAGCGGTGTCTTCACGAATTATAAATGTCAGCAGCGGTGTCTTCACGAATTATAAATGTCAGCAGCGGTGTCTTCGTGAACCATAAATGTCAGCAGCGGTGTTTTTACGAATTGTATTATAAATGTCAGCAGCGGTGTCTTCACGAATTATAAATGTCAGCAGCGGTGTCTTCACGAATTATAAATGTCAGCAGCGGTGTCTTCACGAATTATAAATGTCAGCAGCGGTGTCTTCGTGAATCATAAATGTCAGCAGCGGTGTTTTTACGAATTGTATTATAAATGTCAGCAGCGGTGTCTTCGTGAATTATAAATGTCAGCAACGGTGTCTTCACGGATTATAAATGTCAGCAGCGGTGTTTTAACGAATTATAAATGTCAGCAGCGGTGTCTTCGTGAATCATAAATATCAGCAGCGGTGTTTTTACGAATTGTATTATAAATGTCAGCAGCGGTGTCTTCGTGAATTATAAATGTCAGCAGCGGTGTCTTCGTGAATTATAAATGTCAGCAGCGGTGTCTTTACGGATTATAAATGTCAGCAGCGGTGTTTTAACGAATTATAAATGTCAGCAGCGGTGTCTTCATGAATTTTAAATGTCAGCAGCGGTGTTTTGACGAATTATAAAAGTCAGCAGCGATGTTTTAACGAATTATATATGTCAGCGGTGTTTTCATGAATTATAAAAGTCAGCAGCGGTATTTTAACCAATTATAAATGTCAGCAGCGGTGTTTTAACGAATTATAAATGTCAGCAGCAGTGTCTTCATGAATTATGTCAGCAGCGGTGTTTTAACCAATTATAAATGTCAGCAGCGGTGTTTTAACCAATTATAAATGTCAGCAGCGGTGTTTTAACGAATTATAAATGTCAGCAGCAGTGTTTTCAAGAACTATATTATAAATGTCAGCAGCGGAGTCTTGAAGCATAATAAACGCCAGCAGCGGAGTCTTGACGAATGATAAACGTCAGCAGCGGTGTGCTGATTCATGGCAACATGGAGGACAAGTGGACAATGTTAGCGGAACACAACATGTTGGTAGAGACAATCTTACTGACCAGTGATCAGCTGAAGACAGCAACAGCAGCAGCAGCAGCAGCAGGTGAGTGCAGCTGCTGTTGATGCTGCTCATCCTGAGCTGTGTTCAACCATCCTCCATCACTCACCTTATCACCGCACTCCTGCGTTATGTCATGGGTACTGTTTTCATGACCGCTGTTATGTCATGGGTACTGTTTTCATGACCGCTGTTATGTCATGGGTACTGTTTTCATGACCGCTGTTATGTCATGGGTACTGTTTTCATGACCGCTGTTATGTCATGGGTACTGTTTTCATGACCGCTGTTATGTCATGGGTACTGTTTTCATGACCGCTGTTATGTCATGGGTACTGTTTTCATGACCGCTGTTATGTCATGGGTACTGTTTTCATGACCGCTGTTATGTCATGGGTACTGTTTTCATGGCAGCTGTTGTGTCACGATCGCTGATTTTATGACAGCTGTTGTTGTGTCATGATCGCTGTTTTCATGACCACTGTTGTTGTTTTCATGACCGCTGTTGTTGTGTCATGGTCACTGTTTTCATGACCACTGTTTATATAGCGGGCGTTGCTGCGTCATGATCGCAGTTCTCATGGCCACTGCTGGTATATCATGGTCACTGTTTTCTTGACAGGTGCTGCTGCTTCATGATCGCTGTTATGACGCGCCATGACCGTAACAGTTGCATCATGACCAGTGCTGTTGCGTCTGACCGCTGCTGTTGTGTCATAACCGCTGCTGTCGTGTCATCGCCACTGTTTTTGTGTCATCACCGCTGCTGTTATGTCATCACCGCTGCTGTTGTGTCATCACCGCTGCTGCTGAGTCATGACCGCTGCTGTTCTGTCATGACCGCTGCTGTTCTGTCATGACCGCTGCTGTTGTGTCATGACCGCTGCTGTTGCGTCATGACTGTTGCTGTTGCGTCATGACCGCTGATGCTGTGTCTTGACCGCTGCTGCTGAGTCATGACCGTTACTGTTCTGTCATGACCGCTGATGTTGTTTCATGATCGTTGCTGTTGTATCATGATCGCTGATGCTGTGTCATGACCGCTGCTGCTGAGTCATGACCGTTACTGTTGTATCATGACCGCTGATGTTGTGTCATGACCGCTGATGCTGTGTCATGACTGCTGATGCTGTGTCATGACCGCTGATGCTGTGTCATGACTGCTGATGCTGTCATGACCACTGATGCTGTGTCATGACCGCTGATGCTGTAATGCTGTATCATGACTGCTGATGCTGTTATGACCACTGATGCTGTGTCATGACACCTGCTGTTGTCTCATGACTGCTGATGCTGTGCCATGACCGCTGATGCTGTGTCATGACCACTGATGCTGTGTCGTGACACCTGCTGTTGTCTCATGACTGCTGATGCTATGTCATGACTGCTGATGCTGTGTCATGATCATTGATGCTGTGTCATGACTGTTGCTGTTGTGTCATGACTGCTGATGCTGTGTCATGACCGCTGCTGTTGTGTCATGACCGCTGCTGTTGTGTCATGGCCGCTGCTGTTGTTTCATGATCGTTGCTGTTGTATCATGACCGCTGATGTTGTGTCATGACCGCTGATGCTGTCATGACTGCTAATGCTGTGTCATGACCACTGATGCTGTGTCATGACCGCTGATGCTGTGTCATGACACTTGCTGTTGTCTCATGACTGCTGATGCTGTGCCATGACTGCTGATGCTGTGTCATGACCACTGATGCTGTGTCATGACACCTGCTGTTGTCTCATGACTGCTGATGCTGTGTCATGACTGCTGATGCTGTGTCACGACCACTGATGCTTGTCATGACCGCTGATTCTGTGTCATGACTGCTGATGCTGTGTCATAACCACTGATGCTGTGTCATGACACCTGCTGTTGTCTCATGACTGCTGATGCTGTGTCATGACTGCTGATGATGCTGTGTCATGACCTCTGATGCTGTGTCATGACTGCTGATGTTGTGTCATGACTGCTGATGCTGTGCGATGACCGCTGATGTTGTGTCATGACCACTGATGCTGTGTCATGACACCTGCTGTTGTCTCATGACTGCTGATGCTGTGTTATGATCACTGATATTGTGTCATGACCACTGATGCTGAATCATGATCGCTGATGCTGTATCATGACCGCTGCTGTTGCGTCATGACCGCTGCTGTTGTATCATGACCGCTGACGCTGTGTCATGACCGCTGCTGTTGTGTCATGACCGCAGATGCTGTGTCATGACTGCTGCTGTTGTGTCATGACCGCTGATGCTGTGTCATGACTGCTGCTGTTTTGTTATGACCGCTGATGCTATATCATGACCGCTGATGCTTTTTGTCATGGCTGCTGATGCTGTGTAATGACCGCTGATTGTGTATCATGACCGCTATTGTTGTGCCATGACCGCTGCTGTTGTGTCATGGCCGCTGATGCTGTGTCATGACCGTTATGTGTCATGACCGCTATTGTTGTGTCATGACCGCTGCTGTTGTGTCATGGCCACTATTGTTGAGTCATAACCGCTGCTGTTGTGTCATGACCTCTGATGCTGTGTCATGACCGCTGATGCTGTGTCCTGACCGATGATGCTGTGTCAGGACCGCTGCTGTTGTGTCATGACCGCTGATGCTGTGTAATGACTGCTGATACTGTGTCATGACCGCTGCTGTTGTGCCATGACCTTTGATGCTGTGTCATGACCGCTGCTGTTGTGTCATGACCTTTGATGCTGTGTCATGACCGCTGCTGTTGTGCCATGACCTTTGATGCTGTGTCATGACCGCTGCTGTTGTGTCATGACCTTTGATGCTGTGTCATGACCGCTGCTGTTGTGTCATGACCGCTGCTGCTGTGTCATGATCACTGCTCTGTTCTAGTGTAAAAATGTATGTACTCACACATGTACCTGTATCAACATGTTGTACACTCACACATGTACCTGTACTGTCTCTACAACCATGTAACTATGTATACCACTTGCTCAAAAACAATCAGTGTGAATAAAAACAACATCTAAGATTCCATGAGTTATACAATGAGCGTTTTGTAAGAGTGGTGTGGAAAACCAATAAACCAAACAAATACACTAAACCATGCAAACACATGAAGGAGGCATAACACACACAACATTACTCATACACAAACGTATATAGTTAATCATATATATAAAAATATAAGAGTTAATAGAAACCCATTCACTGAAAAGTATTATAAATAAAATAATGAATTTTTTATTTATTATTTAATGGATAAGTACAAGAAGACATTGTGGAACTATCTTGAGTGGCGTATGTGGAAGTCACACTCAAGTAGGACAGTGTGGAATAGTCACATTAAAGGCATGTGTCACATTAATACGGACATGGAAAGTCACACTTACAAGACACACAAAGTCACACACAAAACGAGTGAACACACACTTACACAAGAAGGACAGACACAGTCACACTACAAGACACTGAAAGCACACACAAGAAACACTGAAATACATTACAAATAGATATGGAAAGTACACTTAAGAGAATGTAAAGTACATTAAAGAGAATGTAATATACACTATACAAGTAGCATTAAATACACTACAAAGACTTAAGTACACCAATAAAGATGAGATGTTGAAATATATTTAGTGAACATGTAATATTAAAGGAGACATTAATAACTTATCAAAGAAAGTAAACACTATTGTTAGGGAAGTTATTTTGAGGAGGACGAGTGTGGAAAGTCACACTTACAAGGAGGACGAGTGTGGAAAGTCACACTTACAAGGAGGACGAGTGTGGAAAGTCACACTTACAAGGAGGAC
>NC_069423.1:30299244-30344244 GCF_026875155.1 Cherax quadricarinatus | reverse complement strand
CTGAGAGAAGGATCCACCAGGAGTCCCGTGCTCCCAGTGCAACAAGGTGAGCACTGAGAGAAGGATCCACCAGGAAGTCAGTGCTCCCAGTGCAACAAGGCGAGCACTGAGAGAAGGATCCACCAGGAGTCAGTGCTCCCAGTGCAACAAGGTGAGCACTGAGAGAAGGATCCACCAGGAGTCAGTGCTCCCAGTGCAACAAGGTGAGCACTGAGAGAAGGATCCACCAGGAGAGTCAGTGCTCCCAGTGCAACAAGGTGAGCACTGAGAGAAGGATCCACCAGGAGAGTCAGTGCTCCCAGTGCATCAAGGCGAGCACTGAGAGGAAGGATCCCCAGGAGAGTCAGTGCTCCCAGTGCAACAAGGCGAGCACTGAGAGAAGGATCTCACAGGAGAGTCAGTGCTCCCAGTGCAACAAGGTGAGCACTGAGAGAAGGATCCACCAGGAGAGTCAGTGCTCCCAGTGCAACAAGGCGAGCACTGAGAGAAGGATCCACCAGGAGAGTCAGTGCTCCCAGTTCAACAAGGTGAGCACTGAGAGAAGGATCCACCAGGAGTCAGTGCTCCCAGTGCAAAAAAGGTGAGCACTGAGAGAAGGATCCACCAGGAGAGTCAGTGCTCCCAGTGCAACAAGGTGAGCACTGAGAGAAGGATCCTCCAGGAGAGTCAGTGCTCCCAGTGCAACAAGGCGAGCACTGAGAGAAGGATCCACCAGGAGAGTCAGTGCTCCCAGTTCAACAAGGTGAGCACTGAGAGAAGGATCCACCAGGAGTCAGTGCTCCCAGTGCAACAAGGTGAGCACTGAGAGAAGGATCCACCAGGAGTCAGTGCTCCCAGTGCAACAAGGTGAGCACTGAGAGAAGGATCCACCAGGAGTCAGTGCTCCCAGTGCATCAAGGCGAGCACTGAGAGAAGGATCCTCCAGGAGAGTCAGTGCTCCCAGTGCAACAAGGCGAGCACTGAGAGAAGGATCCTCCAGGAGAGTCAGTGCTCCCAGTGCAACAAGGTGAGCACTGAGAGAAGGATCCTCCAGGAGAGTCAGTGCTCCCAGTCAACAAGGTGAGCACTGAAGAGATGGATCCACCAGGAGAGTCAGTGCTCCAGTTCAACAAGGTGAGCACTGAGAGAAGGATCCTCCAGGAGAGTCAGTGCTCCCAGTGCAACAAGGTGAGCACTGAGAGAAGGATCCACCAGGAGTCAGTGCTCCCAGTGCAACAAGGCGAGCACTGAGAGAAGGATCCTCCAGGAGAGTCAGTGCTCCCAGTGCAACAAGGCGAGCACTGAGAGAAGGATCCTCCAGGAGTCAGTGCTCCCAGTGCATCAAGGCGAGCACTGAGAGAAGGATCCACCAGGAGAGTCAGTGCTCCCAGTGCAACAAGGTGAGCACTGAGAGAAGGATCCTCCGAGGAGTCAGTGCTCCAGTGCAACAAGGCGAGCACTGAGAGAAGGATCCTACCCGGAGTCAGTGCTCCCAGTGCAACAAGGGGGAGCACTGAGAGAAGGATCCTCCAGGGAGTCAGTGCTCCCAGTGCAACAAGGCGAGCACTGAGAGAAGGATCCTCCAGGAGAGTCAGTGCTCCCAGTGCAACAAGGCGAGCACTGAGAGAAGGATCCTCCAGGAGAGTCAGTGCTCCCAGTGCAACAAGGTGAGCACTGAGAGAAGGATCCTCCAGGAGAGTCAGTGCTCCCAGTGCAACAAGGTGAGCACTGAGAGAAGGATCCTCCAGGAGTCAGTGCTCCCAGTGCATCAAGGCGAGCACTGAGAGAAGGATCCACCAGGAGAGTCAGTGCTCCCAGTGCAACAAGGCGAGCACTGAGAGAAGGATCCTCCAGGAGAGTCAGTGCTCCCAGTGCAACAAGGCGAGCATGAGAGAAGGATCCTCCAGGGAGTCAGTGCTCCCAGTGCAATCAAGGGAGCACTGAGAGAAGGATCCACCAGGAGAGTCAGTGCTCCCAGTGCAACAAGGCGAGCACTGAGAGAAGGATCCTCCAGGAGAGTCAGTGCTCCCAGTGCAACAAAGGGGAGCACTGAGAAAAGGATCCCCCAGGAGAGTCAGTGCTCCCAGTGCAACAAGGCGAGCACTGAGAGAAGGATCCTCCAGGAGGTCAGTGCCCCAGTGCAACAAGGCGAGCACTGAGAGAAGGATCCACCAGGAGAGTCAGTGCTCCCAGTTCAACAAGGCGAGCACTGAGAGAAGGATCCACCAGGAGAGTCAGTGCTCCCAGTTCAACAAGGTGAGCACTGAGAGAAGGATCCACCAGGAGAGTCAGTGCTCCAGTGCAACAAGGCGAGCACTGAGAGAAGGATCCCCAGAGAGTCAGTGCTCCCAGTGCATCAAGGCGAGCACTGAGAGAAGGATCCACCAGGAGAGTCAGTGCTCCCAGTGCAACAAGGCGAGCACTGAGAGAAGGATCCTCCAGGAGAGTCAGTGCTCCCAGTGCAATCAAGGCGAGCACTGAGAGAAGGATCCCCAGGAGAGTCAGTGCTCGCAGTGCAACAAGGCAAGCACTGAGAGAAGGATCCTCCAGGAGAGTCAGTGCTCCCAGTGCAACAAGGCGAGCACTGAGAGAAGGATCCCAGGGAGTCAGTGCTCCCAGTGCAAACAAGGCGAGCACTGAGAAAAAGGATCCCAGGAGAGTCAGTGCTCCCAGTGCAACAAGGCGAGCACTGAGAGAAGGATCCACCAGGAGAGTCAGTGCTCCCAGTGCAACAAGGCGAGCACTGAGAGAAGGATCCACCAGGAGAGTCAGTGCTCCCAGTTCAACAAGGCGAGCACTGAGAGAAGGATCCACCAGGAGAGTCAGTGCTCCCAGTGCATCAAGGTGAGCACTAAGAGAAGGATCCACCAGGAGAGTCAGTGCTCCCAGTGCAACAAGGTGAGCATGGGGAGAAGGATCCACCAGGAGAGTCAGTGCTCCCAGTGCAACAATGGGAGCACTGAGAGAAGGATCCACCAGGAGAGTCAGTGCTCCCAGTTTCAACAAGGCGAGCACTGAGAGAAGGATCCTCCAGGAGAGTCAGTGCTCCCGTGCAAACAAGGTGAGCACTGAGAGAAGGATCCTCCAGGAGAGTCAGTGCTCCCAGTGCATCAAGGCGAGCACTGAGAGAAGGATCCTCCAGGAGAGTCAGTGCTCCCAGTGCAACAAGGTGAGCACTGAGAGAAGGATCCACCAGGAGTCAGTGCTCCCAGTGCAACAAGGCGAGCACTGAGAGAAGGATCCTCCAGGAGAGTCAGTGCTCCCAGTGCAACAAGGCGAGCACTGAGAGAAGGATCCACCAGGAGAGTCAGTGCTCCCAGTGCACAAGGCGAGCACTGAGGGGAAGGATCCACCAGGAAAATCAGTGCTCCCAGTGCACAAGGGCAAGCACTGAGGAAGGATCCTCCAGGAGAGTCAGTGCTCCCAGTGCATCAAGGGAGCACTAAGAGAAGGATCCACCAGGAGAGTCAGTGCTCCCAGTGCATCAAGGTGAGCACTGAGAGAAGGATCCACCAGGAGTCAGTGCTCCCAGTGCAACAATGTGAGCACTGAGAGAAGGATCCACCAGGAGAGTCAGTGCTCCCAGTGCAACAAGGTGAGCACTGAGAGAAGGATCCTCCAGGAGTCAGTGCTCCCAGTGCATCAAGGTGAGCACTGAGAGAAGGATCCTCCAGGAGAGTCAGTGCTCCCAGTGCATCAAGGCGAGCACTGAGAGAAGGATCCTCCAGGAGAGTCAGTGCTCTCAGTGCAACAAGGCGAGCACTGAGAGAAGGATCCTCCAGGAGAGTCAGTGCTCCCAGTGCAACAAGGCAAGCACTGAGAGAAGGATCCTCCAGGAGAGTCAGTGCTCCCAGTGCAACAAGGCGAGCACTGGGGAGAAGGAATCCCTCCAGGAGAGTCAGTGCTCCAGTGCATCAAGGCGAGCACTGAGAGAAGGATCCCCCAGGAAGTCAGTGCTCCCAGTTGCAACAAGGCAAGCACTGAGAGAAGGATCCACCAGGAGAGTCAGTGCTCCCAGTTCAACAAGGCGAGCACTGAGAGAAGGATCCACCAGGAGAGTCAGTGCTCCCAGTGCAACAAGGCAAGCACTGAGAGAAGGATCCACCAGGAGAGTCAGTGCTCCCAGTGCAACAAGGTGAGCACTGAGAGAAGGATCCTCCAGGAGAGTCAGTGCTCCCAGTGCAACAAGGCGAGCACTGAGAGAAGGATCCTCCAGGAGAGCCAGTGCTCCCAGTGCATCAAGGCGAGCACTGAGAGAAGGATCCTCCAGGAGAGTTAGTGCTCCCAGTGCAACAAGGCGAGCACTGAGAGAAGGATCCACCAGGAGAGTCAGTGCTCCCAGTCAACAAGGCGAGCACTGAGAGAAGGATCCACCAGGAGAGTCAGTGCAACAAGGCGAGCACTGAGAGAAGGATCCACCAGGAGAGTCAGTGCTCCCAGTGCAACAAGGCGAGCACTGAGAGAAGGATCCACCAGGAGAGTCATGCTCCCAGTGCAACAAAGGGCGAGCACTGAGAGAAGGATCCACCAGGAGAGTCAGTGCTCCCAGTGCAACAAGGCGAGCACTGAGAGAAGGATCCACCAGGAGAGTCAGTGCTCCCAGTTCAACAAGGCGAGCACTGAGAGAAGGATCCACCAGGGAGTCAGTGCTCCCAGTGCAACAAGGTAGCACTGAGAGAAGGATCCACCAGGGAGTCAGTGCTCCCAGGCAACAAGGCGAGCACTGAGAGAAGGATCCACCAGGAGAGTCAGTGCTCCCAGTGCAACAAGGCGAGCACTGAGAGAAGGATCCTCCAGGAGAGCCAGTGCTCCCAGTGCATCAAGGTGAGCACTGAGAGAAGGATCCTCCAGGAGAGTTAGTGCTCCCAGTGCACAACGGTGAGCACTGAGAGAAGGATCCAACCAGGAGAGTCAGTGCTCCCAGTGCAACAAGGTGAGCACTGAGAGAAGGATCCACCAGGAGAGTCCTCAAGTGCCAAATCCCCAGGGGGTCAAACAAGGCGAGCACTGAGAGAAGGATCCACCAGGGAGTCAGTGCTCCCAGTGCATCAAGGCGAGCACTGAGAGAAGGATCCACCAGGAGAGTCAGTGCTCCCAGTGCAACAAGGCGAGCACTGAGAGAAGGATCCTCCAGGAGAGTCAGTGCTCCCAGTGCAACAAGGCGAGCACTGAGAGAAGGATCCTCCAGGAGAGTCAGTGCTCCCAGTGCAACAAGGAGCACTGGGGAGAAGGATCCTCCAGAGGAGTCAGTGCTCCCAGTGCAACAAGGCGAGCACTGAGAGAAGGATCCCAGGAGGAGTCAGTGCTCCAGTGCAAACAAGGCGAGCACTGAGAGAAGGATCCACCAGGAAAGTCAGTTTCTCCCCGTGCAACAAGGCAGCACTGAGAGAAGGATCCTCCAGGAGTCAGTGCTCCCAGTGCATCAAGGTGAGCACTGAGAGAAGGATCCTCCAGGAGAGTCAGTGCTCCCGTGCTAACAAGGCGAGCACTGAGAGAAGGATCCCCCAGGAGAGTCAGTGCTCCCCGTGCAACAAGGCGAGCACTGAGAGAAGGATCCTCCAGGAGAGTCAGTGCTCCCAGTGCAACAAGGTGAGCACTAAGAGAAGGATCCTCCAGGAGAGTCAGTGCTCCCAGTGCATCAAGGCGAGCACTGAGAGAAGGATCCCCCAGGAGGGCAGTGCTCCCAGGGGCATCAAGGTGAGCACTGAGAGAAGGATCCTCCAGGAGAGTCAGTGCTCCCAGTTCAACAAGGCGAGCACTGAGAGAAAAGGGTCCACCAGGAGAGTCAGTGCTTCCAGTGCACAAGGCGAGCACTGAGAGAAGGATCCACCAGGAGAGTCAGTGCTCCCAGTGCAACAAGGCAAGCACTGAGAGAAGGATCCACCAGGAGAGTCAGTGCTCCCAGTGCAACAAGGCGAGCACTGAGAGAAGGATCCTCCAGGAGAGTCAGTGCTCCCAGTGCAACAAGGCGAGCACTGAGAGAAGGATCCACCAGGAGAGTCAGTGCTCCCAGTGCAACAAGGCGAGCACTGAGAGAAGGATCCCAGGAGAGTCAGTGCTCCCAGTGCACAAGGCGAGCACTGAGAGAAGGATCCCCAGGAGAGTCAGTGCTCCCAGTGCAACAAGGCGAGCACTGAGAGAAGGATACTCCAGGAGAGTCAGTGCTCCCAGTGCAACAAGGCGAGCACTGAGAGAAGGATCCTCCAGGAGAGTCAGTGCTCCCAGTGCAACAAGGTGAGCACTAAGAGAAGGATCCTCCAGGAGAGTCAGTGCTCCCAGTGCATCAAGGCGAGCACTGAGAGAAGGATCCTCCAGGAGAGTCAGTGCTCCCAGTGCATCAAGGCGAGCACTGAGAGAAGGATCCTCCAGGAGAGTCAGTGCTCCCAGTGCAACAAGGCGAGCACTGAGAGAAGGATCCACCAGGAGAGTCAGTGCTCCAAGTGCAACAAGGCGAGCACTGAGAGAAGGATCCACCAGGAGAGTCAGTGCTCCCAGTGCAACAAGGCAAGCACTGAGAGAAGGATCCACCAGGAGAGTCAGTGCTCCCAGTGCAACAAGGCGAGCACTGAGAGAAGGATCCTCCAGGAGAGTCAGTGCTCCAAGTTTCATCAAGGCGAGCACTGAGAGAAGGATCCACCAGGAGAGTCAGTGCTCCAGTGCAACAAGGCGAGCACTGAGAGAAGGATCCACCAGGAGAGTCAGTGCTCCAGAGCAACAAGGCAAGCACTGAGAGAAGGATCCACAGGAGAGTCAGTGCTCCCAGTGCAACAAAGGTGAGCACTGAGAGAAGAATACTAAAGGGGAGTCAGTGCTCCCAGTGCAACAAGGCGAGCACTGAGAGAAGGATCCTCCAGGAGAGTCAGTGCTCACCCGTGCATCAAGGCGAGCACTGAGAGAAGGATTCCTCCAGGAGAGTCAGTGCTCCCAGTGCATCAAGGCGAGCACTGAGAGAAGGATCCACCAGGAGAGTCAGTGCTCCCAGTGCATCAAGGCGAGCACTGAGAGAAGGATCCACCAGGAGAGTCAGTGCTCCCAGTGCAACAAGGCGAGCACTGAAGAGAAGGATCCACCAGGAGAGTCAGTGCCCAAGTGCAACAAGGCGAGCACTGAGAGAGAAGGATCCACCAGGAGAGTCAGTGCTCCCAGTGCATACAAGGCGAGCACTGAGAGAAGGATCCCCAGGAGAGTCAGTGCTCCCAGTCAACAAGGCGAGCACTGAGAGAAGGATCCACCAGGAGAGTCAGTGCTCCCAGTGCAATCAAGGCGAGCACTGAGAGAAGGATCCTCCAGGAGAGTCAGTGCTCCCAGTTCAACAAGGTGAGCACTGAGAGAAGGATCCACCAGGAGAGTCAGTGCTCCCAGAGCAACAAGGCAAGCACTGAGAGAAGGATCCACAAGGAGAGTCAGTGCTCCCAGTGCAACAAGGTGAGCACTGAGAGAAGAATCCACAGGAGTCAGTGCTCCCAGTGCACAAGGCGAGCACTGAGAGAAGGATCCACCAGGAGAGTCAGTGCTCCAGTGCATAAAGGCGTGCACTGAGAGAAGGATCCACCAGGAGAGTCAGTGCTCCCAGTGCAACAAGGCGAGCACTGAGAGAAGGATACTCCAGGAGAGTCAGTGCTCCCAGTGCAACAAGGCGAGCACTGAGAGAAGGATCCTCAGGGGAGGTCAGTGCTCCAGTGCACAAGGCGAGCACTGAGAGAAGGATCCTTCAGGAGAGTCAGTGCTCCCAGTGCATCAAGGCGAGCACTGAGAGAAGGATCCTCCAGGAGAGGCAGTGCTCCCAGTGCATCAAGGCGAGCACTGAGAGAAGGATCCTTTCCCGGAGGTCAGTGCTCCCAGTGCACAAGGCGAGCACTGAGAGAAGGATCCACCAGGAGAGTCAGTGCTCCCAGTGCTCAAGGGAGCACTGAGAGAAGGATCCTCCAGGAGAGTCAGTGCTCCCAGTTCAACAAGGCGAGCACTGAGAGAAGGATCCACCAGGAGAGTCAGTGCTCCCAGTGCAACAAGGCGAGCACTGAGAGAAGGATCCTCCAGGAGAGTCAGTGCTCCCAGTTCAACAAGGCGAGCACTGAGAGAAGGATCCACCAGGAGTCAGTGCTCCCAGTGCAACAAGGCGAGCACTGAGAGAAGGATCCTCCAGGAGAGTCAGTGCTCCCAGTGCAACAAGGCGAGCACTGAGAGAAGGATCCTCCAGGAGGTCAGTGCTCCCAGTGCATCAAGGCGAGCACTGAGAGAAGGATCCTCCAGGAGAGTCAGTGCTCCCAGTGCAACAAGGCGAGCACTGAGAGAAGGATCCTCCAGGAGAGTCAGTGCTCCCAGTGCATCAAGGCGAGCACTGAGAGAAGGATCCACCAGGAGAGTCAGTGCTCCCAGTGCATCAAGACGAGCACTGAGAGAAGGATCCTCCAGGAGAGGCAGTGCTCCCAGTGCATCAAGGCGAGCACTGAGAGAAGGATCCTCCAGGAGAGTCAGTGCTCCCAGTGCATCAAGGCGAGCACTGAGAGAAGGATCCTCCAGGAGAGTCAGTGCTCCCAGTGCATCAAGGCGAGCACTGAGAGAAGGATCCACCAGGAGAGTCAGTGCTCCCAGTGCAACAAGGCGAGCACCGAGAGAAGGATCCACCAGGAGAGTCAGTGCTCCCAGTGCAACAAGGCGAGCACTGAGAGAAGGATCCTCCAGGAGAGTCAGTGCTCCCAGTGCAACAAGGTGAGCACTGAGAGAAGGATCCACCAGGAGAGTCAGTGCTCCCAGTGCAAAAAAGGCGAGCACTGAGAGAAGGATCCTCCAGGAGAGTCAGTGCTCCAGTGCAACAAGGCGAGCACTGAGAGAAGGATCCACCAGGAGAGTCAGTGCTCCCAGTGCATCAAGGCGAGCACTGAGAGAAGGATCCACCAGGAGAGTCAGTGCTCCCAGTGCAACAAGGCGAGCACTGAGAGAAGGATCCTCCAGGAGAGTCAGTGCTCGCAGTGCAACAAGGCGAGCACTGAGAGAAGGATCCACCAGGAGAGTCAGTGCTCCCAGTGCAACAAGGTGAGCACTGAGAGAAGGATCCTCCAGGAGAGTCAGTGCTCCCAGTGCAACAAGGTGAGCACTGAGAGAAGGATACACCAGGAGAGTCAGTGCTCCCAGTGCAACAAGGCGAGCACTGAGAGAAGGATCCACCAGGAGAGTCAGTGCTCCAGTGCAACAAGGCGAGCATGAGAGAAGGATCCACCAGGGAGTCAGTGCTCCCAGTGCACAAGGCGAGCACTGAGAGAAGGATCCTCCAGGAGAGTCAGTGCTCCCAGTTCACAAGGCGAGCACTGAGAAGGATCCCCCAGGAGAGTCAGTGCTCCCAGTTCATCAAGGTGAGCACTGAGAGAAGGATCCACCAGGAGTCAGTGCTCCCAGTGCAACAAGGTGAGCACTGAGAGAAGGATCCACCAGGAGAGTCAGTGCTCCCAGTGCAACAAGGTGAGCACTGAGAGAAGGATCCACCAGGAGAGTCAGTGCTCCCAGTGCAACAAGGCGAGCACTGAGAGAAGGATCCTCAGGAGAGTCAGTGCTCCCAGTGCACAAGGTGAGCACTGAGAGAAGGATCCTCCAGGAGAGTCAGTGCTCGCAGTGCAACAAGGCGAGCACTGAGAGAAGGATCCTCCAGGAGAGTCAGTGCTCCCAGTGCAACAAGGTGAGCACTGAGAGGAAGGATCCCCAGGAGAGTCTGTCCCAGTGCAACAAGGCGAGCACTGAGAGAAGGATCACCAGGAGAGTCGTGCTCCCAGTGCATCAAGGCGAGCACTGAGAGAAGGATCCACCAGGAAAGTCAGTGCTCCCAGTGCAACAAGGGAAGCACTGGAGAGAGGATCCTCCAGGGAGTCAGTGCTCCCAGTGCATCAAGGTGAGCACTGAGAGAAGGATCCTCCAGGAGAGTCAGTGCTCCCAGTGCATCAAGGTGAGCACTAAGAGAAGGATCCACCAGGAGAGTCAGTGCTCCCAGTGCAACAAGGCGAGCACTGAGAGAAGGATCCACCAGGAGTCAGTGCTCCCAGTGCAACAAGGTGAGCACTGAGAGAAGGATCCACCAGGAGAGTCAGTGCTCCCAGTGCAACAAGGTGAGCACTGAGAGAAGGATCCTCCAGGAGTCAGTGCTCCCAGGGCAACAAGGTGAGCACTGAGAGAAGGATCCACCAGGAGAGTCAGTGCTCCCAGTTCAACAAGGCGAGCACTGAGAGAAGGATCCTCCAGGAGAGTCAGTGCTCCCAGTGCAACAAGGCGAGCACTGAGAGAAGGATCCACCAGGAGAGTCAGTGCTCCCAGTTCAACAAGGCGAGCACTGAGAGAAGGATCCACCAGGAGAGTCAGTGCTCCCAGTGCAACAGGGCGAGCACTGAGAGAAGGATCCACCAGGAGAGTCAGTGCTCCCAGTGCATCAAGGCGAGCACTGAGAGAAGGATCCACCAGGAAAGTCAGTGCTCCCAGTGCAACAAGGCAAGCACTGAGAGAAGGATCCTCCAGGAGAGTCCCGTGTCCAGTGCATCAAGGCGAGCACTGAGAGAAGGATCCACCAGGAGAGTCAGTGCTCCCAGTGCAACAAGGCGAGCACTGAGAGAAGGATCCACCAGGAGAGTCAGTGCTCCCAGTGCAACAAGGCGAGCACTGAGAGAAGGATCCTCCAGGAGAGCCAGTGCTCCCAGTGCAACAAGGGAGCACTGAGAGAAGGATCCCAGGGAGAGTT
Organism: Cherax quadricarinatus; assembly: GCF_026875155.1. Lineage (NCBI taxonomy): Eukaryota > Metazoa > Arthropoda > Malacostraca > Decapoda > Parastacidae > Cherax > Cherax quadricarinatus. The sequence goes on along the minus strand of NC_069423.1, from coordinate 30,333,548 downwards.
CAGTGCTCCCCGTGCAACAAGGCGAGCACTGAGAGAAGGATCCACCAGGAGAGTCAGTCCTCCAGGGCAACAAGGTGAGCACTGAGAGAAGGATCCACCAGGAGAGTCAGTGCTCCCAGTTCAACAAGGCGAGCACTGAGAGAAGGATCCACCAGGAGAGTCAGTGCTCCCAGTGCAACAAGGCGAGCACTGAGAGAAGGATCCACCAGGAGAGTCAGTGCTCCCAGTGCAAAAAAGGCGAGCACTGAGAGAAGGATCCACCAGGAGAGTCAGTGCTCCAGTGCAACAGGGCGAGCACTGAGAGAAGGATCACCAGGAGAGTCAGTGCTCCCAGTGCAACAAGGCGAGCACTGAGAGAAGGATCCACCAGGAGAGTCAGTGCTCCCAGTTTCAACAAGGTGAGCACTGAGAGAAGGATCCACCAGGAGATCAGTGCTCCCAGTGCAACAAGGCAAGCACTGAGAGAAGGATCCACCAGGAGAGTCAGTGCTCCCAGTGCAACAAGGTGAGCACTGAGAGAAGGATCCTCAGGAGAGTCAGTGCTCCCAGTTTCAACAAGGCGAGCACTGAGAGAAGGATCCTCCCGGAGAGCCCGTGCTCCCAGTGCATCAAGGCGAGCACTGAGAGAAGGATCCTCCAGGAGAGTCAGTGCTCCCAGTGCAACAAGGTGAGCACTGAGAGAAGGATCCACCAGGAGAGTCAGTGCTCCCAGTGCAACAAGGTGAGCACTGAGAGAAGGATCCACCAGGAGGTCAGTGCTCCCAGTGCAACAAGGGAGCACTGAGAGAAGGATCCACCAGGAGAGTCAGTGCTCCCAGTGCACAAGGCGAGCACTGAGAGAAGGATCCTCCAGGAGGTCAGTGCTCCCAGTGCATCAAGGCGAGCACTGAGAGAAGGATCCTCCAGGAGAGTCAGTGCTCCCAGTGCAACAAGGCGAGCACTGAGAGAAGGATCCTCCAGGAGAGTCAGTGCTCCCAGTGCAACAAGGCGAGCACTGAGAGAAGGATCCTCCAGGAGTCAGTGCTCCCAGTGCAACAAGGTGAGCACTGAGAGAAGGATCCACCAGGAGAGTCAGTGCTCCCAGTGCAACAAGGCGAGCACTGAGAGAAGGATCCACCAGGAGAGTCAGTGCTCCCAGTGCAACAAGGTGAGCACTGAGAGAAGGATCCACCAGGAGTCAGTGCTCCCAGTGCATCAAGGTGAGCACTGAGAGAAGGATCCTCCAGGAGAGTCAGTGCTCCCAGTGCATCAACGTGAGCACTGAGAGAAGGATCCACCAGGAGAGTCAGTGCTCCCAGTGCATCAAGGTGAGCACTGAGAGAAGGATCCACAGGGAGTCAGTTTCTCCCAGTGCAAAAAATGTGAGCACTGAGAGAAGGATCCACCAGGAGAGTCAGTGCTCCCAGTGCCAACAAGGTGAGCATGAGAGAAGGATCCTCCAGGAGTCTGTGCTCCAGTGCATCAAGGTGAGCACTGAGAGAAGGATCCTCCAGGAGAGTCAGTGATCCCAGTTTCATCAAGGCGAGCACTGAGAGAAGGATCACTCAGGAGAGTCAGTGCTCCCAGTGCAAAAAAGGCGAGCACTGAGAGAAGGATCCCCAGGAGAGTCAGTGCTCCCGTGCACAAGGCAAGCACTGAGAGAAGGATCCAGAGAGTCAGTGCTCCCAGTGCAACAAGGCGAGCACTGAGAGAAGGATCCTCCAGGAGAGTCAGGCTTTCCAAGTGCATTCAAGGCGAGCACTGAGAGAAGGATCCACCAGGAAGTCAGTTGCTCCAGTGCAAACAAGGTACTGAGAGAAAGGATCCTCCAGGAGAGTCAGTGCTTTCCAGTGCATCAAGGCGAGCACTGAGAGAAGGATCCTCCAGGAGAGTCAGTGCTCCGTGCAAGGCGAGCTGAGGAAGGTCTCCAAGTCTGTCCTGCACAAACAGTGAAGATGTCTCCCAGCTAGTAAGTTATGTCCCATGTTTCAAAGTACCTGAGAAGATTCGAGATCAGTGTCAGTGCATCAAGTGACTCTAAGATAATCAAGATGATAATGGCAGAATTGAATAATTGAAGAGTATTTAAAGTTATCTTCAAAAATAAGATTCATATAATTATTGTTCCATTATAATATCATATATAATATAACCAGTATCAGTGCACAGATATAAGATGATATGAAAGAAGATCTACAATTATATTACCATAAAAAAAATAAAAATATATATATTATCCCTCATACTAAAATTATAAATATATAAATACTATATATTTATATATATAATATATATTAAATTAATAATATCAAATCATATCAGTATTGATACTAAATACATAGATTAAGTAATTCTGGAAATGTCAATATTCCATTGAGTAGTGATTCCAGGTAGTCAAGGCCTCTTTAGATGGGATGACAAGTCAATGTCCGTTTCGGGTAAAAGAGATTCCTTCAGTTAAAGGGCTACATATCAAATGCAACAATAAACCCATAGAGATCGTGCAAGGTTCAAAGAAGATCCCGAATCAGGGGCTCCAGTAAGGTCAAGAAATCCAGTCTCCAGTGCATCAATGGTACATGGAGAAGGATCCACAGAGTTCCCCGTGCATGGACTAGGAGCATAAGATAGTCAGTGTCCCAGTGCAACAAGTGAGCATGAGGAAGGACAGCAGGAAGGTCCGTCACAAGGTGAGCATGGAAAGGGGTCACCCGGTAGCAGGTCCCAGTGCAAAAGTGAGCCTGAAGAAGGATCACCAGAGATGCTTCCCGTGCAGCAGGTAGCACTAGAGAGGGTCCCCAGGTGCAGGAAAGGTGACACAGAGAGGACACGGATCGTGCCCCAAGGAGCACTGAGGAGAAGGATCCACAGGGAGCCATGGAGAGGACTCACTGAGGATAGGCTCCCGGTTCAGGCTGAGATGAAAGGTCAGGCAACCAAGGATCAGGGTCAGTGACACATGGGAGTCCAGGAGTTGCACAGAGAACAGGAGAGCACTAGGAGCAGTCCATGCAGGTGACGACAGTGGAAGCAAGGTCACGAGGAAGTCCCAGGAGAGGTTGCACCGAGGTGATCCAGGTGAAGGTGACATGCCACAAGTGCTCAGGTGTGCCACCAGGAGCTGCAGCAAGGTGCACAGAGGAAGGATCCACCAGGATGCAGTGCCTAGCATGATCAATCAGAGTAGAAGGCATCCAGTCAGGTCATGCTCAGATGCAACAAGGTAGCCTGAGAGAAGGATCCACAGGATCCGATCCAACCAGGAGGCTTCCAGGAGGTACACAGGTCCACAGTGTCAGTGCCAGTGAGACAAGGTGAGCACAGAGGTCCAGGCAGAGGACAGTGCCAAGGTAGCTCAAGAGGATCAAAAGGAGTCGCCAGGCACAGGTGCCCTGAGAAAAGGTCCACCAGGAGATCATGCTGTGCAGGAGAGCAAGAGGAGTTGATCCCTGAAGAGTGGCAGGAGTCATCACAGAGCAGCCAGTGAGACAAGGTAGGAACGGAATCAGTGCTCCAGTGCACAAGGGTGGCCGGAGAGGTCCACCAGGAGTCAGTGGCCCATGAAGAGGACCACGAGAGAGTCGCACAGGAGCAGGATCCGCCAGGGTGAGAGATCGCAACAAGAGCACTCAGAGAAGGCCCAGGAGCAGGTCCAGGACAAGGACCACTGAGGAAGGATCCACGGGTCAGGTGCCAAGTGCCAAGGAGCACGGGAAGGATGCCGACCAAGTGCTCCATGCAAGGCGAGGACATGAGATGGTCACCGGAGGTCAGGCGTCAACGGTAGGCACAGAGAGGTCCCCAGGAGCATGCTCCAGTGCAACATAGGGGGCTAGGATCAGTAGAACCAAGATCGTGCTCCAGTGCAACAGTGAGCAGAAGGACCAGGAAGGTCCTGCACAGTCGAGCACAGAAAGTGACACAGGATCAGGTCCCCAGAGTCAGGTCGCCGAGCAAGGATCACCAGAGGTCAGTGCAGTCCAGTGATCAGTCACACTAGAGAAGGTCCACCGTCAGTGCCCCAGTAGCAACAAGGTGAGCACTGAGAGAAGGATCCCCCGGAGTCAGTGCCCAGTGACACAGTGAGAAGGAACAGGAGCTGTCCAGCAAAGGGCATGAGTGAAGCGAGTGTCCCAGACAGGTCGCTGAGACGAGAGGATCACAGGTGTGCAACAGGGACGAGTGGATCCCAGGGGCAGTGCTGTCACCAGGAGACAGGGAGAGTGTGTCCACAGGAGACGTGAGCATCAAGGAGATGAGGAAAACCAAGGCCATAAAACCGGGGGGCCCCGGGGAAGGCCCGGCCAAAGGGGGCCCTTTAAAAGGGACTGAGAGAGGATCCCCAGGAACCCGGTCAGGCCAGGAACAAGAAGGACAGGGTTTAAAAAGGGGCACTGGGAAGGCACAGGAGGCTCCCAGGGTGGCCACGGAAAGGACCCCCGAAGGGGCTCCCAGGGCCGGGGCCCCCGGGAAAAGGCCCCAGGGAAAAGGCCCCGGAAACAAGGCGAGCACTGAGAGAAGGATCCTCCAGGAGAGTCAGTGGTCGCAGCTCAGGCTGACACATTTCATTACCTCGTGTACAAAACCCATCCAGAGTGATAAGATCAAGTCAGGGGAAAAATAGTTAGCTTTTCTTCCCACTAAGGAACTTATATAAAGTAGGGAGGCAACACACTGCTGGTATACAAACTTTTATTCAATTAAATGAAAGGCACCATCAACCTACCACCACCACACACAACTACTATCCACTATTTACATAGTTGTTTATAAAGGGGCTGTTATGTTCCCGTGTGGCTCTTCTGAGTCATAAACAACAGTAATACCACCCTAACATTTACATTTATAAGACACGGTTAACCACCTGTTTATCACTGCATTATTCCTTCATGATAAAGTTGATAATTATATTAAAGAAAGTACCTTGAGGAAAAATGTAGAATATAACTTTGGCGTGTCTGTGTCTACCATTAGGAATAATATTATGAGAGAAGTAAATAATGAAAGTGAATGTTATAGGAATGCAGTTAGAAACCTGAGTAGATCTATCACTCACAATGATAACATGTATGTACATGAGTACGCAATAAAATCACAGTAAATGGGTGATACCACAATATGCAGAACAACCACTGTAAAAAAATAGTGAAATTCCAAGTGCTTTCGTGACTTCTCACATTATCAAGGAACTATGAAAATGTGAGAAGTCACGAAAGCGCTTGGAATTTAGCTATATTTTCACAGTGGTTGTTCTGCATATCGTACATAAGTATGTTTACGGAGCAACTTGCAATGTGAAAAGACTGACTGATGTAGTAGCCAGGCTTAGAGCAACTTGCAAAGTGAACAGACTGACTCATGTTGTAGTAGCCAGCCTAGATGGAGCAACTTGCAATATGAATAGATTTATGTTGTAGTAGCCAGGCTTAGATGGAGCAACTTGCAATGTGAACAGACTGACTGATGTTGTAGTAGCCAGGCAGTTAGGCAGACACACAGATGATCACACTAAATGCAGAGAATGTGGTGAGCCTTATGGTCACTATCTTGACATATTACAAGTATAGTAAGTTATGTAATATGTCAAGGTATCTTATTAATGAAAATAAAATACCGGACGTGTTAAATTTGTTTGCAACAGATAAAACAACTGTAGATCTAAATTCAGATGTACGCCTGTTACCCTTTTGGGGAATAGTTCCTAGGCCTTTTGTGCATCCATATGCTCTTGTGTTACCCTCCATAGGATGGATATGTGGTGCGAAATAAACTAGCTACTACCATCTACAGAATGGATATGTGTTTCACAATAAACAATCCAGTACCATCCACAGGATGGATATAGGGTGCACAATAAATAGTCGCTTCGGCGTCAAAATCTACCTTTAACAGGCTGCCTTGTCCAAGCCCATGGAAATTAAAATATTCTGTCAGGGCACATCTGAGTGTGCTCTGAAAAACGAGGATGTGAAAAATCAGACCCGATGGTCTACCTAACACCGGCGAAGAGGTAAATCGTTTTAGCTGGCGCATACTATAAGCGTCCCACGCTGCTGTTTGGCGAACACTCAGTCACTCTGCTGGAGTGCAGAAAGGCTGACCACCCTCTCTCTAGTGTTTTTCTACAGTCTTCAGGAATATCACCCGCAGACTGACCGACGAGATTAATGCATAGTTCCTGGTGTTCAAAGACCAGGTGTCGATTAGCGGAAGGAGGATGGAGGTTCCACCGCTCCTTGATGTGACCGTTATAAACGTGCACCTCGTCTACTATATCATCATATGTACCTGCAACAGCGCCTCCACACGCCAGTTAAATGGTGGCGATACCCCCAGCATTACGAAGTACCAGACAAGCCTCGTGCTTCACCCTCCTAGTGAGTCGCACGACTCTGCACCGTGAGCATACTCACGCTCTAGTTCTTGATACAGTTGGGAAGTACTGTTCCACTACCTCAGTGCTGCGATCCAGAGAGGTAATACCTTCGTGGTGTTGTACGATATATTTGAATGGGAATGCTGAAAAACGTTTGTTCGTATAAGACGTAATTCTAAATTCAAGTAAACTCAATAAATTAATAGTTTCATTAACTAAAATGCAAACTGAGAAAGAAGACAACATGAAACAGCATACAGGAGACAGTTCAAGATTTTTCCTCAAGTACTTAAAGAACTTGACTGCCATTATACAACAATAATATCATAGTCAAACCATAGTAAAAAACACTTCAGGGCTTTCGTGTATTAATAGAGACATCCTCAGAGTATCTGGAGAGAAAATCCAACACAAACACATGAAGGTCATGACGAAGTGAAGGACTCAATCATGATTTACTTTATTCATCGAAAGTCGTTTGGCCAAACAGAAAATATATTAATTTCTGTTGTAACTCCATTAAAATATGTCGGAACATTGCAATAGTATCAATATATATATATATATATATATATATATTATATATATATAATATATATTATATATATATATATAATATATATAATTATATATATATATATATATATATATTATATATATATATATATATGGAAAGTTGCTCAGGATGTATACAAATAATTACTGACATAAGAACAGAGCTTAACACGACATAATCTACCTAAGGTCAGTTCAACTTGACTTACTGATGTTTAATATCAGTGATATATAATAATCAGTGTTATGTTTCGACTAATTCTCGTAATGATACAGCAGAAAAACACAGGCTTGGCTGTTGTCCGTCTAAATACATCGTGCCCAATAAGCAGACACACACACATACACACACACACACACACACACACACACGCACACACACAAACAAACACACACAGGTGAAATCCTCAACCTTTAAAGCTCGTCAATATTTCCCATAAAACTTGAGGGAAGAAACACTAGCCATAATCCTATTACAAGTTTCTATAGGATTTGCAGCTCAAAAAAATATTTCCTCAAAGGACTCAGATTTACCCTGACTCGGCAGTCAAAAAACACAATACCACATTTATCAACATGGTGAGGAGGGCAGGGCAGGGCAGGTCAGGGCAGGTCAGGGCAGGGCAGGGCAGGGCAGGGCAGGGCAGGGCAGGGCAGGGCAGGGCAGGCCAGGGCAAAAAGGGCAAGAGTGAAAGAATTATGTGACATGTGAAACTTGATTATCCATCCAGTATTACGTACTGTATATCAGAATTATTGTATTTTCAGTCTATGACCAGGAAATATATATATATATATATATATATATATATATATATATATATATATATTATATATATATATATATATATATATATATATATATATGTCGTGCCGAATATGTAAAACTGGTCAATTAGCAAGAACTCATTTAAAATTAAATCCTTTCTAAAATTTTCTGTTATACGTTTAAAGATATATATATTTCATTAATGTTGATTTAAAAATTTATAATTTTGCACCAAAAGAATCTTAGAAAACTTACCTAACCTTATTATAACAAGCATAATTTATTTTAGCCTAACCCAACTAAATATATTTTAGATTTGTTTACAATAATTTAATACTAAACAAACACAACGAAATATATTTTTTTCGTTAAGTTCAGAATGATTTTGGCGAAATTATTGCATAAATAAATTTTCACTTGTCCTATATGGCAAGATGAGCGTTGCTATTTAAGCTAAGATCGCAAGTTCTGCCTATTCGGCACGACATATATATATATATATATATATATATATATATATATATATATATATATATATATATATATATATATATATATATATATATATATATATATATATATACATACATATATATATATATATATATATATATATATATATATATATATATATATATATATATATATATATATATATATATATGTAAAACAATAGCAAACAGGCGATCTTAAAACATTGCAAGAGAAGCCACGGGGGCACGGGGGGAGGAGGGAGGTTTGGAAATCTTTAGATCAAGTACTTTCACACTTCTCAGAGTGTCATCAGGATCTGTGCGATGTTGCAAGGGCAGCAACAGGAGAGATAGGGTAAGTTTTTTCACAGTATTGCAGTGCAGTGGCACTAGCCTCTGACTGAGATAAAGAGGCCCAACGGAGTGCCAACCACACACTGGTCCCCCCACACAGCACCCCACATGGGGCCGGGTGCAGCAGGCCCCACAGTTTGCAGATAACATAAGGTAAAATAATTAAGAGATAGTTAATAACCAGCCCTAAGCTTTTAACCGCTGGGAACAGGTCATGTGACGTAAGAACTTACATTACAATAGTGGATCATTTACATACAGAATGCAGCTAATGTGAATAAACTTCTAATTAATGAAAAAGAGGGAATAAATCCTTAATTGTGTCAACTGGTGTCGCAGAATATTCCAGAATATTCAGGAAATATTCTCAGTGTCACTCAATATGTCTATGTGAATTCTCCTATTCTGGCTTTTCTTTCTTATAATAACTAGGCAATTACTGATTGTTTAACACCATTACTGTCATTATTATCCACTATTATCTGCTAATATCATTATTGTTATCATTATAATATTACTAACAACCTAATTCAATAGACCACAGCAGAAACTAGTTGCAATCACCATGTTGCAATCACCATGTTGCAATCAACTATGTGTACCTTGTACCGCTGTACCTAGACGGGTTAGTCCCTCAATACGTCACTGTATTTCTTTTGGACTATCCTAAGATGATCACACATGTCCACACATACCTAAATAAACCACCGTGACTACTACCTTACTACTGATGTTATATCAGTCAGGTTGTAGTCTCTATTGCAGATAAAACAACAATATTATACAAAAGCGCAGGACTGCGCCTTATGTCAGGGTGTTTCGTGATGTGCCGGTTATGTTCGACCAGAGTCTGCAAACTGAACATCATGGAGAATGTCGACATAATATATAACGTCTTGTTAAGTCCGTCGCGAACGTCTATATTAAATTAAATATGTTAGGTCTGCCGTGACCGTCGTTATAACCCATTCAGCTACTACTGCATACAAGTATGGTAATGCTACAGGTACTCCAGGTTGTGTGCTGCAATACAGACTACAACCTGACTGATATAACATCAGTAGTAAGGTAGTAGTCACGGTGGTTTATTTAGGTATGTGTGGACATGTGTGATCATCTTAGGATAGTCCAAAAGAAATACAGTGACGTATTGAGGGACTAACCCTACAAGGTACACATAGTTGATTGCAACATGGTGATTGCAAGTAGTTTAGTGGTTTATTGAATTACGTTGGTAGAAATATTATAATGATAATATATATAATATATATATATATATATATATATATATATATATATATATATATATATATATATATATATATAATAATATATATATATATATATATATATATATATATTTATGTTGCCGAATAGGCAGAACTTGCGATCTTGGCTTAAATAGCAACGCTCATCTTGCCATATAGGACAAGCAAAAATTTGTTTATGAAATAATTTCGCCAAAAACATTCTGAACCTAACGAGAAAAATAGACTTCACTGTGTTTGTTTAGTATTAAATTATCGTAAAGAAATCTAAAATATATTTAGTTGGGTTAGGCTAATATAAATTGTTCTTGTTATAATAAGGTTAGGTAAGTTTTCTAACATTCTTTTGGTGCAAAATTATAAATTTTTACATCAACATTAATGAAAAAAATATATCTTTAAACGTACAAGAGAAAATTTTAAAAAGGACTTAATTTTAAATGAGTTCTTGCTAATTGACCAGTTTTACATATTCGGCACGACATATATATATATATATATATATATATATATATATATATATATATATATATATATATATATATATATATATATATATATATATATATATATATATATGTGTGTGTGTGTGTGTGTGTGTGTGTGTGTGTCGTGCCGAATAGGTAAAACTTGCGATTTTGGCTTAAATAGCAACGTTCTTCATGCCAGATAAGAAAAGCTAAAATTTGTATGCAATAATTTCTCAAAAATCATTCTGAACCTAAAGAAAAAAATATGTATCATTGTGTTTGTTTACTATTAAATTATTGTAAACTTATCTAAAATACATATAGTTGGAATAGGCTAAATTAAATTGCGACTGTTTTAATAAGGTTAGGTAAGTTTTCTAAGGTTCTTTTAGTTCAAAATTATTATTTTTTACATTAACATAAATGAAAAAAATATATATCTTTAAACGTATAAGAGAAAATTTTAGAAAGGACATAATTTTAAATCAGTTCTTGCTAATACAGGTAAAACTGGTCACTTAGGAAGAACTCGTATAAAATTAAGTCCTTTCTAAAACTTTCTCTTATCGGTTTAAATATTTATTTTTTTCATTTATGTTAATGTCAAAATTAATAATTTTGCACCAAACGAGCCTTAGGAAACTTACCTAACATTAGTTGGATTAGGCTAAATTAAATTGCACTTGTCAAAATAATGTTAGGTAAGTTTCCTAAGGTTCGTTTGGTACAAAATTACTAATTTTTACATTAACATAAATGAAAATAAATAAATCTTTAAACCGATAAGAGAAAGTCTTAGAAAGGACTTAATTTTAAATGAGTTCTTCCTAATTGACCAGTCTTACCTATTTGGCACAATATACATATATATATATATATATAATATATATATATATATATATATATATATATATATATATATATATTATATATATATATATATATATATATGTCGTGCCGAATAGGCAGAACTTGAGATCTTGGCTTAAATAGCAACGCTCATCTTGCCATATAGGAAAAGTGAAAATTTGTGTATGCAATAATTTCGCCAAAATCATTCTGAACCTAACGAAAAAATATATTTAATTGTGTTTTTAGTATTAAATTATTGTAAACAAATCTAAAATATATTTAGTTGGGTTAGGCTAAAATAAATTGTTCTTGTTATAATAAGGTTAGGTAAGTTTTCTAAGTTCCTTTTGGTGCAAAATTATAAATTTTTACATCAACATTAATGAAATAAATATATCTTTAAACGTATAAGAGAAAGTTTTAGAAAGGACTTAATTTTAAATGAGTTCTTGCTAATTGACCAGTTTTACATATTCGGCACGACATATATATACGCAATAACATCACAGTAAACAGGTGATATCAAAACATGCAAAACAACCACTGTGAAAGAATAGTGAAATTCCAATTTCGTGACTTATCACATTATCAAGGAACTATCAATAGTTCCTTGGTTGTTTTGAGCTACTAAGTGTAGTGTAAACGTGACTAGCAGTCTGTGTACCTGCATAAGCTAAACACTTGCACAATGTGTAAGCTAACACACACACACACACACAAACACATAGCTACCTGAGGTATGGAAGACGGCAAATGTAGTCCCCATTTTTAAGAAAGGAGACAAACGAGGCACTAAACTACAGACCAGTGTCACTGACGTATATAGTATGCAAAGTCATGGAGAAGATTATCAGGAGGAGAGTGGTGGAACACCTGGAACGGAACAAGATTGTAAACGACAACCAGCATGGATTCATGGAAGGCAAATCCTGTGCCACAAACCTTCTTGAGTTTTATGACAAGGTAACAGAAGTACGACATGAGAGAGATGGGAGGGTTGGTTGCATTTTCCTGGACTGCAGGAAGGCCTTCGACACCAGTTCCTCACAAGAGACTAGTGCAGAAGCTGGAGGATCATGCGCATATAACAGGAAGGGCACTGCAATGGATCAGAGAATACCTGACAGGGAGGCAACACCGAGTCATGGTACGTGAAGAGCGGGGTACCACAGGGGTCAGTCCTAAGACCAGTGCTATTTTTGATATATGTGAATGACATGATGGAAGGGATAGACTCTGAAGTGTCCCTGTTCGCAGATGATGTGAAGTTAATGAGAAGAATTAAATCAAATGAGGATCAGGCAAGACTACAAAAAGACCTGGACAGGCTAGACACGTGGTCCAGCAATTGGCTTCTCGAATTCAACCCTGCCAAATGCGAAGTCATGAAGATTGGGGAAGGGCAAAGAAGACCGCAGACAGAGTATAGGCAAGTGGACAAAGACTGCAAACCTCACTCAAGGAGAAAGATCTTGGGGTGACCATAACACCGAGCACGTCTCCGGAGGTACACATCAACCTGATAACTGCTGCTGCAGCATATGGGCGCCTGGCAAACCTGAGAATAGCGTTCCGATACCTTAGTAAGGAATCGTTCAAGACACTCTACAATCTGTACGTCAGGCCCATTCTTGAGTATGCAGCACCAGTTTGGAACGCACACCTGGTCAAGCACGTCAAGAAATTAGAGAAAGTACAAAGGTTTTCAACAAGGCTAATTCCGGAGCTTAGAGGAATGTCCTACGATGAAAGGTTGATGGAAATTGGACTGACGACACTGGAGGACAGGAGAGTCAGGGGAGACATGATAACGACATTCAAAATACTGCGTGGAATAGATAAGGTGGACAGAGACAGGATGTTCCAGAGAAGGGACACAGACACAAGAGGTCACAATTGGGAGCTGAAGACTCAGACGAATCAAAGGGATGTTAGGAAGTATTTCTTCAGTCATAGAGTCGTCAGGAAGTGGAATAGCCTAGCAAGTGATGTAGTGGAGGTAGGAACCATACATAGCTTTAAGACGAGGTATGACAAAGCTCAGAAAGCAGAGAGAGAAAGGACCCAGTAGAAATCAGTGAAGAGGCGGGGCCAGGAGCTGAGTATCGACCTCTGCAAGCACAATTAGGTGAGTACACACATACACACACACACACACACACACACACACACACACACACACACACACACACATACACACACACACACACACACACACACACATACACACACCTACACACACACACCTACACACACACACCTACACACACACACACCTACACACACACACCTACACACACACACCTACACACACACCTACACACACACCTACACACACAACAGGCCTAGTGTCAAATCGACATGTGCCTAGGACAAAATGGTAACTAACACACACACACACACACACACACATACACACACACACAAACACACATACACACACACACACACACACACACACACACACACACACACACACACACACACACACATGCACACACGCACACACACACACACACACACACACACACACACACACACACACACACACACACACACACACACACACACACACACACACACACACGAGATACAGTGGGAAAGAGAACTGGTGGGAAAAACAGTAAATGAAATCATGGAATACGTGACCACAAAATGCAAGGAGGCAGAGGAGAGGTTCATACTCAAGGGCAACAAAAACAATAGGGAGACCAGAACGAGCCCTTGGTTCAACTAAGAGTATAGAGAGGTTAAAACTAAGTGCGTTAGAGAATGGAAAATGTATAGAAGGCAAAGGACCCAGGAAAATAAGGAGAATACCTGACGAGCCAGAAATGAATACGCATGGATAAGAAGGGAGGCACAGCGGCAATAAGAGGATGATATAGCATCGAAAGCCAAATCTGAAACAAAGCTGTTGTACAGCCACATCAGGAGCAAAACAACAGTTAAGGACCAGGTAATCAGGCTAAGGAAGGAAGGAATGGAGATCACAAAAAACGACAAAGAAATAAGTGAGGAGCTCAACACGAGATTCAAGGAAGTGTTTTCAATGGAGACAGAAAGGACTCCAGCAAACCTGGATGGAAGGGCACACCAACAAGTGTTGGACACACTACACACAACCTTGGAGGAGGTGAAGATGCTGCTAGTTATCTCAAAGGCGGTGGGACCAAACAACATCTTTCCCCTGGGTTCTGAGGGAGCAGAGGTACTATGTGTGCCATTAACAACAATCAACATATCTATCGAAACAAAACAACTACCTGAGGTGCGGAAGACGGTAAATGTAGTCCCAGTCTTTAAAAAAGGAGACAGGCAATTGACATTAAACTACAGACCAGTGTCAGTGACATGCACAGTATGCAAAGTCATGGAGAAGCTTATCCGGAAGAGACTGTTGGAGCACCTAGAAAGGAATGATCTTATACACAATAACCAGCACGGTTTCAGGGGGGCGGAAATCCTGTGTCACAAAGCTACTGGAGTTTTACGACAATGTGAAAAAAAGCAAAGGAGAGAGGGCTGGGTAGACTGCATTTTCCTGGATTGTAAAAAGGCTTCGGCACAGTTCCGCGCAAGACATTAGTGCAAAAGCTAGAGTAGCAGGCCGAAATAACAGGAAAGGCATTGCAATGGATCAGAGAACACCTGACAGGAAGGAAACAAACAGTGAAGGTGACGAGGTATCAGAGTGGGTGCCTGGGGCGAGCGAACTTTCATAAGGGTCAGTCCTAGAGCCGGTGCTATTTCTGGTATATGTGAAAGACATGGCAGAAAGGAAAGATTCAAAGGTGTCCCTGTTTGCAGACGGTGTGAAGTTAATGCAGAGAATTCAAGTGGATGAGGCTCAGGTAGGACTACAAAGGGATCTGGACAGGCTGCAAGCCTGGTCCAACAACTGGCTCCTGGAGTTTAACCCCACCAAGTGCAAAGTCATAAATCTTGGGGAAGGACAAAAGATACCGAAGACGGAGTACAGTCTAAGAGGTCAGTGGCTGCAAAACTAACTCAAAAGAAAACGGGTGAGCATCATACCGAGTACATCAAGGCACACATCAGCCAAATAACTGCTGCAGCATATGGGCGCCTGGCAAACCTGAGAATAGCGTTTTGACAACTAAGTAAGGAGTCGTTCACGACACTGTACACCACGTACGTCAGGTCCATAGTGGAGTATGCAACACTCTATTGAGCCCACACCTAGTCAAACACGTCAAAAAATTAGGGAAAGTGAAAAGGTTTACAACAAGACTAGTCCCGAAGCTGAGGGGTTTGTCCTATGAGACGGTAAGGGAACTCAACCTGACACCACTGGAGTAGAGGAGGGATAGGGGAGACATGATAACAACATGTAAAATACTTAGAGGACAGGGACAGAATGTTTCAGAGATGAGACACAGGAACTATAAGTTGAAAACTCAGATGACTCACAGGGATGTTAGGAAGTACTTCTTCAGTCATAGAGTTGTCAGGAAGTGGAACAGTCTGAAGAGTTATATAGTGGAGGCAGGATACATACATAGCTTTAAAAAGAGGTATGATAACGCTCATGAAGCAGGGAGAGTGTGGACCTTGTAGTGACCAGTGAAGAGGTGAGGCTAGGAGTTATGACTCGACCCCTGCAACCACAATTAGGTGAGCATACACACTCTCACTCTCACACACACACACGCACACACACACACACACACACACACACACACACACACACACACACACACACACACACACACATACACACACACACATACACACACACACACACACACACACACACACACACACACACACACACACACACACACACACACACACACACACACACACACACACACACACACACAATCTTCAACACATCCCTTGAAACTGGGCAACTACCTGAGAAATGGAAGACAGCTAATGTAGTCCCCATATTTAAGAAAGGAAACAGAAACGAGGATCTAAACTACAGACCTGTGTCTCTGACATGTATTGTGTGCAAAGTCATGGAGAAGATTATCAGGAGGAGAGTGGTCGAACACCTGGAAAGGAACAAGATTATAAATGAAAACCAGCATGGGTTCATGGAAGGCAAATCCTGTATCACAAACCTCCTGGAGTTTTATGACAAGGTAACAGAAGTAAGACACGAGAGAGAGGGGTGGGTAGATTGCGTTTTCCTAGACTGCAGGAAGGCCTTTGACACAGTTCCCCACAAGAGATTAGTGCAGAAGCTGGAGGATCAGGCGCATGTAAAAGGGAGGGCACTGCAATGGATAGCGTTCCGATACCTTAATAAGGAATCGTTGAAGACACTGTACACTGTGTATGTTAGGCCCATACTGGAGTATGCAGCACCAGTCTGGAACCCACACCTGGTCAAGCACGTCAAGAAGTTAGAGAAAGTACAAAGGTTTGCAACAAGGCTAGTCCCAGAGCTCAAGGGAATGTCGTACGAGGAAAGGTTAAGGGAAATCGGACTGACGACACTGGAGGACAGAAGGGTCAGGGGAGACATGATAACGACATACAAGATACTGCGGGGAATAGACAAGGTGGACAGAGATAGGATGTTCCAGAGAGGAGACACAGGGACAAAGGGTCACAACTGGAAGCTGAAGACTCAGACGAGTCACAGGGACGTTAGGAAGTATTTCTTCAGTCATAGAGTTGTCAGCAAGTGGAATAGCCTAGCAAGTGAAGTAGTGGAGGCAGGAACCATACATAGTTTTAAGAAGAGGTATGACAAAGCTCAGGAAGCAGAGAGAGAGAGGACCCAGTAGCGATCAGTGAAGAGGCGGGGCCAGGAGCTGAGTCTCGACCCCTGCAACCACAATTAGGTGAGTACACACATATACAACAGGCCTAGTGTCTAATCGACATATGCCTAGGACAAAATGGTAACTAACTAACACACACACACACACACACACACACACATATTCCATAGATGTGACACAGCAACAAGGGGACACAGCTGGAAGTTGAAGACACACATGAATCACAGGGATGTTAGGAAGTACTTCTTCAGCCACAGAGTAGTCAGGAAGTGGAATAATTTGGGAAGCGATGTAGTGGAGGCAGGATCCATACATAGCTTTAAGCAGAGGTATGATAAAGCTCACGGTTCAGGGAGAGTGACCTAGTAGCGACCAGTGAAGAGGCGGGGCCAGGAGCTTGGACTCGACCCCTGCAACCTCAACTAGGTAAGTACAACTAGGTGAGTACACGCACACACACACACACACACACACACACACACACACACACACCATGTAAGCTACACACACATACACACTGTGCAATCTACACACACACACATACACACTGAGTAAGCTACACATACACTGTGTAATCTACACACACACATACACACTGTGTAAGCTATACATACACTGTGTAATCTACACACACATACACACTGAGTAAGCTACACATATACTGTGTAATCTACACACACACATACACACTGTGTAAGCTACACACACAACTGTACAAACAGTATAAGTCACAGAAGACGCACCAGTCTCACTCTCCTCATAAATTCCCTCGTTCACAGCTAAATTCAATTGATAAAAGGCCTCACAGTCGCGTATATTATCCTCATTTATTTGCAACATGAATAATGGCCAAGAGAAGTATAAAAATGGAAGACACATTAGAATAAGTCTAAAGTTGTTGTTTGTGGTTCAGAGCTGCAGCCTCCAGCCAAGATTCAATTACCAGATTAATTTTCTAACATCCGGATGTGAAGAGCAATTACGGAAACTAAGCGGGATGCGGGAGCCAGCTCAGCCGCAAGCCTTTAAAGGACCGCATGCGGGAGGGAAGTATTAATGCAACTCAGATGCTCTTGGTTAGGAATTACGGGAGCATTTCGTGCGCTGGAACGTGGTTAGTCTTGACAGATGATAACACAAACTGGTGCTAACAACTCCAGCCAGCAAACCTGTCAGCAACCACCTTGACTTATTCTTATGACACACACACAACCACACACACACATACAAACACACACACACACACACACAGCCACACACACACACACACACACACACACACACACACAGCCACACACACACACACACACACAGCCACACACACACACACAAACACACACACACACACACACAACCACACACACACACACACAAACACACACACACAACCACACACACACACACACACCACACACACACACACACACACACACACACACACACACACACACACACACACACACACACACACACAACCACACACACGAAACGAATATGCACAGATAAGAAGGGAGGCTCAGCGACAATATAAAAATGACATAGCATCGAAAGTCAAGACTGACTCGAAGCTGTTGTACAGCCACATCAGGAGGAAAACAACAGTCAAGGACCAGGTAATCAGACTGAAGAAGGGTGATGGAGAATTCACAAGAAACGACCGAGAGGTATGTGAGGAGCTCAACACAAGATTTAAAGAAGTATTTACAGTGGAAACCAGTAGGACTCCAGGAAATCAGAACAGGGGGGTACACCAGCAAGTGCTGGATGAGGTACATATAACCAAGGAGGAAGTGAAGAAGCTGCTATGCGAACTTGACACCTCAAAGGCGGTGGGACCAGACAACATCTCTCCGTGGGTAATTAAAGAGGGAGCAGAGATATTGTGTGTGCCATTAACAAAGATCTTCAACACATCATTTGAAACTGGGCAACTCCCTGAGGTATGGAAGATGGCAAATGTAGTCCCAATTTTTAAAAAGGGAGACAGACATGAGGCACTAAACTACAGACCTGTATCACTAACGTGTATAGTATGCAAGGTCATGGAGAAGATCATCAGGAGGAGAGTGGCGGAGCACCTGGAAAGAAACAAGTGTATAATTGACAACCAGCACGGTTTCAGGGAAGGAAAATCCTGTGTCACAAACCTACTAGAGTTTTTTATGACAAGGTGACAGAAGTAAGACAAGAGAGAGAGGGGTGGATCGACTGCATTTTTTTGGACTGCAAGAAGGCCTTCTACACAGTCCCTCACAAGAGGTTACTGCAAAAGCTAGAGGATCAGGCACACATAACATGAAAGGTACTGCAATGGATCAGAGAATACCTGACAGGGAGGCAACAACGAGTCATGGAACGCGACGAGGTGTCAGAGTGGGCGCTTGTGACAAGCGGGGTTCCACAGGGGTCAGTCCTAGGACCTGTGCTGTTCTTGGTATATGTGAATGACATTACGGAAGGGATAGACTCAGAAGTGTCCTTGTTTGCAGATGATGTGAAGTTAATGAGAAGAATCAAATCGGATGAGGATCAGGCAGGACTACAAAGAGACCTGGACAGGCTACAAGCCTGGTCCAGCAACTGGCTCCTTGAGTTTAACCCTGCCAAATGCAAAGTCATGAAGATTGGGGAAGGGCAAAGAAGACCGCAGACACAATATAGTTTAGATGGCCAAAGACTGCAAACCTCACTCAAGGAAAAAGATCTGGGGGTGAGTATAACACCGAGCATATCTCCTGAGGCGCACATCAATCAGATAACTGCTGCAGCATACGGACGCCTGGCAAACCTACGGATAGCGTTCCGATACGTCAGTAAGGATTCGTTCAAGACTCTGTATACCATTTACGTCAGGCCCATACTGGAGTATGCAGCACCAGTTTGGAATCCACACCTAGTCAAGCACGTCAAGAAATTAGAGAAAGTGCAAAGGTTTGCAACAAGGCTAGTCCCAGAGCTACGGGGATTGTCCTACGAAGAAAGGTTGAGGGAAATCGGCCTGACGACACTGGAGGACAGGAGGGTCAGGGAGACATGATAACGACATATAAAATACTGCGCGGAATAGACGAGGTGGACAAAGACGGGATGTTCCAGAGATGGGACACAGACACAAGAGGTCACAATTGGAAGTTGAAGACTCAGATGAATCAAAGGGATGTTAGGAAGTATTTCTTCAATCATAGAGTAGTCAGGCCATGGAATAGCCTAGAAAGTGACGTAGTGGAGGCGGGAACCATACATAGTTTTAAGGCGAGGTATGATAAAGCTCATGGGGCAGGGAGAGAGAGGACCTAGTAGCAATCAGCGAAGAGGCGGGGCCAGGAGCTATGACTCGACCCCTGCAACCACAAATAGGTGAGTACACATACACACACACACACACACACACACACACACACACACACACACACACACACAAACACACACACACACAAACACACACAAACACACACAAACACACACACACAAACACACACAAACACACACATCAACAACCAGTGTTCCAGTAAAAGATAAATAAATGCAAAGAGCAAGCGAACGCTGCCTTCCAGAGTGACATATGTACACACTTGTGAGTGTACACTAACACACACAAGTACATATACGTCCTTGTCTGTGCACACTGACATATGTACACACTTGTGAGTGTACACTAACACACACAAGTACATATACGTCCTTGTCTGTGCACACTGACATATGTACACACTTGTGAGTGTACACTAACCGATGCACATTCAAGACAACTTATACAGCGTATGTCAGGACCATAGTGGAGTATGTCAGGACCATAGTGGAGTATGTCAGGACCATAGTGGAGTATGTCAGGACCATAGTGGAGTATGTCAGGACCATAGTGGAGTATGTCAGGACCATAGTGGAGTATGTCAGGACCATAGTGGAGTATGTCAGGACCATAGTGGAGTATGTCAGGACCATAGTGGAGTATGTCAGGACCATAGTGGAGTATGCAGCACCAGTTTGGAGTCCATACTTGATCAAGCACGTCAAAAAAAAAAAAAACTAGAGAGAGTGCAATGGTTCGCATTTATATTAGTCCAGGAGCTAAGGGGTTGTCGCTGTGAAGAAAGGTTAAGGGAACTGAAGGTTATGACATTAGAGAAAGGAGAACTCGGAGTGATATGATAACAATGTACAAAATACTAAGATAAAATGATAGGGTGAACAGCGACAGCGTTCCAGAGACGGGAAACACGTACATACACAAGGACACAACTGCACGTGAAAAAAAACACAGATGAATCAGAGGGATGTTAGGAAGTATTTCTTTAGCTTTAGAATAGTCAGGAAGTTGAAGAAGTTGGACAGTGAAATGTTACAGACAAGAGACATACAGAGCTTTAAGAAGAGGTACGAAAATATTCTCGAAGTCAGGAGAGAGAGTGAACATAATAGCAGTCAGCGATGATCTATGGCCAGGAGCTGAGACTCAACCGTGCAACCAAACATAGGTAAGATCAAGATACTGAGTCAAGTAACAATAATACCAAGATATTGAGTCAAGTAACAATAACACCAAGATATTGAGTCAAGTAACAATAATACCAAGATATTGAGTCAAGTAACAATAATACCAAGATACTGAGTCAAGTAACAATAATACCAAGATACTGAGTCAAGTAACAATAATACCAAGATACTGAGTCAAGTAACAATAATACCAAGATACTGAGTCAAGTAACAATAATACCAAGATACTGAGTCAAGTAACAATAACACCAAGATACTGAGTCAAGTAACAATAATACCAAGATACTGAGTCAAGTAACAATAATACCAAGATACTGAGTCAAGTAACAATAACACCAAGATACTGAGTCAAGTAACAATAATACCAAGATACTGAGTCAAGTAACAATAATACCAAGATACTGAGTCAAGTAACAATAATACCAAGATACTGAGTCAAGTAACAATAATACCAAGATACTGAGTCAAGTAACAATAATACCAAGATACTGAGTCAAGTAACAATAATACCAAGATACTGAGTCAAGTAACAATAATACCAAGATACTGAGTCAAGTAACAATAATATCAAGATACTGAGTCAAGTAACAATAATACCAAGATACTGAGTCAAGTAACAATAATACCAAGATACTGAGTCAAGTAACAATAATACCAAGATACTGAGTCAAGTAACAATAATACCAAGATACTGAGTCAAGTAACAATAATACCAAGATACTGAGTCAAGTAACAATAACACCAAGATACTGAGTCAAGTAACAATAATACCAAGATACTGAGTCAAGTAACAATAACACCAAGATACTGAGTCAAGTAACAATAATACCAAGATACTGAGTCAAGTAACAATAATACCAAGATACTGAGTCAAGTAACAATAATACCAAGATACTGAGTCAAGTAACAATAATACCAAGATACTGAGTCAAGTAACAATAACACCAAGATACTGAGTCAAGTAACAATAATACCAAGATATTGAGTCAAGTAACAATAATACCAAGATACTGAGTCAAGTAACAATAATACCAAGATACTGAGTCAAGTAACAATAATACCAAGATACTGAGTCAAGTAACAATAACACCAAGATACTGAGTCAAGTAACAATAATACCAAGATATTGAGTCAAGTAACAATAATACCAAGATACTGAGTCAAGTAACAATAATACCAAGATACTGAGTCAAGTAACAATAATACCAAGATACTGAGTCAAGTAACAATAACACCAAGATACTGAGTCAAGTAACAATAATACCAAGATATTGAGTCAAGTAACAATAATACCAAGATACTGAGTCAAGTAACAATAATACCAAGATACTGAGTCAAGTAACAATAATACCAAGATACTGAGTCAAGTAACAATAACACCAAGATACTGAGTCAAGTAACAATAATACCAAGATACTGAGTCAAGTAACAATAACACCAAGATACTGAGTCAAGTAACAATAATACCAAGATACTGAGTCAAGTAACAATAATACCAAGATACTGAGTCAAGTAACAATAATACCAAGATACTGAGTCAAGTAACAATAATACCAAGATACTGAGTCAAGTAACAATAACACCAAGATACTGAGTCAAGTAACAATAATACCAAGATACTGAGTCAAGTAACAATAATACCAAGATACTGAGTCAAGTAACAATAACACCAAGATACTGAGTCAAGTAACAATAATACCAAGATACTGAGTCAAGTAACAATAATACCAAGATACTGAGTCAAGTAACAATAATACCAAGATACTGAGTCAAGTAACAATAACAATAATCACACTGCTCCACAAGCAACAACAACCGAGAAAAGTAAACAAATAAATGATCTTATCACAATCAACAAGCACCTAGGTGTTATTACAGACAACAAGCACCTAGGTGTTATTACAGACAACAAGGACCTAGGAGTTATCATAAACAACAAGGACCTAGGTGTTATCATAAACAACAAGGACCTAGGTGTTATTATAACAAACAACAAAGACCTAGGTGTTATTACAAACAACAAGGACCTAGGTGTTATCATAAACAACAAGGACCTAGGTGTTATTATAACAAACAACAAAGACCTAGGTGTTATTACAAACAACAAGGACCTAGGTGTTATCATAAACAACAAGGACCTAGGTGTTATTATAACAAACAACAAAGACTTAGGTGTTATTACAAACAACAAGGACCTAGGTGTTATCTTAAACAACAAGGACCTAGGTGTTATTATCACAAACAACAAAGACCTAGGTGTTATTACAAACAACAAGGACCTAGGTGTTATTACAAACAACAAGGACCTAGGTGTTATTACAAACAACAAGGACCTAGGTGTTATTACAAACAACAAGGACCTAGGTGTTATTACAAACAAGGACATAGGTGTTATCATAAACAAGGACCTAGGTGTTATTACAAAAAACAAAGACCTAGGTGTTATTACAAACAACAAGGACCTAGGTGTTATTACAAACAACAAGGACCTAGGTGTT
This sequence comes from Cherax quadricarinatus, assembly GCF_026875155.1. NCBI lineage: Eukaryota > Metazoa > Arthropoda > Malacostraca > Decapoda > Parastacidae > Cherax > Cherax quadricarinatus. The sequence goes on along the minus strand of NC_069423.1, from coordinate 30,309,698 downwards.
ATCATAAACAAGGACCTAGGTGTTATTACAAACAACAAAGACCTAGGTGTTATTACAAACAACAAGGACCTAGGTGTTATTACAAACAACAAGGACCTAGGTGTTATTACAAACAACAAGGACCTAGGTGTTATTACAAACAAGGACATAGGTGTTATCATAAACAAGGACCTAGGTGTTATTACAAAAAACAAAGACCTAGGTGTTATTACAAACAACAAGGACCTAGGTGTTATTACAAACAACAAGGACCTAGTGTTATCATAAACAAGGACCTAGGTGTTATTACAAACAACAAAGACCTAGGTGTTATTACAAACAACAAGGACCTAGGTGTTATTACAAACAACAAGGACCTAGGTGTTATCATAAACAAGGACCTAGGTGTTATTATCACAAACAACAAAGACCTAGGTGTTATTACAAACAACAAGGACCTAGGTGTTATCATAAACAACAAGGACCTAGGTGTCATTATTACAAACAACAAAGACCTAGGTGTTATAAACAACAAGGACCTAGGTGTTATCATAAACAAGGACCTAGGTGTTATCATAAACAAGGACCTAGGTGTTATCATAAACAACAAGGATCTAGGTGCTATTATCACAAACACCAAAGACCTAGGTGTTATTACAAACAACGAAGACCTAGGTGTTATTACAAACAACAAGGACCTAGGTGTTATTACAAACAAGGACCTAGGTGTTATTACAAACAAGGACCTAGGTGTTATTACAAACAAGGACCTAGGTGTTATTACAAACAACAAGGACCTAGGTGTTATCATAAACAACAAAGACCTAGGTGTTATTACAAACAACAAGGACATAGGTGTTATTATTACAAACAACAAAGACCTAGGTGTTATTCCAAGCAACAAAGATCTAGGTTCTATTACAAACAAGGACCTAGGTGTTATTACAAACAGAAGGACCTAGGTGTTATTACAAAACAACAAGGACCTAGGTGTTATCACAAACAACAAAGACCTAGGTGTTATTATCACAAACAACAAAGACCTAGGTGTTATTATCACAAACAACAAAGACCTAGGTGTTATTACAAACAACAAGGACCTAGGTGTTATCATAAACAACAAGGACCTAGGTGTTATTACAAACAACAAAGACCTAGGTGTTATAAACAACAAGGACCTAGGTGTTATTATTACAAACAACAAAGACATAGGTGTTATAAACAACAAGGACCTAGGTGTTATCATAAACAAGGACCTAGGTGTTATCATAAACAACAAGGATCTAGGTGCTATTATCACAAACAACAAAGACCTAGGTGTTATTACAAACAACGAAGACCTAGGTGTTATTACAAACAACAAGGACCTAGGTGTTATTACAAACAAGGACCTAGGTGTTATTACAAACAAGGACCTAGGTGTTATTACAAACAAGGACCTAGGTGTTATCATAAACAACAAAGACCTAGGTGTTATCATAAACAACAAAGACCTAGGTGTTATTACAAACAACAAGGACCTAGGTGTTATTATTACAAAAAACAAAGACCTAGGTGTTATTACAAACAACAAAGACCTAGGTGTTATCATCACAACCAAGGACCTAGGTGTTATCATCACAACCAAGGACCTAGGTGTTATCATCACAACCAAGGACCTAGGTGTTATCATCACAACCAAAGACCTAGGTGTTATCATCACAACCAAGGACCTAGGTGTTATCATCACAACCAAGGACCTAGGTGTTATTATCACAAACAACAAAGACCTAGGTGTTATTATCACAAACAACAAAGACCTAGGTGTTATTATCAAACAACAAAGACCTAGGTGTTATTACAAACAACAAGGACCTAGGTGTTATCATAAACAACAAGGACCTAGGTGTTATTATCACAAACAACAAAGACCTAGGTGTTATTACAAACAACAAAGACCTAGGTGTTATTACAAACAACAAAGACCTAGGTGTTATAAACAACAAGGACCTAGGTGTTATCATAAACAACAAGGACCTAGGTGTTATCATAAACAACAAGGACCTAGGTGTTATTATCTCAAACAACAAAGACCTAGGTGTTATTACAAACAACAAGGACCTAGGTGTTATTACAAACAACAAGGACCTAGGTGTTATCATAAACAACAAGGACCTAGGTGTTATTACAAACAACAAGGACCTAGGTGTTATTACAAACAACAAGGACATAAGTGTTATCATGACAACCAAGGACCTAGGTGTTATTACAAACAACAAGGACCTAGGTGTTATTACAAACAACAAGGACATAAGTGTTATCACAACCAAGGACCTAGGTGTTATCATCACAACCAAGGACCTAGGTGTTATCATCACAACCAAGGACCTAGGTGTTATCATCACAACCAAGGACCTAGGTGTTATCACAACCAAGGACCTAGGTGTTATCATCACAACCAAGGACCTAGGTGTTATCATCACAACCAAGGACCTAGGTGTTATCATCACAACCAAGGACCTAGGTGTTATCATCACAACCAAGGACCTAGGTGTTATCATCACAACCAAGGACCTAGGTGTTATCATCACAATCAAGGACCTAGGTGTTATCATCACAACCAAGGACCTAGGTGTTATCATCACAACCAAGGACCTAGGTGTTATCATCACAACCAAGGACCTAGGTGTTATCATCACAACCAAGGACCTAGGTGTTATCATCACAACCAAGGACCTAGGTGTTATCATCACAACCAAGGACCTAGGTGTTATTATCACAACCAAGGACCTAGGTGTTATCGTCACAACCAAGGACCTAGGTGAATGGAACCTGGGCTCCTCCCGGCTGGTCGCAGTATTGTTATTCTATATACAATGTATGCCACTGAAGGGCTCTTAATCAAACCTGATTACCTTCCATTCTTCGGGCACCGTAAGTCCCCTACGAATCTAGCGCTTTCCCATGGTGGTGACAATAATACACAACACGTGTTTGGCCAGACATATAAACCAAAGACAGAAAGACGTAAGAAGCTGCTACACTTGAAGAGGTTGAAAGAGGGAGCATAAGATCACAATATACAAAGTACCTATATAAACATGCAAGCTAAACAAAGGCTGTTAACTACGAGTGGAACAAGTCCACACACATGGAAACTCAAAAATAACAATAATGGTGCACCATATATACAAGTTGATGAATTCAGATACATGTACAACAGCTAGGTAGATGTACACACCAGCAATACACACATGTGTAACACCTAGGTAGGTGTACACACCAGCAATACACACACATACAACACCTAGGAAGGTGTACACACGAGCAGTAAACACACATACAACACCTAGGAAGGTGTACGCACCAGCAGTACACACACATACAACACCTAGGAAGGTGTACAGACCAGCAGTACACACACATACAACACCTAAGAAGGTCTACACACCAGCAGTACGCACACATACAACACCTAGGAAGGTGTACACACCAGCAGTACACACACATACAACACCTAGGAAGGTGTACACACCAGCAATACACACACACATACAACACCTAGGAAGGTGTACAGACCAGCAGTACACACACGTACAACACCTAGGAAGGTGTACACACCAGCAATACACACACATACAACGCCTAGGAAGGTGTACACACCAGCAGTACACACACATACAACACCTAGGAAGGTGTACACACCAGCAGTACACACACATACAACACCTAGGAAGGTGTATACACCAGCAGTACACACACATACAACGCCTAGGAAGGTGTACACACCAGCAGTACACACACATACAACACCTAGGAAGGTGTACACACCAGCAGTACACACACATACAACACCTAGGAAGGTGTACACACCAGCAGTACACACACATACAACGCCTAGGAAGGTGTACACACCAGCAGTACACACCACATACAACACCTAGGAAGGTGTACACACCAGCAGTACACACACATACAACGCCTAGGAAGGTGTACACACCAGCAGTACACACACATACAACACCTAGGAAGGTGTACACACCAGAAACACAAACTCCACAACATCGGTGCACTAGTAAGGTCAACACACTCCAGGAATCACCTTAAACACAACTTTCATCACTGATACTGAAACCAGAGGCTTACAACACTGCCCAATAACACAAAGAACCTTGTGTTCAGGATGCCACACCTGTGCTGAAAATTTAAAGCATATCCGACGAGTCATTCTCCAGTTATGTCACGGATTTCAACTATTCCAAGTTATTATTAATTAGATTATTATATCAAATTTACCAGTATACGAACAAGACTTACTAGGTACTATCCTGGCACTAAGATAGTCACTATCCCGGCACTAAGATACTATCCTGGCACTAAGATAGTTACTATCCTGGCACTAAGACAGTCACTATCCTGGCAGTAAGATAGTTACTACCCTGGCACCAAGACAGTCACTGCTTTGGCACTAAGATAATCACTATCCTGGCACTAAGTTAGTCACTATCCTGGCACTAAGATAACCTCTATCTTGGCACTAAGATAGTCACTATCCTGGCACTAAAATAGTCACTATCTTGGCAAAAACATAATCACTATCCTGGTACTAAGATAGACACTATCCTGAAACTAAGATAGGCACTATACCTGGATATTTGGATACTTGGATACCAGGATACGTTGATACCTGGATACCAAAATATCTGGATACCTGGATACCAGGATATCTGGATACCTGGATAACAGGATACCTGAATACCAGGATACCAGGATATCTGGATACCTGGATAACAGGATACCTGAATACCAAGATACCTGGATACCAGGATAGCTGAATACCAGGATATCAGGATACCTGGATACCTGAATGCTGGCAGTGTGTTATCAACTTTGATCACGGGGCACTTGCCGAGAATCTGGCCCTAGTTACCGTACACAGGAACTTAAAATTTAAAAGCGATCGGATAGATTGTTCTGGAGTTAAAGAGAGAAATATAATCTAAAACTTAGAGGAAAAAACAAAAAAGGAAAAAATTCCGGCAACCTCTTAATAGTCCTCTTTCGAGGATATAATAATAATAATAATAATAATAATAATAATAATAATAATAATAATAATAATAATAATGGTAATAATTATAATAATAAAATAATAATATTAATATAAATAATAATAATAATGATAATTAATAATATTAACAAGTTAGTGGAGCAGAACTCTGGGGTGTTTCCCAGCCAGGTTTCAGTACTAGTGAGGTGACGATGACAGTGGATGGTAGTCTTGTATACCTGTAAACTGCCACTAGTAGACTGACCTGATCAACTAGGTTGTTGATGCTAGCCTCACCGACTCCACCGTACGCAGTCACAGCTCAGATGATCAAAAACAAACTTGAGGAACTTACTAAGTTGTTTCTTGTAGAAATCTGGTCAACTGTTGTAGATTTTTGTATCTTAAGAGTGAAACAAGACAGTGTCAGTGTCAGAGTACAGTGTCAGTGTCACAGTACAGTGTCAGAGTACAGTGTCATTGTCAGAGTACAGTGTCATTGTCACAGTACAGTGTCAGTGTCACAGTACAGTGTCAGTGTCAGAGTACAGTGTCAGTGTCACAGTACAGTGTCAGAGTACAGTGTCATTGTCAGAGTACAGTGTCATTGTCACAGTACAGTGTCAGTGTCACAGTACAGTGTCAGAGTACAGTGTCATTGTCAGAGTACAGTGTCATTGTCACAGTACAGTGTCAGTGTCAGAGTACAGTGTCAGTGTCACAGTACAGTGTCAGAGTACAGTGTCATTGTCACAGTACAGTGTCAGAGTACAGTGTCATTGTCAGAGTACAGTGTCAGTGTCAGAGTACAGTGTCACTGTCACAGTACAGTGTCATTGTCACAGTACAGTGTCATTGTCACAGTACAGTGTCAGAGTACAGCGTCATTGTCACAGTACAGTGTCAGAGTACAGTGTCATTGTCAGAGTACAGTGTCATTGTCACAGTACAGTGTCAGAGTACAGTGTCATTGTCACAGTACAGTGTCAGAGTACAGTGTCATTGTCAGAGTACAGTGTCATTGTCACAGTACAGTGTCATTGTCACAGTACAGTGTCAGAGTACAGTGTCATTGTCACAGTACAGTGTCAGAGTACAGTGTCATTGTCAGAGTACAGTGTCACTGTCACAGTACAGTGTCATTGTTACAGTACAGTGTCATTGTCACAGTACAGTGTCAGAGTACAGTGTCATTGTCACAGTACAGTGTCAGAGTACAGTGTCATTGTCACAGTACAGTGTCAGAGTACAGTGTCATTGTCAGAGTACAGTGTCACTGTCACAGTACAGTGTCATTGTCACAGTACAGTGTCATTGTCACAGTACAGTGTCAGAGTACAGCGTCATTGTCACAGTACAGTGTCAGAGTACAGTGTCATTGTCACAGTACAGTGTCAGAGTACAGTGTCATTGTCACAGTACGGTGCCAGAGTACAGTGTCATTGTCACAGTACAGTGTCAGAGTACAGTGTCATTGTCACAGTACAGTGTCAGAGTACAGTGTCATTGTCAGAGTACAGTGTCATTGTCACAGTACAGTGTCAGAGTACAGTGTCATTGTCACAGTACAGTGTCAGAGTACAGTGTCATTGTCACAGTACAGTGTCATTGTCACAGTACGGTGCCAGAGTACAGTGTCATTGTCACAGTACAGTGTCAGAGTACAGTGTCATTGTCACAGTACAGTGTCATTGTTACAGTACAGTGTCAGAGTACAATGTCATTGTCACAGTACGGTGCCAGAGTACAGTGTCATTGTCACAGTACGGTACCAGAGTACAGTGTCATTGTCACAGTACAGTGTCAGAGTACAGTGTCATTGTTACAGTACAGTGTCAGAGTACAGTGTCATTGTTACAGTACAGTGTCAGAGTACAGTGTCATTGTCACAGTACAGTGTCAGTGTCACAAGACAGTGTCAGTGTCATCAGAGAGCGTCACAATACCGTGTCACACAACAGTGTTGGTGTCACAATACAGTGTCAGTGTCATCAGAGAGCGTCACAATACCGTGTCACACAACAGTGTTGGTGTCACAATACAGTGTCAGTGTCATCAGAGAACGTCACAATACCGTGTCACACAACAGTGTCAGTGTCACAATAGAGTGTCAGTATCACAAGATAGTGTCACAAGACGGTGCCACAAGACAGCATCACAATACGATGTCAGAAGACAGTGGTAGTGTCACAATGCGATGTCACAAGGCAGTGTCATGACACAGTATCATAAGAGTGTCACAAGACACTGTCACAAAGACAGTGCCACAAGACAGTAGCAGTGTCACAAGACAGTGTTACAAGAGTGTTACAAGACAGTATCACAATACGATGTCACAAGACAGTGCCTCAAGACAGTGCCACAAGACAGTACCTGAAGACAGTGTCACAATACGATGTCACAAGACAGTGCCTCAAGCCAGTGCCACATGATAATGCCATAAGACGGTGTCAGTGCCACAAGACAGTGCCTACAGCCAGTACCACAAGACGGTGCAACTGCCACAAGACAGTGCCTCAAGGCAGTAGCACATGGCAGGGCCTCAAGGCAGTAGCACATGACAGTGCCATAAGACGGTGCCACTGCCACAAAACAGTGCCACAAGCCAGTGCCACTTGACAGTACCATAAGACGGTGCCAGTGCCACAAGACAGTGTCACAACAGGGCCACATGACAGTACCATAAGGCGATGCCAGTGCCACAAGATAATGCCACAACAGTGCCACATGACAGTATCATAAGACGGTGCCAGTGCCACATGACAGTGCGTCAAGCCAGTGCCACAAAACAGTTCCTCAAGCCAGTGCCACAAGACAGTTCCTCAAGCCAGTGCCACAAGACAGTTCCTCAAGCCAGTGCCACAAGACAGTGCCACATGACAGTGTCACATTACAAGTAAAGAAAAATATCTCTACTAACATTACTTTTTAACACAATATCAAACAATAAAAATAAAGTCTGGTGGTCCACTGGTGGTCCACTGGTGGTCCACTGGTGGTCCACAGGTGATCCACTGGTGGTCCACTGGTGGTCCACTGGTGGTCCACTGGTGGTCCACTGGTGGTCCACTGGTGGTCCACCGGAGGTCCACCGGTGGTCCACTGGTGGTTCACTGGTGGTCCACTGGATAGGACACTAGTGGCCCACTGGCCTCTATAAACCGTACCTGTCATACAGTTCCTGGAACACGGGATACAAGTACATCTGATCCGAGGATGGAGAGGATTAGCGCCAATTCCTTACATCACAATCTGGTATCCAGCAGTAAGTCACCTTTTTCCTCTTTCTCTTCTTCCTCGTCCTCCCCCTCTTCTTCCTCCTCTTCCTCTTCCTCCTCCTCCTCCTCCTCTTCCTCCCCCTCCTCCTCCTCCTCCTACTCTTCCTCTTCCTCCCCTCCTCCTCTTCCTCCTCCTCCTCTTCCTCCCCATCCTCCTCTTCCTCCTCCTCCTCTTGTCCCAACACGTCTCTGACAAGTATCGTCATATGAAAACATACATATACACTGTACACTTCAATTCATACTCAATACTCTTAAATTTATATACAATATCCTTGAATTTATACACAATATTCTTGAATAAATCCCGAATATATCCAGTTCTAAGAAGAATTATACTCATACTTAAAATGAATAAACTAAGACATACATTAGTGTAAACATGGTGAGAGTAATGAAGACAGTACACACACAGTCACAACACAAAGTACCATTGTGAAAGTTTTCATTCGTACTGAGCTCTATCAAGCTCATTGACTTAATGTAACTGTACGAAAGTTCAAACATAATATAACTACACAGTCTAGCAAGAAATATCTTTAAATAAGGTCTAACATAACTACAAAGTGCTTAACGTAACATAGCGTTACATAGTGTCTAACACAATGCAACACTACATAATCTAGCGTAATATAACTTTGCATAAGGTCTAGCATACCATAACACAGTCTCTATCTTAACTCAACATGGCGTCTAACATAACAGAATTATAATGAACAAAAAAACACAATAACGTGACTAGAATAATACACAAATAACCCGCACACAGGAGAGAGGAGCTTACCATGACGTTTCGGTCCGAGATGGACCATTTACAAAATCACAGTGTGATTTTGTAAATGGTTCACGTCGGAGCGAAACATCGTCGTAAGGTTTTCCTATATGCGGGGTTATTTGTGAAGAGAATTCTTCATAAAGTGGTGTAGACACTTCAGTTCCTGTATTATCAAAGATACAGTTCCGGACACTAATACTTATTTAGCTAACACGGGTTTAGCGCTTCACACATAATACCTCATACATAACAAGATTTTAAACCAATCGAAAATCTCATGAGTGGACTCGAGACGACGTCTGGGTCGGTTTTAAACCACTGAGTGATGGTGGTTGGGTTTTGAGAGGGACCTTCCAATCATGGGCCAGTAGGCCTGCTGCAGTGCTGCTCCAGTGTTAGGTTAGTATCAGGTGTAGAGTGAGAGTGAAGTGTGAATGGTTGTAGCCATGGTACTGTGAGTCTTGTTCAAAACTGAACCATGTTTTGTGTTTTTGTGTAAGCAATGTGGCTAGCAAGCAAGCGAGAGCGCGCACACACACACACACAAACACACACACCACACCACCACTACACACAAACACACACCACACCACCACTACACACAAACACACACCACACCACCACTACACACAAACACACACCACACCACCACTACACACAAACACACACACCACACCACCACTACACACAAACACACACACCACACCACCACTACACACACACACCACACACCACACTAACACACACACACCACACACCACAAACACCAACCACACCACCCACTACACACAAACACACACATCCACACCACCACTACACACAAACACACACCCACACCACCACTACACAACACACACACACACACACCACCATACAACAAACAAACACACACACCACCACTACACATACCAACAACACTACACATACACAACAACACTACACATACACACCACACTACACATACACAACAACACTACCATACACTACACCACTACCATACACAACAACACTACACATAAACCACACTACACATACACAACAACACTACACATACACAACAACACTACACATAACAACACCACTACACATACACAACAACACTACACATACACAACAACACTACACTACACAACACTACACACAACACCACTACACAACAAACAACACACACATACACACCACACTACACATACACAACAACACTACACTACACAACAACACTACACAACACAACACCACTACACATACACAACACACTACACATACACAACAACACTACACATACACAACAACACTACACATACACAACACACTACACATAACAACACACACTACACAAAACACTACACATACACAACAACACTACACATACACAACAACACTACACATACAC
>NC_069423.1:30284244-30294244 GCF_026875155.1 Cherax quadricarinatus | reverse complement strand
CCCACGAGGGACACACCAGCCATACAATCTGCTTAACTCCCCAACTGTGCTCCCTACACCCCTACTGTTACTTCCCTACACCCCTAATGTTGCTTCCCTATACCCCTACTGTTACTTACTTACACCCCTACTGTTACTTCCCTACACCCCTAATGTTGCTTCCCTATACCCCTACTGTTACTTACACCCCTACTGTTACTTCTCTACACCCCTACTGTTACTTCCCTACACCCCTCCTGTTACCTCCCTACACCACTACTGTTACCTCCCTACACCACTACTGTTACCTCCCTACACTCCTACTGTTACTTACTTACACCCCTACTGTTACGTCCCTACACCCCTACTGTTACTTTCCTATACCCCTACTGTTACTTTCCTATACCCCTACTGTTACTTACACCCCTACTGTTACTTACTTACACCCCAACTGTTACTTCCCTACACCAGTACTGTTACTTACCTACACCCCTACTGTTCCCTACACCCCTACTGTTACTTCCCTATACCCCTACTGTTACTTGCTTACACCCCTACTGTTACTTCCCTACACCCCTACTGTTACTTCCCTATACCCCTACTGTTACTTACTTACACCCCTACTGTTACTTCCCTACACCAGTACTGTTACTTCCCTACACCCTTACTGTTACTTCCCTACATCCCTACTGTTACTTCCCTACACTACTACTATTACTTCCCTACACCCCTACTGTTACTTCCCTACTTCCCTACTGTTACTTCCCTACACCACTAGTTACTTCCTTACATCCCTACTGTTACTTCCCAATACCCCTACTGTTACCTCCCTACACCCTTACTGTTACTTCCCTACATCCCTACTGTTACTTCCCTACACCCCTACTGTTACTTCCTACACCCCTACTGTTACTTCCCTACACCCCTGCTGTTACTTCCTACACCCTTACTGTTACTTCCCTACACCCCTACTGTTACTTCCCTACACCCCTGCTGTTACTTCCCTACACCCCTACTGTTACTTCCCTACACCCCTACTGTTACTTCCCTACACTCCTACTGTTACTTACTTACACCCCTACTGTTACTTCCCTACACCCCTCCTGTTACCTCCCTACACCACTACTGTTACCTCCCTACACCACTACTGTTACCTCCCTACACTCCTACTGTTACTTACTTACACCCTTACTGTTACTTCCCTACACTCCTACTGTTACTTACTTACACCCCTACTGTTACTTCCCTACACCCCTCCTGTTACCTCCCTACACCACTACTGTTACCTCCCTACACCACTACTGTTACCTCCCTACACTCCTACTGTTACTTTCCTATACCCCTACTGTTACTTTCCTATACCCCTACTGTTACTTACACCCCTACTGTTACTTACTTACACCCCAACTGTTACTTCCCTACACCAGTGCTGTTACTTACCTACACCCCTACTGTTACTTCCCTACACCCCTACTGTTACTTCCCTATACCCCTACTGTTACTTGCTTACACCCCTACTGTTACTTCCCTACACCCCTACTGTTACTTCCCTATACCCCTACTGTTACTTACTTACACCCCTACTGTTACTTCCCTACACCAGTACTGTTACTTCCCTACACCCTTACTGTTACTTCCCTACATCCCTACTGTTACTTCCCTACACTACTACTGTTACTTCCCTACACCCCTACTGTTACTTCCCTACTTCCCTACTGTTACTTCCCTACACCACTAGTTACTTCCTTACATCCCTACTGTTACTTCCCAATACCCCTACTGTTACCTCCCTACACCCTTACTGTTACTTCCCTACATCCCTACTGTTACTTCCCTACACCCCTACTGTTACTTCCCTACACCCCTACTGTTACTTCCCTACACTCCTGCTGTTTCTTCCCTACACCCTTACTGTTACTTCCATACACCCCTACTGTTACTTCCCTACACCCCTGCTGTTACTTCCCTACACCCCTACTGTTACTTCCCTACACCCCTACTGTTACTTTCCCTTCACTCCTACTGTTACTTACTTACACCCCTACTGTTACTTCCCTACACCTTACTGTTACTTCCCTACACCCCTACTGTTACTTCCCTACACCCCTACTGTTACTTCCGTACACCCCTACTGTTACTTCCCTACACCCCTACTGTTACTTCCCTACTTCCCTACTGTTACTTCCCTACACCACTAGTTACTTCCTTACATCCCTACTGTTACTTCCCAATACCCCTACTGTTACCTCCCTACACCCTTACTGTTACTTCCCTACATCCCTACTGTTACTTCCCTACACCCCTACTGTTACTTCCCTACACCCCTACTGTTACTTCCCTACACTCCTGCTGTTTCTTCCCTACACCCTTACTGTTACTTCCATACACCCCTACTGTTACTTCCCTACACCCCTGCTGTTACTTCCCTACACCCCTACTGTTACTTCCCTACACCCCTACTGTTACTTCCCTTCACTCCTACTGTTACTTACTTACACCCCTACTGTTACTTCCCTACACCCTTACTGTTACTTCCCTACACCCCTACTGTTACTTCCCTACACCCCTACTGTTACTTCCGTACACCCCTACTGTTACTTCCCTACACCCCTACTGTTCCCTACACCCCTGCTGTTACTTCCCTACACCCTTACTGTTACTTCCCTACACCCCTACTGTTACATCCCTACATCCCTGCTGTTACTTCCCTACACCACTACTGTTACTTCCCTACACCCCTGCTGTTACTTCCCTACACCACTACTGTTACTTCCCTACACCACTACTGTTACTTCCTTACACCCCTACTGTTACTTCCCAATACCCCTACTCTTACCTCCCTACACCACTACTGTTACTTCCCTACACCCCTTCTGTTACTTCCCTACACCCCTACTGTTACTTCCCAATACCCCTACTGTTACCTCCCTACACCACTAGTGCTACTTCCCTACACCACTACTGTTATCTCCTTACAACACTACTGTTATCTCACTACACCACTACTGTTACCTCCCTACACCACTACTGCTACTTCCCTACACCACTACTGTTATCTCCCTACACCACTACTGCTACTTCCCTACACCACTACTGTTATCTCCCTACACCACTACTGATACCTCCCTACTACACTACTGTTACCTCCCTACACCACTACTGCTATTTCCCTACACCACTACTGTTATCTCCCTACACCACTACTGGTATCTCTCTACACCACTACTGTTATCTCCCTACACTACTACTGTTACCTCCCTACACCACTACTGTTACCTCCCTACACCACTACTGTTACCACCCTACTCCACTAATTTTATCTCCCTACACCACTACTGCTACTTCCCTACACCACTACTGTTACCTCCCTACACCACTACTGTTACCTCCCTATACCACTACTGTTACCTCCCTACACCACTACTGCTATCTCCCTACACCACTACTGTTATCTCCCTACACCACTACTGTTATCTTCCTACACCACTACTGTTATCTCCCTACACCAATACTGTTACCTCCCTACTCCACTACTGTTATCTCCCTACACCACTACTGCTACTTCCCTACACCACTACTGTTACCTCCCTACACCACTACTGTTACCTCCCTACACTACTACTGTTACCTCCCTACACCACTACTGCTACTTCCCTACACCCCTACTGTTAGCTCCCTACACCACTACTGTTATCTCCCTACATCCCTACTGTTACTTCCATACACTCCTACTGTTACCTCCCTGCTCCACTACTGTTACTTCCCCACACCACTACTGCTACTTCCCTACACCACTACTATTACTTCCCTACACCCCTACTGTTACTTCCCTACACCACTACTGTTACCTCCCTACTCCACTACTGTTACTTCCCTACACCCCTACTGATACTTCCCTACACCACTACTGTTACCTCCCTACTCCACTACTGTTACTTCCCTACACCCCTACTGTTACTTCCCTATACCCCTACTGTTACCTCCCTACTCCACTACTGTTACTTCCCCACACCACTACTGATACTTCCCTACGCCACTACTGTTACTTCCCTACACCACTACTGTTACCTCCCTACACTACTACTGCTACTTCCCTACACCACGACTGTTATCTCCCTACACCACTACTGCTACTTCCCTACACCACTTTAACAACCCCTATCCCTACCCAGAGTCCTGGAACTAGAGTTTAGCCTTTAAACAGGGTCCAGGAGGAAAGTGACTTATTAAACCTACACTTTAAGAGTAAGTGATTACAAGCACACACACAGACACACACAGACACATACAGACAGGAACCAGAGTTACTGAGGGAGAGGCAATGGGAGGAAGAAAGGGCCAACTCAGTGTTTATCCATGGGCTTCGGGAGAGAGAGGAAAGGACACACACTGAAAGACAGCAGGAAGAAAGAAAGGAGATTGAGAAAATCATCACGGAAATAGGGGGAGAAGACATGGACGAGATTGTAAATTTTCAGAGAATAGGGGGGTACTCGAAGGGGAGAAACCGACCGATCAAGCTGATTCTCAGGACGGAAACAGTGTGGAACAGGATCCTCCAAGACAAGCCACGGCTGAAATACTCTGAAGAGTACAAGAGGGTGTTCCTAGACAGAGACAGAACACAAACAGAGCGAGAGCAGCTGAGGGAAAGGACAAAAAAGCGAAAGGAGCTAGGAAAGGAGACAAGGATGGAACCAGCAGAGGTCAGTCAGAGCAGAACAGAGCAGCAAGGGCAAGCACACACACACAACTATCCTCAGAACCCCACAACCTATCACACCATCCCAACACACACTACCCACAGCTTTCACCCAACCCCCAACCATAGAATCCCACAGTATGCTACCAGGTCTCCCACCCTCACAGGCCCCCCGAACCACAGTGTTGGAAAGGAAACTGAAGGTATGGTACACAAACGCTAATGGAATAACAAACAAGTGGGAGGAGTGGCATGAAAGAGTCAAAGAGGCATCACCGGACATCATAGCGCTCACAGAAACCAAGCTTACAGGTATGATAACAGATGCCATCTTTCCAACGGGATACCAGATCCTGAGGAAAGACAGAAGGAACAGGGGGGTGGAGGAGTGGCACTGCTGATCAAACACCGATGGAATTTTGACGAGCTGGAGAGAGGAGACAGTGGAGAAGAAAGTGATTACATTGCGGGAACGCTTCACTCTGGAGGTCCCAAGGTGGTAATTGCAGTGATGTATAACCCACCACAGAACAGCAGGAGGCCAGGGCAAGAGTATGACGAGAGCAATAGAGCGATGGTTGACACACTGGCTGCAGTGGCCAGAAGAGTTCATGCATGCAGGGCAAAGCTCCTGATCATGGGTGACTTTAACCACAAGGAGATCGACTGGGAGAACTTGGAGCCACATGGGGGCCAAGATACATGGAGGGCTAAGATGATGGAGGTGGTACTGAAAAACTTCATGTACCAACACGTAAGGGGCACTACAAGAGAGAGAAGAGAGGATGAACTAGCAAGACTGGACTTAGTATTCACCTTGAGTAGTGCAGATATTGAGGACATCACATATGAAATACCCCTTGGGGCCAGCGATCATGTGGTTTTGAGCTTCGAATACACAGTAGAGCTACAAGTGGAGGGGGAAGCAGGGAGGCCAGGACAAATGAAACCAAATTACAAGAAAGGGGACTTCATGGGAATGAGGAACTTCCTGAACGAGGTTCAGTGGGACAGAGAACTGGCAGGGAAGCCAGTTAATGAGATGATGGAATATGTAGCAACAATGTGCAAGGAGGCTGAGGAGAGGTTTGTACCCAAGGGAAACAGGAATAATGAAAAAGCCAGGATGAGCCCATGGTTCACCCAAAGGTGCAGGGAGGCAAAAACCAAGTGTGCTAGGGAATAGAAGAAATATAGAAGGCAAAGGACCCAGGAGAATAAGGAGAGCAGTCGTAGAGCCAGAAACGAATATGCACAGATAAGAAGGGAGGCCCAACGACAATATGAAAACGACATAGCAGCGAAAGCCAAATCTGACCCGAAGCTGTTATACAGCCACATCAGGAGGAAAACAACAGTCAAGGACCAGGTAATCAGGTTAAGGAAGGAAGGAGGAGAGACAACAAGAAATGACCGTGAAGTATGTGAGGAACTGAACAAGAGATTCAAAGAAGTGTTCACAGAGGAGACAGAAGGGGCTCCAGAAAGACGGAGAGGTGGGGCACACCACCAAGTGCTGGATACAGTACACAACCGAGGAAGAAGTGAAGAGGCTTCTGAGTGAGCTAGATACCTCAAAGGCAATGGGGCCAGATAACATCTCTCCATGGGTCCTGAGAGAGGGAGCAGAGGCACTATGTGTACCCTTAACAACAATATTAAATACATCTATCGAAACAGGGAGATTGCCTGAGGCATGGAAGACAGCAAATGTAGTCTCAATCTTTAAAAAAGGAGACAGACATGAAGCACTAAACTACAGACCAGTGTCACTGACATGTACAGCATGCAAAGTCATGGAGAAGATTGTCAGGAGAAGAGTGGTGAAACACCTAGAAAGGAATGATCTCATCAACAGCAGCCAACATGGTTTCAGGGAAGGGAAATCCTGTGTCACAAACCTATTGGAGTTCTATGACATGGTGACAGCAGTAAGACAAGAGAGAGAGGGGTGGGTGGATTGCATCTTCTTGGACTGCAAGAAGGCGTTTGACACAGTACCACACAAGAGATTAGTGCAAAAACTAGAGGACCAAGCAGGGATAACAGGGAAGGCACTACAATGGATCAAGGAATACTTGTCAGGAAGACAGCAGCGAGTAATGGTACGTGGCGAGGTGTCAGAGTGGGCACCTGTGACCAGCGGGTTCCCACAGGGGTCAGTCCTAGGACCAGTGCTGTTTCTGGTATTTGTGAACGACATGACGGAAGGAATACACTCCGAGGTGTCCCTGTTTGCAGATGACGTGAAGTTGATGAGAAGAATTCCTTCGATCGAAGACCAGGCAGAACTACAAAGGGACCTGGAAAGGCTGCAGACCTGGTCCAGCAACTGGCTCCTGGAGTTCAATCCCACCAAGTGCAAAGTCATGAAGATTGGGGAAGGGCAAAGAAGACCGCAGATGGAGTACAGTCTAGGGGGCCAGAGACTACAAACCTCACTCAAAGGAAAAAGATCTTGGGGTGAGTATAACACCAGGTACATCTCCTGAAGCGCACATCAACCAAATAACTGCTGCAGCATATGGGCGCCTGGCAACCCTCAGAACAGCATTCCGACATCTTAATAAGGAATCGTTCAGGACCCTGTACACCGTGTACGTTAGGCCCATATTGGAGTATGCGGCACCAGTTTGGAACCCACACCTAGCCAAGCATGTAAAGAAACTAGAGAAAGTGCAAAGGTTTGCAACAAGACTAGTCCCAGAGCTAAGAGGTATGTCCTACGAGGAGAGGTTAAGGGAAATCAACCTGACGACACTGGAGGACAGGAGAGATAGTGGGGACATGATAACGACTTATAAAATACTGAGAGGAATTGACAAGGTGGACAAAGACAAGATGTTCCAGAGACTGGACACAGCAACACGGGGACACAGTTGGAAGCTGAAGACACAGATGAATCACAAGGATGTTAGGAAGTAGTTCTTCAGCCACAGAGTAGTCAGGAAGTGGAATAGTTTAGGAAGCGATGTAGTGGAGGCAGGATCCATACACAGCTTTAAGCAGAGGTACGATAAAGCTCATGGCTCAGGGAGAGTGACCTAGTAGCGACCAGTGAAGAGGCGGGGCCAGGAGCTTGGACTCGACCCATGCAACCTCAGCTAGGTGAGTACAACTAGGTGAGTACACACACAACACACACGCACACACACACACACAACAAACACACACACACACACACACACACACACACACACACACACACACACACACACACACACACACACACACACACACACACACACACACACACACACACACACACACACACACACACACACACACACACTCACGCACACACACAACACACACACACACACACACACACACACACACACACACACTCACACACACACACACACAAACACACACACACACACACACACACACACACACACACACCTCACACACACACACACACACACACACACACACACACACACACACACACACACACACACACTCACGCAACTGGAAACTGAAGACTCAGATGAGTGACAGGGATGTTAGGAAGTATTTCTTCAGTCATAGAGCTGCTAGGAAGTGGAACAGTCTGGAGGGTGATACAGTGGATGCAGGATCTATATATAGCTTTAAGAAGAGGTATGACAAAGCTCATGGAGCAAGGAAAGTGTGGACCTAGTAGCGACCAGTGAAGAGGCGGGGCCAGGAGCTATGAATCGACCCCTGTAACCACAATTAGGTGAATAAACGTTAGGTACCTCATCCTAGGGAAAAAAGGACTGTACTCACTTAATTGTGGTTACAGGGGCCGAGTCATAGCTCCTGGCCCCGCCTCTTCATTGGTCACTAATATAGGTGCACTCTCTTCCAGCTCCTGTGCCTGTTTTATAGAGTGTATTATGAGTGATGTCACAAAACATAGAAGAAAATTGTTAATATGGATCATTTTCTGGGGTAAGAGTAATATGTTTAATGTTGTGCAAGAAAGATATACAATACCGACAATATGAAAGTGTTGCACATGTGTCTTAGCTTTCATCTTGTCGGTATTTTTATACCTTTGTTCACAACTTGTCAGACACTGCAACATCATGGAATCTTGGTTCAGAGGACATCTACAAGACCTTCTTCACGGCTTCTACAACTAACCCATCTCTTTGGGTAGGACCTACTTCCACTGGGGAATCCCGCCTACCAGTGACTATGCCCTCGTCTGCTACACGTCCTTACCCACTGACGCCTATATAACCGCCAGTCTTCTTGCCTTTGCTCCAGATTCTCCTCCACCACGATGCTGTGAACATTAACTCCAAGGCTGAGGGACTGATTACCTCATCTTTTGTATATAGTTCTTCTGTCTTCTAATTATGTCCTAGAATCTGTATTGATAAAGCCACTGGATGGCGAAATGTCTACAGTAAAGATATCCAAGTGTTCCACATGTGTCTTAACTTTCAATGTATTTAATATAATGAGAAATAGAGCAGCACAACAGGACAGTGATGATTATACACCTACAGACAAGCAAACTACTGGATGGATGGATAAATGGATATATTGACTATAAACACAATCAAGTAAGACAAGAAAGATAAATAGAGAAAATAAATAAGGAGAATGCAACTTTAAATAATAAAATAGAAGTTTTCAAGCCCTGACAGCAGCTGTAGAAAAATTTAAGTGAGGAAGCTGACGTAATGATGGAGACAACTGCGACACATCAAGAATTCTTTTAAGATAAGGATAATACTGAGCAGGAAACTAAAGGTTTAGTAGAGCACAAAACTAAATTAGAAGATAGTTATACAGGAATTACTAAGCAAGAGACAGAATTTGAAAAGTACGTGCAACTAGCACACGATATTTCTGAAAATGTCAACAAAAGCTTAGAGAAGAAAATTCTGAAAGAATATATATCGAAGATCAAAGATGAATTTGCAAAATTCAGTAGAGAAAAAACAGACTGAACAGCAGTTGGCAATAGTTAAAGAATTCATTGCTAGAACTAATGTTAGTCAAGAAGCTTAAAGGAAGGTTGCAAAGATGTGTAGTGGTGACACGTGTAGTGTAGTGGTGACACGTGTAGTGTAGTGGTGACACGTGTAGTGTAGTGGTGACACGTGCAGTATAGTGGTGGTAAATGTGTAATGTTAGATGTGCAGTGTAGTGGTTGAATATATATATAGTATAGTGGAGGTAAGATGACTCAAGAAATCGTAATGACACGATTGCAAACAAACCATACCCCCGGCCGGGATTGAACCCGCGGTCATAGAGTCTCAAAACTCCAGATCGTCGCGTTAGCCACTAGACCAGCTAGCCACAATAAGATTCATCCAACTAGGTATATTT
>NC_069423.1:30279244-30281744 GCF_026875155.1 Cherax quadricarinatus | reverse complement strand
AGAAAAGAAAAAATAATCAGAAGTAAGGAAACACAATGAAAAATAAACCAAAACTGACATTCTTGTCTCTAACTTTGTGGGACTGAAGGTTGTGATAGCAGTGATGTACAACCACACCACTAAATGACAGGAGAGAAGACACTGAAGGTGGACACCATAGCAACACTACTGATCAGGGAGATTTTAACCACAAACGAGAAGGCTGGGAAAATTGAAATCTACAAAGTTGACTAGAAAAGTGGTGGGCTCAAACAATGGAGGTGGTGATACGTTATGTCAACATGTTAACGATACAACCAGAGAGAGAGAACATAAACCAGCAAGTATGGACCCAGTATTCATTCCTAGCAAATCTGATACAGGTGAAATAGAATACAAAGAGACCCCTGGAGATAAAACAACAGAGAAAGGCAGGAGATATAACAGATTTCAGATTACACAGTTGTTAGAGAATTCCTGACTACAGTACAGTGGGGAAGAAAACTGGAAGGAAAGATAAATGAAACAGTGGAGGATATAACTGGAAAAGATAAATTTATACCCAAACATAGAAGCAGAAATGTTAAGGATAAAGAGAGCCCGTGGTTCACCCAGAGATGCGGAGAAGCAAAGCTAAAAGGGTAAGAGCATGAAGAAATTATCAAAAACAAAGAACAGCAGAACACAGAGAAGCGAGAGAAAAGCCAGAAATGATTTTGCACGGGTACGAAGAAAGGCTCAGCGATAATTTGAGAAAGACATAACATGGAAAGCCATACCTGTACCAGAGTTGCTATGCAGTCACATCAGAAGGAAGACAGCAGAAAAATACCAGGAAATGTACCTGAGGAAAGGAGGAAATCTCTCAAGAAATTACCAAGAAGACTATGAGGATCTGAACAAAAATTTAAGGAGGTTACCTATGAGGAAACAGAAACACTACCAAGGAGTCAGAGAAATAGTAGACCAACAAGCACTGAACACAACAGGGGAAGAGGTGAAGAAACTACTGAGTGACCAATATATCTTGAAGACAATGGAACCGGACATCTTTTGGTGAGCTCTTAAAGAGGGGATAGAAGCACTGTGGTCACTGTTAGCTAAAATCTATAGCAAATAAATAACTTTCAAAGATGTGGAAGACAATAAACGTTATCCTAATATTTAATATAAGGGACAAACAAGTAGCATCAAACTACAGGAGAGTGCCACTGAAGTGCATTATATGTAAGATAATGGAGAAGATAATGCAATAAAAAGTGTTGGGGACCTAGAAAGGAGTAACTCCAAGGACGGTAAATTCTGACAAACCTGTATGACAATGAAACAAAGGTGAGGCAAAAGAGAGAGTTGGGTGGACTGCATATTCTTGGTATTTAACACCACTACACAAAAAAAATAAACTGAGACAAAAGATGGTGAGAATAATAAGGAAAGCAGTGCAATGGATTAAAGAATAGCTTAAAGGAAGGAATCAAAGACTCATTGTCCGTGAAGAAGCATCACAATGGGTAGGTATGGCAAGCGGGGATCCACAAGGATCGGTACTCAGACTGGTACACAAATACACCAGTACGAAAATAACATGCCGGAAGAGATACAGAATGACGTAGTACTCATAACGATGTGAAACTAACGAGGAAATAAAAGTAGAAGAGGACAGGGAAAGAGTACAAATGAACGTAGACAAGCTACAGAATGAGGTTGAAAAGTGGTTATCGAAATTTAACCCTACCAAGTGCAGGGTTATTAAAACTGGGAAGGGGTAAAGAAGACCAGGAATGGAGTACAAGCTCCGGAATAAAGACTGCAAAGTTCACTCAAGGAAAACCTAAGGGTGAGCATAGTACTAAGCATATTGTAGATGAATGGTTCAGAGAACCGATATGTTGATAAATTAGACACATGTGCAACTCTTGGGTATCTTTGTTGAGGAAACGTTTCGCCACACAGTGGCTTCATCAGTCCATACGTAGGAGAAACTTGAAGAACAGGAGGAGAATGAGGTAATCAGTCCCTCAACCTTGAGTCGATGTGTTCAGTCCATCAATCTTGAATAGAATACGGCATATGAGCAGAGAAGCAGCTTATAAACCGTATGGCAGGAGAGGTGCAGCAGTCATAGGTGGTGTCACATTTGTTCAATGTGGAAGTAGGTCGTGCTCATATGCCGTATTCTATTCAAGATTGATGGACTGAACACATCGACTCAAGGTTGAGGGACTGATTACCTCATTCTCCTCCTGTTCAAGTTTCTCCTACGTATGGACTGATGAAGCCACTGTGTGGCGAAACGTTTCCTCAACAAAGATACCCAAGAGTTGCACATGTGTCTAATTTATCACTAAGCATATTGCCTGAGGCACACATCAACCATATGTACGTTTAACAAAGCATCATTCGCAACACTATATATATATATATATATATATATATATATATATATATATATATATATATATATAATATATATATATATATATATATATATATATATATTATATATATATATATATATATA
>NC_069423.1:30266744-30274244 GCF_026875155.1 Cherax quadricarinatus | reverse complement strand
ATGGAGACCAGAACTACATGGAGACCAGAACTACAGGGAGACCAGAACTACATGGAGACCAGAACTACATGGAGACCAGAACTACAGGAGACCAGAAAATACATGGAGACCAGAACTACATGGAGACCAGAACTACAGGGAGACCAGAACTACATGGAGACCAGAACTACATGGAGACCAGAACTACATGGAGACCAGAACTACATGGAGACCAGAACTACATGGAGACCAGAACTACATGGAGACCAGAACTACATGGAGACCAGAACTACATGGAGACCAGAACTACATGGAGACCAGAACTACATGGAGACCAGAGAACTACATGGAGACCAGAACTACATGGAGACCAGAACTCATGGAGACCAGAACTACATGGAGACCAGAACTACAGGAGACCAGAAACTACATGGAGACCAGAACTACATGGAGACCAGAACTACATGGAGACCAGAACTACAGGAGACCAGAACTACATGGAGACCAGAACTACATGGAGACCAGAACTACATGGAGACCAGAACTACATGGAGACCAGAAACTACATGGAGACCAGAACTACATGGAGACCAGAACTACATGGAGACCAGAACTACATGGAGACCAGAACTACATGGAGACCAGAAACTACATGGAGACCAGAACTACATGGAGACAGAACTACAGAGACAGAACTACATGGAGACCAAGAACTACATGGAGACCAGAACTACAGGAGACCCAGAAACTACATGGAGACCAGAACTACAGGGAGACCAGAACTACATGGAGACCAGAACTACATGGAGACCAGAAATACATGGAGACCAGAACTACATGGAGACCAGAACTACAGGGAGACCAGAACTACATGGAGACCAGAACTACATGGAGACCAGAACTACATGGAGACCAGAACTACATGGAGACCAGAAATACAGGGAGACCAGAACTACATGGAGACCAGAAATACAGGGAGACCAGAACTACAGGAGACCAGAATACAGGCAGACCAGAACTACAGGGAGACAGAACCACAGAAATACAGGAGACCAGAAACTACATGGAGACCGAAAAGAACCAGACAGGGAGACCAGAATACATGGAGGACCAGAAATACAGGGAGACCAGAAATACATGGAGACCAGAAATACAGGAGAAATACGAAATACAAGGAGACCAGAAATACAGGAGACAGAAATACAGGGAGACCAGAAATACAGATCAACCAGAAATACAGTAGAACAGAAACTAAGGAGACCAGAAATACAGGAACCAGAAATACAGACAGAAAGAGCCAGAACACAGGAAATTACAGGCAGACCAGAATACAAGGGAGACCAGAAATACATTCATACCAGAAATACAGGTAGACCAAATCAACACTAACAGGAAGACCAGAATACAGGGAGACCAGAAATACAGGAGACCAGAACTACAGGAGACCAGACTACATTAACATACAGGAGACCAGACATACAGGAGACCAAGAAACATACAGGGAGACCAGAAATACAGTACACCAGAAATACAGTCACCCCAAAATACAGGAGACCAGAATACAAGGAAGACCCGAACTACAGGAGACCAGAAATACAGCAGACCAGAATCATACAGGAACCAGAAATACAGACGGAGACCAGAATACACGGGAGACACAAAACTACAGGAGACCAGAAATAACAGGGAGACAGAAATACAGTCACCACAGAAATACAGAGACCAGAAATACAGAAGACAGAAAATACAGGAACCAGACAAAGCAGACCAGAAATACAGACAGACCAGAACTACAGAACCAGAAAACACACCAAAAACATAGACCAAAATACAGTGAGACACAGAAATACAGTAACCAGAAATACAGACAAGACAGACATACTCAGACACAGAAAGCAACTCAGAATACAGACAGACAGAAATACACAAGAGACAGAACATCACACAAAAAAGACAAATAGCAACACAGAAAGCTAACATTCAAACAAGACAAGACAGACATCTCAACATAGACAAGACAACATCCCAAATACAGACAAATTCAGACACTCACAAATCAGACAAGAAATACACAGCCAGACAAGACAGACACCACGAACCAACATGACAAGACAACATCACTAACAAACAGATAAATCAAAAAGAGACACACACAAACATGACAGACACATCACCAACACAGACAAGACAACATCCCAACATAGACAAGACAACATACCAACATAGACAAGACAACAATCATCACAAGACAAGACAGACAACATCACCAAACAAGACATACAGACAAGACAACATCATCCACACAGACAAGACAACATCACCAACAAGACAAGACAACATCCCAACATAGACAAGACAACATCTCCAACATAGACAAGACAACATCACCAACACAGACAAGACAACATCACCAACACAGACAAGACAACATCACCAACACAGACAAGACAACATCACTAACACAGACAAGACAACATCACTAACACAGACATCACCAACACAGACAACATCACCAACACAGACAAGACAACATCACCAACACAGACAAGACAACATCACCAACATAGACAAGACAACATCACTAACACAGACAAGACAACATCACCAACACAGACAACATCACCAACACAGACAAGACAACATCACCAACACAGACAAGACAACACCACCAACGCAGACAAGACAACATCATCAACACAGACAAGACAACATCACCAACACAGACAAGACAACATCACCAACACAGACAAGACAACATCACTAACACAGACAAGACAACATCACCAACACAGACAACATCACCAACACAGACAAGACAAAATCACCAACACAGACAAGACAACATCACCAACACAGACAAGACAGCATCACTAACACAGACAAGACAACATCACCAACACAGACAACATCACCAACACAGACAAGACAACATCACCAACACAGACAGGACAACACCACCAACACAGACAAGACAACATCATCAACACAGACAAGACAACATCACTAACACAGACAAGGTCCATTACCAAGGTCCCAGCACAACTTGGGAACCCCCACCTCACAAACCACTTGACAAAACTGGAGAAAGTTCAGAGATGTGTAGTAAGACCAGTATCTTGACAACAACACCAGTGTCTTGACAACAACACCAGTGTCTTGACAACAAAACCAGTGTCTCGACAAGAACACCAGTTTCTTGATAACAACACCAGTGTCTTGACAAGAACACCAGTGTCTTGACAACAAAACCAGTGTCTCGACAAGAACACCAGTGTCTTGAAAACAACACCAGTATCTTGACAACAACACCAGTGTCTTGACAAAACACCAGTGTCTTGACAACAACACCAGTGTCTTGATAACAACACCAGTATCTTGACAACAACACCAGTGTCTTGACAACAACACCAGTATCTTGACAACAACACCAGTATGTTGACACCAACACCAGTGTCTTGATAACACCAGTGTCTTGACAAAACACCAGAGTCTTGACAACAACACCAGTGTCTTGATAACGCCAGTGTCTTGACAAAACACCAGTGTCTTGACAACAACACCAGTGTCTTGATAACAACACCAGTGTCTTGATAACACCAGTGTCTTGATAACAACACCAGTGTCTTGACAACAACACCAGTGTCTTGATAACACCAGTGTCTTGACAACAACACCAGTGTCTTGATAACACCAGTGTCTTGACAACAACACCAGTGTCTTGACAACAACACCAGTGTCTTGACAACAACACCAGTGTCTTGATAACACCAGTGTCTTGACAAAACACCAGTGTCTTGACAACAACACCAGTGTCTTGATAACAACGCCAGTGTCTTGATAACACCAGTGTCTTGATAACAACACCAGTGTCTTGACAACAACACGTGTCTTGATAACACCAGTGTCTTGGCAACAACACCAGTGTCTTGACAACAACACCAGTGTCTTGATAACAACACCAGTGTCTTGATAACACCAGTGTCTTGATAACAACACCAGTCTTGATAACACCAGTGTCTTGACAACAACACCAGTGTCTTGGCAACAACACCAGTGTCTTGACAACAACACCAGTGTCTTGACAACAACACCAGTGTCTTGATAACAACACCAGTGTCTTGATAACACCAGTGTCTTGATAACAACACAAGTGTCTTGACAACAACACCAGTGTCTTGACAACAACACCAGTGTCTTGATAACAACACCAGTGTCTTGATAACAACACCAGTGTTTTGATAACACCAGTGTCTTGATAACAACACAAGTGTCTTGACAACAACTCCAGTGTCTTGACAACAACACCAGTGTCTTGACAACAACACCAGTGTCTTGACAACAACACCAGTGTCTTGACAACAACACCAGTGTCTTGATAACAACACCAGTGTCTTGACAACAACACCAGTTTCTTGATGACACAAGTGTCTTGACAACAACACCAGTGTCTTGACAACAACACCAGTGTCTTGATAACACCAGTGTCTTGATAACACCAGTGTCTTGACAACAACACCAATGTCTTGATAACAACACTAGTGTCTTGACAACAACACCAATGTCTTGACAACAACACAAGTGTCTTGATAACTCCAGAGTCTTGATAACACCAGTGTCTTGATAACACCAGTGTCTTGATAACACCAGTGTCTTGACAACAACAGCAGTGCCTTGACAACAACACCAGTGTCTTGATAACAACACTAGTGTCATGACAACAACACCAATGTCTTGACAACACCACAAGTGTCTTGATAACACCAGTGTCTTCATAACAACATCAGTGTCTTGATAACAACTCCAGTGTCTTGATAACACCAGTGTCTTGATAACAACACCAGTGTCTTGACAACATCAACAGTGTCTTGACAATAACACCAGTGTCTTGACGACAACACAAGTGTCTTGATAACAACTCCAGTGTCTTGATAACACCAGTGTCTTGACAACAACACCAGAGTCTTGACAACAACACAAGTGTCTTGATAACAACTCCAGTGTCTTGACAACAGCACCAGTGTCTTGACAACAACACAAGTGTCTTGACAACAACATCAGTGTCTTGATAACAACACCAGTGTCTTGACAATAACACCAGTGTCTTGATAACAACACCAGTGTCTTGACAACAACACCAGTGTCTTGACAACAACACCAGTGTCTTGATAACACCAGTGTCTTGACAACAACACCAGTGTCTAGACAACAACACCAGTGTCTTGATAACACAGGTGTCTTGACAAAAACACCAGTGTCTTGACAACAACACCAGTGTCTTGATAACAACACAAGTGTCTTGACAACACCAGTGTCTTGACAACAACACCAGTGTCTTGATAACACCAGTGTCTTGACAACAACACCAGTGTCTTGATAACAACACAAGTGTCTTGACAACACCAGTGTCTTGACAACAACACCAGTGTCTTGACAACACCAGTGTCTTGACAACAACACCAGTGTCTTGACAACAACACCAGTGCCTTGATAACACCAGTGTCTTGACAGCAACACAAGTGTCTTGGTAACAACACCAGTGTCTTGATAACACCAGTGTCTTGACAAAAACACCAGTGTCTTGACAACAACACCAGTGTCTTGACAACACCAGTGTCTTGACAACAACACCAGTGTCTTGACAACAACACCAGTGTCTTGGCAACAACACTAGTGTCTTGACAACAACACCAGTGTCTTGACAACAACACCAGTGCCTTGATAACACCAGTGTCTTGACAGCAACACAAGTGTCTTGGTAACAACACCAGTGTCTTGATAACACCAGTGTCTTGACAAAAACACCAGTGTCTTGACAACAACACCTGTCTTGCGAGGCTACGACAAACAACTTACGTTCATAGAGAAGGGTAAAGCGTTAAACCAAAAGAGGTCAATACAGCACCTGCCAACAAGTACGGAGGTGGCTATCAGGGAAGGTTTGGCAACAATAAGAATTATAACGATGGGCTAAGTGTAGGTGACAAGAGTGGAAGGTGGGGGAGGTAGTGGGCAGTGGTGGTGGTAATGGTAATGAAGGATGGTGGGGTATAATGGTAGTACACTATGGTAATGAAGGAAAGATGGTGGGGTATAATGGTAGTACACTATGGTAATGAAGGAATGACGGTGGGGTATAATGGTAGCAGACTATGGTAATGAAGGATGGTGGGGTATAATGGTAGTACACTATGGTAATGAAGGAATGACGGTGGGGTATAATGGTAGCAGATTGTGGTATTAAAGGATGGTGGTGTATAATGGTAGTAGACTATGGTAATGAAGGAAGGATGGTGGGGTATAATGGTAGCAGACTATGGTAATGAAGGATGGTGGTGCATAATGGTAGTAGACTATGGTAATGAAGGATGGTGGTGTATAATGGTAGCAGACTATGGTAATGAAGGATGGTGGTGCATAATGGTAGTAGACTATGGTAATGAAGGATGGTGGTGTATAATGGTAGAAGACTATGGTAATGAAGAAGTGATGGTGGGGTATAATGGTAGCAGACTATGGTAAAGAAGGAAGGATGGTGGGGTATAATGGTAGCAAACTATGGTAATGAAGGATGGTGGTGCATAATGGTAGTAGACTATGGTAATTAAGGATGGTAGTGTATAATGGTAGTAGACTATGGTAATGAAGGAAGGATGGTGGGGAATAATGGTAGCAAACTATGGTAATGAAGGATGGTGGTGTATAATGGTAGTAGACTATGGTAATGAAGGATGGTAGTGTAAAATGGTAGTAGACTATGGTAATGAAGGAAGGATGGTGGGGTATAATGGTAGCAGACTATGGTAATGAAGGAAGAATGGTGGGGTATAATGGTAGCAGACTATGGTAATGAAGGAAGAATGGTGGGGTATAATGGTAGCAGATTATGGTAATGAAGGAAGAATGGTGGGGTATAATGGTAGTAGACCATGGTAATGAAGGATGGTGGGGTATAATGGTAGCAGACTATGGTAATGATGGAAGGATGGTGGGGTATAATGGTAGCAGACTATGGTAATGAAGGAAGAATGGTGGGGTATAATGGTAGTAGACTATGGTAATGAAGGATGGTGGGGTATAATGGTAGTAGACTATGGTACTGAAGAATGGTGGTGTATAATGGTAGCAGACTATGGTAATGAAGGATGGTGGGGTATAATGGCAGCAGACTATGATAAGGAAGGATGGTGGGGTATAATGGTAGTAGATTATGGCAATGAAGGAAGGATGGTGGGGTATAATGGTAGCAGACTATGGTAATAAAGGATGGTTGGGTATAATGGTAATAGACTATGGTAATGAAGGATGGTGGGGTATAATGGTAGTAGACTATGGTAATGAAGGATGGTGGGGTATAATGGTAGTAGACTATGGTAATGAAGGATGGTGGGGTGTAATGGTAGCAGACTATGGTACTGAAAGATGGTGGGGTATAATGGTAGACTATGGTAATGAAGGAAGGATGGTGGGGTATAATGGTAGCAGACTATGGTAATGAAGGATGGTGGGTTTAATGGGATAGAC
>NC_069423.1:30174244-30264244 GCF_026875155.1 Cherax quadricarinatus | reverse complement strand
TTTACGTCAGGCCCATACTGGAGTATGCAGCACCAGTTTGGAATCCACACCTGGTCAAGCACGTCAAGAAATTAGAGAAAGTGCAAAGGTTTGCAACAAGACTAGTCCCAGAGCTAAAGAGATTGTCCTACGAAGAAAGGTTGAGGGAAATCGGCCTGACGACACTGGAGGACAGAAGGGTCAGGGAAGACATGATAACGAGATATAAAATACTGCGCGGAATAGACAAGGTGGACAAAGACGGGGTGTTCCAGAGATGGGACACAGAAACAAGAGGTCACAATTGGAAGTTGAAGACTTATATGAATCAAAGGGATGTTAGGAAGCATTTCTTCAGTCATAGAGTAGTCAGGCCGTGGAATAGCCTAGAAAGTGACGTAGTGGAGGTGGGAACCATACATAGTTTTAAGGCGAGGTATGATAAAGCTCATGGAGCACGGAGAGAGAGGACCTAGTAGCAATCAGTGAAGAGGCGGGGCCAGGAGCTATGAATCGACCCCTGCAACCACAAATAGGTGAGTACAAATAGGTGAGTACACACACACACACACACACACAGCTCTTACCTCAGAACCTAATAGAGTTCTATGACAGATTGACAGAAATAAGACAGGAAAGGGAAGGGAGGGCGAGCTACATATTCCTGGACTGTCGGAAGGCCTTTGATACTGTGCCACACAAGTGACTAATTTACAAATTGGAAAAGCAGACCGGGATACCAAGGGAAGTATTCCTCTGGAACAAGGGATACTTGGCAAAGAAAAGGAACAGGAGGAGGAGGAGGAGGATGTTGAATTTGGTTACAGTAACAAGTGGAGTTTCTCAAAGCTTCATGAAACTGATAAATGAAACATTCGTCCAATATTTGAGTATCTTCTGAAAACGTTTCGCCAGCGAATGGCTTCTTCAGTTCAACGCAGAGAAAGGTGGAACATGAGGAGTTTGAGGTAATCAGTCCCTCAGGCTGGAGTCGATGTGTTCAGGTAATTACTCTTGTCAAGACTGATGAACTGAACACATCGACATCAGGTTGATTCCCTCAAACTCCTCCTCGTCTTCCTTCTTTCTCTGTATTGGACTGAAGAAGTCACTGGCTGGCGAAAAGTTTCCAGAATGCATAGACCCAAATGGTGCGCAAGTGTCTCATTTATCAACTCGTCGGTTTTTCTAAACCGTTTATTCACAACATAGAGTTGTGTTAGATATGAACGGCCAGTATGGAGGTGGTGGTGGTGGTGGTGGTGGTGGTGGTGGTGGTGGTGGTGGTGGTGGTGGTGGTGGTGGTGGTGGTGGGTGGTGGTGGTGGTGGTGGCGGTGGTAGTGGTGATGGAGGCGGCGGCGGCGGCGGCGGAGGCGGAGGCGGCGGCGGCGGCGGCGGCGACATAAGCGGTAACCTACATATCAATATTTACAGATGTCGTGGCGCTCATGACGGTATACGAATGATGGTATACAAAGTCAAAAACGGAGCATGTTGACAGGTTGCCAGGCTGGTTCAGAACGTAAGTAAGGTTTGTCAGGAAACAGGACAAGCTTTTCATGACGCGAGTCTTAGTCATATGATGACCCGCCGCTGGAGCTTTTGGTCATCTGACCGAGGCCTTCCGCTGGCTTACCGGTCCACCCCTGTAAAAATTGGGTTTATAATTATAACCATTGGTACATTGTTGTAAGAACGTGGTTGATAGAATTCAAGCCTAACGCGTACGCAGTGAAGACGGAGTGAAAAACACCAACAGTGAGGCAGTCATTTAGGCCAACAGGAGGATAACAAAAGATAACATGATCATAACACTGCGAGGAACACACACATGTTCCACAACAAACTTTTACTGGGACAAAATTTCGATGTATGTATAGACATTTATCAAGTCATTTAGTTATTTAATACAGTTCTATACACAGAGAGAAACATTGTCCCCAAAAAAGTTAGCTATACACCAGAGTAGTTTTCAGTCTCATGCAGTTTAATGTCCTGAATGATGCTCTTCTAAATGCTCTACCTACTTCACGTAAACATACACAGTAGCTGTAAGTTATGCTGATGACACCATAATCCAAACAACAGAGCATTCTTGACAAGGTTCAGTTAATTTGTAATCGACTAGGCCTGGTCATATCTTAATCTAAAACTAAGACATGGACAAGCAAACGACATCCCGCACCCATCTGTCTGCAGGCTGAAAACATCAGATGTGTTAAATCTTACAGATACTTGGTGTAGATGTAGCCTTCAATAAATCAACCATACCACAACTAAATAAGAAATGCAAATATAGACTAATTGTTCTTAAAGCTGTTGCTGGCTACAACCTCAACTATGGTGCTAACGTAAGAATAGTGAGAATGATGTACATAGTCTATATAAGATCCTTAATTGATTATGCTACGCCCAAGTTAACATTACCCAAGGAAATTTCTCTACGACCCTTGCAAGTAATGCACAACGAAGCCCTCAGAATTATTCTTAGTTCTCCTAAATTACTCAGGTTCTTAACGTAAGAAAAGAGCTTAGTGTTCACAATGATAGGAGTAATGGGATTAATACTGTACTTGGTGTCAGAATGTTAAGAAATGAACCAGACACCGTCACTATAAATATTACTGAATGTCTACAACACACATAGATCGAAATGAGTTGTGAAAACAAGCAATTATATTAAGTTTTATAACTTGCACGAACTGTATCACTGTAGACAACAAGAGCATTCCACCCCTCCGTTGATGTGCTCATTTAATATCACATACCTGCAAGTCCTTCCCAAGAAGCTCGTCACTAGTAATCCCTTCCTTAAATCACTTGCAAAGAAAACTACTCAAGAAAAAAATTCTAGCTTAAAGACTAGTAGTAATATATCACAAATTATATACATTGATGGATGTCAGCAGGAGTCTGGTGGCAGGGTTGCATCTGCTCTCGTTGTCCCCTCCCTAGATAAGAACGTTAGTAACTATGTTGAGCTAGGCACAAGAATTAACAACTGGGCGTCTACACTTCAAAGTGAATTGTTTCTCATCCTAATGGCAGTAAAGTTACCTCACGACACTGATTGATTATTTTTGATTCTATGTCATCATTGATGGAACTTGACTACACTAGCAATATGCTCACTGGAGAAGCCAGGTATAGATAGTAAAAAATCTGAGAAAATAATATTAACGTACAATTGTTATGGATTCCATCACACACCAAATTATTCATTCATGATAAAGTTGATAAATTAGTCAAAGATGAAGAAAATGTGAAACACAACTTTGGAATATTTGTGTCTAGCATTGTGAGAGAAGTAAATAAAGAAATTTATTATCATAGAAATGCATCTAGAAGCCTGAGTAGATCTATCACTCACTGTTATAACATGAACATAGATAATTATGTTTACGAAGCAACCTGCAGTGTGAACAGACTGACTGATGTTGTAGTAGCCAGGCTTAGGCTTGGTTACAAACACTGTTGGCAGTTTGGCAGACACAGATGAAACCATACCACGGGCGGGATTTGAACCCGCGGTCAGAGAGTCTCAAAACTCCAGACCGTCGCGTTAGCCACTAGACCAGCTAGCCACAATAAGATTCGTCCAATTAGGTATATTTCTACACCATAGGAAGGTTAGCATAGGCACCACTGTGACCACAAATGCAAGTTTTTACAGACTAATCTCCAGCTAGCGTGGCCGTGACGAACTCTATCTCAAGTCCCTTCACTGCTAACGCGACGGTCTGGAGTTTTGAGACTCTCTGACCGCGGGTTCAAATCCCGCCCGTGGTATGGTTTGTTTGCAATCGTGTCATTACGATTTCGTGAGACACAGATGATCATCGAACTAAATGTAAAATATGTGGTTAGCCCTACGGACACTATCTTGAACACTATGTGCTGAACTGTCCGCTTATTGAGGAATATAAGGATTAAAGATAGTATAATAAACTGTCTAATATGCCAAAGTATTTTATTAATGAAAATAAGATACCAGACATATTAAGCAAATATCTTAAATTTGTTTGCAACAGATAAGTCAATTGTGGATATAAATCCAGATGTACTCCTGTTAATCCTTCAGAGGCCTAGTTCCTAGGCCTTTTTTATATCCGTATGCTCTTGTGTTACCTTTCACAGGATAGATATGTGGTGCACAATAAACTAGTTACTACCAATCACAGGATGGACAATTAACTAGTTACTATCATCCCCAGGATGGATATGGGATGCACAGTAAACTAGCCACTACCATCCACAGGATGGGTATGGGGTGCACAATGAACTAGCCACTACTATCCACGTAGAAGATATCGACAAGGTAGACACAGACACAAGGTTGGAGAGCAATATTGCCGAGACAGGGAGAAACTGAATGATAGAATGTGAATGATGTAATGTCAATGGTACAATGTGAATGATAGAATGTAAATGTTATAATGAGAATGATATAATGTGAATTATAGAACGTGAATGATATAATGAGAAAGATAAAATATGAATGATATAATGTGAACGACAGAATATGACTGATAGAACGATATATTGAGAAAGATATAAGAATTACCTCCATGACCAGGAAGGTGAACAAGTGACGGTACCAGATGTAAAGGTGACTCCTCCTCCCATACCACATCCCATTACTCACCTTCCTCCTCCACTATACACCCATTACCCCACCACACCAACATCCGTCCCCTCGCCTACCATCACCCATTCCCCCAGCACCCTCGCTCTCCTCCCTATACATCTCCCCTCCTCTCCAACCCCTACCCGGCTGCCAAAGGCCCTTCCCCTCTCTCCAGCTCCCCCATTCCATACCCTCTCCCCCTTCCCCTCACTCTCCCCCACCAAACACAACAAAGCTTACGTGGGCGCTCAAGTTAATCCCGAGGATAATACTGTAAGAGGATAGTTCACTCATCGTCAAATTGTGGTGTGTTGGTGATGGTTGTGTTGGTGATGGTTGTGTCGGTGATGGTTGTGTTGGTGATAGTTGTTGGTGATGGTTGTTTTGGTGATGGTTGCGTTGGTGATGATTGTTGGTGATGGTTGTTTTAGTGATGGTTGCATTTGTGATGATTGTTGGTGATGGTTCTTTTGGCGATGGTTGTTTTGGTGATGGGTGTGTTGGTGATGATTGTTGGTGATGGTTGTGTTGGTGATGATTGTTGGTGATGGTTGTTTTGGTGATGGTTGCGTTGGTGATGGTTTGTTGGTGATGGTTGTTGGTGATGGTTGTGTTGGTGATGGTTGTGTGGTGATGGTTGTTTTGGTGATGGTTGTGTTGGTGATGGTTGTTGGTGATAATTGTATTGATGATTGTTGGTGATGGTTGTGTTGGTAATGGTTGTTTTGGTGATGGTTGTGTTGGTGATGGTTGTTGGTGATAATTGTATTGATGTGTATTGTTGGTGATGGTTGTGTTGGTGATGGTTTTTTTTGGTGATGGTTGTGTTGGTGATGGTTGTGTTGGTAATGGTTGTTGGTGATGGTTGTGTTGGTGATGGTTGCTGTTGATGATTGTGTTGGTGATGATGTTGGTGATGGTTGTGTTGGTGATGGTTGTTTTGGTGATGGTTGTGTTGGTGATGGTTGTGTTGGTAATGGTTGTTGGTGATGGTTGTGTTGGTGATGGTTGCTGGTGATGATTGGTGTTGGGATGACTGGTGTGGTGATGGTTGTGTTGGTGATGGTTGTTGGTGATGGCTGTGTTGGTAATGGTGTTTGGTGATGAGTGTGTTGGTGATGATTGTTGGTGATGGTTATTGGTGATGGTTGTGTTGGTAATGGTTGTTGGTGATGGTTGTGTTGGTGATGGTTGTTGGTGGTGAGATTGTTGGTGATGGTTTATGTTGTGTTGGTGATGGTTGTTTTGGTGATGGTTGTGTTGGTGACGGTTGTTGGTGATGGTTTGTGTTGGTAATGGTTTGTTGGTGATGATTGTGTTGGTGATAGTTGGTGTTGGCGAATGGTTGTGTTGGTGAGGGTTGTATTGGTGATGGTTGTGTTGGTGATGGTTGTTTTGGTGATGGTTGTTTTGGTGATGGTTGTTTTGGTGATGGTTGTGCTGGTGATGGTTGTGGTGATGGTTGTGTAGATGGTTATGTTAGTGATGGTTGTTGGTGATGGTTATGTTGGTGATGGTTGTTGACGGTTGTGTTGGTAATGATGTTGTGATGGTTGTTGGTGATGGTTATGTTGGGATGATTGTTTGATGTTTTGCGTTCAAAATGGTTGTTGGTGATGGTTGTGTTGGCGATGTTGTTGGTGAATGTTGTTAGTGATTATGTTTATGTTGGTGATGGTTGTTGGTGATGGTTAGTTGGTGATGGTTATGTTGGTGATGGTTGTTGGTTGATGGTTATGTGGTGATGGTTATGTTGGTGATGGTTGTTGGTGATGGCTGTCAATGATCTTAATGTTGGTGATGGTTGTCAATGATCTTTATGTTGGTGATGGTTGTTGATGGTTATGTTGGTGATGGTTGTTGGCGATGGTTATGTTGGTGATGGTTATGTTTGGTATGGTTGTTGGCGATAGTTATGTTGGTGATAGTTATGTTGGTGATGGGTGTTGGTGATAGTTATGTTGGTGATGGTTGTTGGTGATATGTTGGTCACAGTTGTTGGTGATGTTTATGTTGGTCATGATTGTTGGTGATAGTTATGTTGGTGATGGTTGTTGGTGACTTTACGTTGGTGATGGTTATTGGAGATGTTTATATTGGTGATGGTTGTTGATGGTTATGTTGGTGATGGCTGTTGGCGATGGTTATGTTGGTGATGGTTGTTGGAGATGTTTATATTGGTGATGGTTGTTGATGGTTATGTTGGTGATGGTTGATGAAATTAAGACACATGTGCAACATCTGGGTATCTTTATTGTAGACGTTTCGCCATCCAGTGGCTTTATCAATACAAATTCCAGGACATAACTTGAAGATAGTAGAACTATGTACAGAAGATGAGGTGATCAGTCCCTCATGATGGTTGTTGGCGATGGTTATGTTGGTGATGGTTATGTTTGTTATGGTTGTTGGTGATAGTTATGTTGGTGATGGTTGTTGGCGATGGTTATATTGGTTATGGTTTTTAATGGTTATGTTGGTGATGGTTGTTGGCGATAGATATGTTGATGATTATGCTGGTTATGGTTGTTGATGTTATGTTAGTGATGGTTGTTGGTGATAGTTAGGTTGGTTATGAGTTTTGGTGATGATCGTTGGTGATTTTGAATATATTAGATTTTGCCAGCGAAGTGGCTGGTTCATTGTGCACCTCACATCCATCCTGTGGATGGTAGCGCAAGAACATATGGATACATAAAAAGCCTAGGGACTAGGCCCCAAAAGTGTTAACAAGAGTGCAACTGGATTAATATCTACAGTTCACTTATTTGTTACAAGCTAATTTAGGAAAATTGCTTAAAATAGCTGGTATATTATTTTCATTAATAACATATCTTGACATGTCACATAGGTTATTATACTTTATAGTCTTCAATAAGTGGACAATTAAGCACACAGTGTTGAAGATAGTGACCATAAGGCTGACCACATACTTTGCATTTAGTCTGATCATCATCTGTGTGTCTCCCAAACTGCCAGAAGTACTTGTAACCAAGCCTAAGCCTGGCCACTATAACATCAGTCAGTCTGTTCACATTGCAAGTTGCTCCATAAACATATTAGAATTAGAATTAGAATTTGTTATTTCCTTGCAAGTTTACAATGTGGTTGACAATTGTAGCAAGTTTATATACATAGATAGTTTACAGTGAGTGTTTACAATGATTTTTAGTGCAAAGAGAGCCACTATCATTCCCTGACATTACGGGCACTCTAAACTTAACACATTACTTATTACTTAACACTAGACATACAAAACATAGTTTGATCAGGTTGCACTAATTATACAATATGTCATACGTATGTTAAATATAGGTTATTCAACATTTGCATTAAAATATTTACGTTAAAATATGAGAATTTACTGTACTCTGGGGTTCATGGTATCATAGTTGGTTATAAATCTAATCAGGCTTCTAATTGCATTCCTATATGATTCTGTATCACTTTCTTCTCTCCTAATACTATTCTTAATGCTAGACACAGATATATTATAGTTATATTCTAAATTCTCTTTCAGGTTACTTTTCTTGGTTAACATGCCAACTTTATTATGAAGGAGTAATCCAATGTGTGATGGAATCCATAACAACTGTATATTAATTCCTTTTTCCCGGATTTATTTTTTAGTATCTATACCTGGCTTCTCCAATGAGCATGTTGTTAGAGTCATTATGTGACTCAAGAGCCTTCAGTGATAACAGAGAATCAGGAATGATGATAGAGTCAATCTCAGTGTCATAAGTTAGTTTTAGTGCCATTAGGATGACAAATAATTCAGTTTGTAGTGTAGACACCCAGTAGTTAATTGTTACGCCTAACTCAACCAAGTTGTCATCGTTCTTATCTAGCGAGGTGCCAACAACAGCAGATGCAGCCCTGCCAGAAGACTCCTGCTTAAATCAGTGTATTTACTCAATATAACTGAATGTTTTCACAACCCATTTAAATTTATGTGAAGTTACTTCTAGACATTTAGTAAGATTCATAGTGACAGTGTCTGGTTCATTTCTTAACGTTCTAATATCAAGTAGTGTTAATCTCAACAATCCCATCACTGATACTAGAGATACCAAGCTCCTTCCTCATATTATGAACCTTGATAGATTTGGGACAGCCAAGAATAATTCTGAGAGCTTCATACTGCATTAACGCCAAGGGTCGGAGAGAACTTTCCCTAGCTAATATCAACATGGGAACAGCATAATCAATTAAGGACTTAACATAGGATATATACACCATTTTTACTATTCTCAGATTAGCACCATAGTTTGGGTTGTAGCAAGCAACAACTTTGAGAGCATTTAGTCTATCTTTGTATTTCTTATTTAGTTGTAGTATGGTTGATTTATTGAAGGGTACATCTACACCAAAATATCTGTAACATTTAACGTAACTAATATTTTCACTTTGCAAACAGATGGGTGGGGAATGTCGCTTGCTTGTCAGTGTCTTTGTTTTAGATGAAGATATAATGAGGCCTAATCGATTACAAATTGCCTGAACTTCATTAAGAATGGTAGTCATCTTATTATGCCCTGTTGTGTGGATCATGACATGTGTCTTAATCTCATCTTGTCGGTATTGTATACCATTCGTACATAGCTTATAGCTATATGTTTAGGTGAGGCAGGTAGAGCATTTAGAGCACCATCTTCCACCTTCCTCCCCAGCATCATCCACCACCCTCCTCCCCAGCATCATCCACCACCCTCCTCCCCAGCATCATCCACCACCCTCCTCCCCAGCATCATCCACCACCCTCCTCCCCAGCATCATCCACCACCCTCCTCCCCAGCATCATCCACCACCCTCCTCCCCAGCATCATCCACCACCCTCCTCCCCAGCATCATCCACCACCCTCCTCCCTAACAACATGCTATAATATACATCTTATCTCCATCTCCCTAAATTCCTCTCTCTCTAAATCTCTCTTTAAATTTTTCTCTCTAAATGTGTTTCCATCTCTCCCTCTCTCTCTAAATTTCTCTCCCTAAATCTGTCTCTAAATCTCTTCCTCTAAATCTCTCTCTCCATCTCTCTAGATCTTTTCCTCTCTCTCTCTCTCTCTCTCTCTCTCTCTCCCTCTCTTTAACTCGTTCTAAATCTCTCCCTTTAAATCTCTCTCCCTAAATCCCTCCCTCTAAATCTCTCTCCCTCTAAACCTTTCCCTCTAAATCTCTCCCTCAAAAACTCTCTATTTAACTCTCTCACTATCTCTCACTATCTCTCACTATCTCTCTCTCAACAGATCTCTACCTTTTTTTTCTCTACTGTACTAAAAATTTCTACCAACTCTTAACTACATTCCTTGTCACTCCCCAACCTTCCCCCTCCCTAATCTTTCCCTCCTTACCCTTCCCTTCCTCAACCTTCCCTTCCTCAATCTTCCCTTCCCCAACCTTCCCCTCCCTAACCTTCCCTTCCTTAACCTTCCCTTCCCCAACCTTCCCCTCCCCAATCTTCCCCTCCTTAACCTTCCCTTCCTTAACCTTCCCTTCCCCAACCTTCCCCTCCCTAATCTTCCCCAACCTTACCCTTCCTTTCCTTCCCTTCCCCAACCTTCCCCTCCCTAAACTTCCCTTTCTCAACCTTCCTCTCCCTAACTTCCCCTCCCAACTTTCCCCTCCCCAACCTTCACCTCCGAAACATTCCCCTCCCGAACCTCCCTCTCCCCAACCTTCCCTTCCCTAACCTTCCCCTCCCCAACCTTTCCCTCCCTAATCTTCCTTCCCCAACCTTTCCCCTCGCTAACCTTCCCCTCCCTAAGCTTCCCCTCCCCAACCTTCCCCTCCCTAACCTTCCCCTTCCCAACCTTCCCCCTCCCTAACCTTCCCCTCCCTAACCTTCCCCTCCCTAACCTTCCCCTCCCCAACCTTCCCCTCCCTAACCTTCCTCTTCCTAACCTTACCCTCCCTAACCTCCCCTCCCCAACCTTCACCTCCCTAACCTTCCCCTCTCTAATCTTCCCTCTCCAACTTCCCCTCCCCCGTCATCAACACCCCAGCCATCCGCTACCCCCCCCCCCTGCCCTACCCAATTAGGCTACCCTCTTCCCAGCACCCCCCCCCCCGTCACTCTCCCTAGCACCCCACTGTCCTCTACCCGGGAGCAGTCTCCCCCCCCTCCTCAACACCACAATAACCGGAGGAGAGGTTTAGGAGAGATTAATTGAGAGAACACTATCAAAAATTCATGGTGAGGCCACACTGTTGTTGGTGGTGAGGCCACACCGTTGTTGGTAGTGAGGCCACACTGTTGTTGGTGGTGAGGCCACACTGTTGTTAGTGGTGAGGCCACATTGTTGTTGGTGGTGAGGCCACACTGTTGGTGGTGAGGCCACATTGTTGTTGGTGGTGAGGCCACACTGTTGTTGGTGGTGAGGCCACACTTTTGGTGGTGAGGCCACACTATTGTTGGTGGTGAGGCCACACTGTTGGTGGTGAGGCCACACTATTGATGGTGGTGAGGCCACACTGTTGGTGGTGAGGCCACACTGTTGTTGGTGGTGAGGTCACACTGTTGTTGGTGGTGAGGCCACACTGCTGTTGGTGAGGCCACACTGTTGTCGGTGGTGAGGCCACACTATTGATGGTGAAGCCATACTGTTGTTGGTGGTGAGGCCACGCTGTTGTTGGTGAGGCCACACTGCTGTTGGTGGTGAGGCCACACTATTGATGGTGGTGAGGCCACACTGTTGCTGGTGGCGGTGAGGCGACACTGTTGTTGGTGGTGCGGCCACACTATGTCAGCATAGTTGCTGATCCCCTGTATATGTTTGTGTAGCATATCTGAGTATCGTAGTTAGTACCATCTATATATTTTATATAGACGATCCCTTGCTAGGCCTAGAGGCTAGCTTGTGACGTCACGTTATGCCACATGGGAGCGTCAGACACCCTGCCCCTCTCTCTCAGTTCCCGGATAGACCTACAGCCGACTACAAGCAGGCTGGGCATTACCCTCACAACTCTGCAAATATAAGTGTTACCAGCCATACCCAAGTATTACTACACCACCTTCATCTCCTAGAACCTTCCCCGTCACAACTATTGTTGTTGGTGGTGAGACCACACTGGTGTTCGTGGTGATGATGCCAAACTATTGATGGTGGTGGTGAGGCCACACTGGTGTTGGTGGTGATGAGGCCAAACTATTGTTAGTGGTGGTGAAGCCACACTACTGTTGGTGGCAGTGGTGAGGCCACACTGTTGGTGGTGGTGGTGAGGCCACACTGCTGTTGATGGTGAGCCCATGCTGTTGTTGGTGATGAGTCCACACTGTTGGGGGTGATGGTGAGGCCACACTGTTGGTGGTGGTGGTAGTGAGGCCATGTCAGTAGTGATACTGTGTACTTGTAAAGTATACTTAGATAATCCCAGCTACATTATAGATAGGCTCCCTTGCTAGCTATGACGTCACAAGACCCATCACATGTAAACAGTAGGCAGAGGCCTCGCGGTAACTTCCCGCTAGGCATAGACTAGACAAGGCAAGGCTCCTGGGCTTCTCCTCAAGACTCTCTTGATTATACGCCTCCAAAACATCCAACGTGTGTATTTCTTACTCCAGTATCTCCTGACGAACCCCCACGAAAAATGGTGGCAGCGGTGTGGGCGTGAGTTTGACGATTACACAGATATAAAGAGACTAATTCTACCAAGCGTGGGAGCTCTATGGGTTAACCAAGCCAGCATCCTCTAGCTCGTCTACACAACTTCCTGGTTAGTTGCTTCGTGCTTTATTTGCTAACCTACGAGGAGTTGATCCGGGTTTTTGCAAATTAAGGCAAGCCATTTAAGCCAGTCTGTAGGGGATAGCCTAATCCACCCAGCATGCCTAAACCAGCCACTCAGCCTGCTTCATTACTGCTGTGTGCATAGTTACGAGCATTCAAGCCATCCCAGCCTAGCCAGTGTCGAAGGCTTAAGCCAGCTTAACAACCCAGCTGAGAGAGAAGTAAGCCAAGCAAGATCCTCTTTGAAGTTATTGTCTCCATGTGCTGTACCGTTCCGTGCTACCAGTAAAATGCTGGTCAGAGTGATAATCACTATCCCTGCGGTACAATTGTGGCTTATCAAGCCACCCTGGTTTAATACCATGTGAGTTTCAGTGTGG
This sequence comes from Cherax quadricarinatus, assembly GCF_026875155.1. Taxonomy (NCBI): domain Eukaryota; kingdom Metazoa; phylum Arthropoda; class Malacostraca; order Decapoda; family Parastacidae; genus Cherax; species Cherax quadricarinatus. The sequence goes on along the minus strand of NC_069423.1, from coordinate 30,251,518 downwards.
GGTACCAGCATGGGCCAGTAGGCCTGCTTCAGTGTTCCTTCTTTCTTATGTCCTTATGAGTTTTAGTGAAGGGTACCAGCCAGAGAGCGAGCGGCCTCAAACTCAGCTGTAGATACTCACCCAGTCCACCTACGTCACCCACACACCAACTACATGACCATTCATCTACCAATATTTCGGACTTATACCATCCTCTTCGTTTTGTCGTCGCTTCCAGTTCTTCAATATAGACATTTCTACATCTACTGTGATTTTGTGTGTGTGTTGTTCAGAGACTCTTGTGTCCTAGTGTAAAATTTTTGTTCTCTACTCCTGTATGTTGCATGTGATTCGTTGTTCTGCAATTATTTCTTAGTGCTGTGTTATTGTCCATTTTTGTGTTTAATTTTTTATGTTTGTCATCGCTTCCTATTCTCTCTAGAGAACCCACGAAGTAATATTTTCTCTTGTGCCAAGCAAGACACTTAATTATTTTTTTCAAAGCAAGACCATACCTTATACCTTGATACCTTTGAAGAATTTCGAGAGTATATCTACTCTCTGAGCCCGGCCATGGGCCAGGCTCGTCTGGTGCTTGTCTGGTCAACCAGACTATTGCTGCTGGAGGCCCGCTGTACAAGACAATTGTACAATAAATGTAGTGAGTGAACTCCTGATGTTTCATCTTGTCTGGTCAACCAGACTATTGCTGCTGGAGGCCCGCTGTACAAGACAATTGTACAATAAATGTAGTGAGTGAACTCCTGATGTTTCATCTTGTCTGGTCAACCAGACTATTGCTGCTGGAGGCCCGCTGTACAAGACAATTGTACAATAAATGTAGTGAGTGAACTCCTGATGTTTCATCTTGTCTGGTCAACCAGACTATTGCTGCTGGAGGCCCGCTGTACAAGACAATTGTACAATAAATGTAGTGAGTGAACTCCTGATGTTTCATCTTGTCTGGTCAACCAGACTATTGCTGCTGGAGGCCCGCTGTACAAGACAATTGTACAATAAATGTAGTGAGTGAACTCCTGATGTTTCATCTATGTTTCTGCAAGTAAACCATTATCATTGTTCTGTTTTTCAGTAATTTCTTTTGCTTAATTGAATTATCATCGCATAATATTTGTTTTTGTTTTTGTATCATTTTCAGGAAATTTATTTTTCAAACATATTTGCAATCGTATACAATTTATTGATCTTATTTGATTGTTTTTGCCTTGATTTACAATTTTATTATCAAAGTATTTCCTTACCTTTGTCAAGTAAATTTCAGTGAATTTTCTTTTCTCATTCAGTGTATCTTATCTTTTTTTATTTATTTATGCAGAGTTAGTTAAGCATCTTTATTTTCAATTTACTTAAAAATTTTGTCGTATACATTTCTGTTGTTTTTCTTTGCTTTCATTGTCTTTGTGTAAATTCTCTGAAATCATGTCTCAATTACCTTTGAGCAATGCTAGCAATACCTTAATGAATAACGTCAGTCAGGACAATGTTGTACCTATGCAAAATCCTTATGGTCCCTTACCGACTGACAGACCACATCTAGATCTTATGCAATGTACTTGTTCACATAGCTTGTATCCGAGATTTGTCACACTGCTGTGGAATTTGAAGTTCAGATTGAGTTCATATAGATATGTGCATTACCTATTAACGTAACCAAGCGGTCAGGCACTGGTAAAACTGTCACTCCTGTCTGGAATTCAGTCCCTACAATATTTTGCATGCAGGAGAGTGTACAGTTATCTCGGGTTTCAGAAGAACCTCAGACAACCTTGGGTACCTAGTCTACTATCCCTACGTTGGCTACTTGTGCAAGTGGTTGTCCCTCCACATGGGACATCTTGTCGGAAAACGACTATTTGAAATGAGTTATGCCATCTCTTGTTGATGTCACAAGCTGTCCGCAGAAAGACGTTTCTGTCACGGCTAGTTCACTCACTAGAGTGTCTGTTGTTGTCCTTCGTGTTCCAGATGGTGATAATGTCCTAGTTGACAGTGATACTTGCAAGGCAAAAGAGTTGTATTTCGAGCAATCATTACATGTTGTAAAGATAGTAAGATCCATTTTTCCTTTGCTAATATTTCTGGTTACAGTATTTACTATTTCAACTGGGAAGAGTCCATCCACTCCACCGAGCCTGTCCATTCCTTCAGTAAGAAAGTACTCGATGTGTTGAGAGCCACTATTAATCCCAATAGTGCAACCTGGGATGAAGTTATACCTGATTTTCAGTGTGCCATAAGTTCTGCTTACAATGTTTCTATAGGTGATACTCCACATTATGCACTGTATGGTGTAGATAAGCACTTACCATATGAGTTGTTATATTCTAATCCGAAACCAAATCGCAATCCTGATGATTTCATAGCGACTCATGGCAGTTTAACTCAAGGTGCTTTCAGAAGAATCCAAAACACTTCATAAATCAACAGCAAAATTTACAAAAGCCACTAATACTCGAGCAAAACCAACCAAAATTAAAGTAGGTACGAGAGTTATGCTTATTAACTTTAATGAAACATCAGCAATGCCTAAGCTTGATCAAAAGTTTGTTGGTCCAAATCGAGTAGTCGAACATGTCAGTGGCAATAAGTATAAAGTTCGAGAAATCAGTACTGGTCAGTAAAAAGAATCGGATTTAGATCATATGAAGTTCGTATGCAGGGATGAGGATGGCGAGGTTCCTGACATCCAGTCAAATGCGAAAGACTCTGACAATCCTCTTGACTTAGTACCCTCTACTTCTAACAACCAGACAGACTAAACAACCTGATTGTCGTTATTCCCTACGTACACGACAAGTAATGAGGAACCCCCAAGTTTCAATTATATATACCAATTCAGATCCTCCTCAACCACGGCATGTGTTAACCATTGCTACAGAATTTGATCCCCCAGACTATGATGACCGCTCTGCAAATGTAAATCTCACCCTAGTATAGTTTGGGTTAAATGTAAACAATCTCTGTAGATGAATATTAAAGTCTAAAGAGTATTTCAACTGTGCATTTACTAAATCAATTTAATGATGCTCAATTTTTTTAAGTGTTTACGTTCTCTCCGAATTTTGAGAAATAAGAGTAAAAAACTTGTGTGCACCAAGTCTGCCTTTTACGTTAAACACTTTCTTCTTTGTAAATATATTTCCTCAGAATCCATAGAACACATGAATACAGATCGATTGATATTCTCTTTCTCTTTGTTGATCTCTCTTGTTATTCTGTACGATCAATGATTCTATAATTTACAATGATTTGAGATATATTATAATTTGTAATGCATTACAATCAGTTTTCATCCTTTTGTATAGTTCTTTATGTTCAAATGTTGTGTACACTGATATTGTATAGAATCAGCCCAGAGCAGTAATGCATACAGTCTATAGTGTATATAAGTTAGCTGTATGTTGGGGCACCATACGTCGCCGAGCTATCAGTAGAGTTACTGTGTACTTGTGTAGTAAACTTAGATAATCCCAGCTACTTTATAGATAGGCTCCCTTGCTAGCTGTGACATCATGAGATCCATCACATGTGAACAGTAGGCAGAGGCCTCGTGGTCATTTCCCGCCAGGCAGAGACTGGACAAGGCAAGGCTCCTAGGCTGCTCCTCAAGACTCTCTTAATTATAGGCATCTAAAACATCCAACGTGTGAATTTCTTACTCCAATATCTCCTGACGAACCCCCATGACAGCCACACTGCTGGTGGTGGTGACGGTGGTTGGTGTACAAGTAAAGAACATACTGTACAAGAGTGTATAAGAAAAGAATACCTGGAGAGAGTTTACCTGGAGAGAGTTCCGGGGGTCAACGCCCCCGCGGCCCGGTCTGTGACCAGGCCTCCTGGTGGATCAGAGCCTGATCAACCAGTGTACAAATTAACAACTGTGCACCAAAGTTTACAAGTGAACAACAGTGTATAAGTGACCAAGAGTGTGTACCAGTGACGAACAGCGTGTACAAGTGAACAGAGCAGCGTGTACAAGTGAAGAACAGTGTGGACAAGTGAACAACAGCGTGTACAAGTGAACAACAGTATACAAGTGAACAGCATATAACTGAACAACAGTGTACAAATGAACAACAGCGTGTACAAATGAACAACATTGTACACATGAACAAGAGCGTGTGCAAGTCGACAACAGCGTGTACAAATGAACAACAGTGTGCACAAGTGAACAGGAGTGCGTGCAAGTGAACAAGAGTGTGTACAAGTGAGCAAGAGTGCGTACAGGTGAACAACAGTGTTTACAACTGAACAATGTGTACAAGTGAACAAGAGTTTGTACAAGTGAACAAGAGAGTGTACCAGTGAACAACAGCGTGTACAGGTGAATAGCGTACAAGCGAACAACAGAGCGTACAAGCAAGCAATAGCGTGTACAAGTGAACATTGCACAAATGAGCAACAGCGTGTACAAGTGAACAGAGTGTACAAGCGAACAACAGCGTGTACAAGTGAACAAGAGTGTGTATAAATGAACAAGAGTGTGTACAAGTGAACATGAGTGTGTACAAGTGAACAACAGCACGTACAAGTGAACAGCAGCGTGTACAACTGAACAAGAGTATGTACAAGTGAACACGTGTGTACAAGTGAACAAGAGCGTGTATAAGTGAACAAGAGTGTGTACAAGTGATCAAGAGTATGTACAAGTGAACAACAGCGCGTACAAGTAAACAACACAGTGTATAACAGGGTGTACAAATCAACAACAGAGTGTACAAGTGAACAACAGTGTATAAGTGAACAGAGTGTATAAATGAACAACAGAGTGTACAAGCGAACAACATAGTGTACAACTGAACAAAAGCATGTACAAGTGAACAACAGCATGTACAAGTGAACAACAGAGTGAACAAGTGAAAAAGGACGTGTACTAGTGAACATATATCCTCCCTGCTAAAAGGACACTTGTGTACGAGCACAAGGGTAAAAATCTGGTGGTATTTAAGCAAGACAAAAATAGCAGCTGCTTCCAATTTCACTTTTTTTTATTTCTCTTCACTAAAACTGTTTGACACGATTAATGTTTCTGTAATAACAAGTTTGTTTGTGGTGACTTGTTGTGGCTCCTGCAAGAACAACAAGTACAGTACAACATAGTACAGTACACCACAGTACAGTACACCACAGTGCCGTACAGTTCAGCACAGTACAGTACACTACAGTACCGTGAAGTACAGTACACCACAGTACCGTCAAGTACAGTACAGCACAGTACGGTACAATACATTACAGCAAGGTATAGCATAGTACTGTAAAACACAGAACAGTAAAGCACATTACATTGCAGTACAGTAGAATACAGCAGAGTAAAGTGTAGTACAACACTGTACAGTACAGTACAGCACAGTACCATACACTACAACACATTACAGTACAACACAGTACAATACAACACAGCGCAGCACAGTACAGAACAGCACAGTACAGAACAGAACAGCACGCTACAATACATTACAGCAGAGCACAGTACATAACTGCGCAGTATAGTAAATTACAGTACAGCAGACTACAGTACATCACAGTACAAAACAGTTCAGTACAATAGAGTGCGGCACAGTATGGTACAGTACAGCACAGTACACTACAGCACATTACAGTACAGCAGAGTACAGCACAGTACAGTGCATGACAGTACATTACAGTACAGTACAGTACAACACAGAACAGTACAGAACAGTACAGTACAACAGAGTACAGTACATAACTGTACAATATAGCAGAGCACAGCACAGTACAGTATAGCAGAGTACAACACAGTACACTACAGCACATTACAGTACATAACTGTACAGTACATCAGAGTACAGCACAGTACAGTGCATGACAGCACATTACAGTACAGTACAGTACAACACAGCACAGTACAGAACAGTACAGTACAACAGAGTACAGTACATAACTGTACAATATAGCAGAGCACAGCACAGTACAGTATAGCAGAGTACAACACAGTACATTACAGCACAGTACAGTACATAACTGTACAGTACATCAGAGTACAGTACAGAAGAGTACAGCACAGTATAATAAAGCAAAATACAGTGCACTACAGCACATTACAGTACAGCACAGTAGAGCAAAGTACAGTACAGGACAGCACAGTAGAACACAGCATAGTACAACACAGCACAGTACAGTACAGGGCAGCACAGTAGAACACAGCATAGTACAACACAGCACAGTACAGTACAGGGCAGCACAGTACAACACAGCTCAGTACAATACAGCACAGTACAGTACAGAACAGTACAGTACAGTACAGAACAGTACATTACAGTATAGTACAGCATAGTATAGTACTGCACAGTACAGTATAGTACAACACAGTATAGTACAGAACAGTCCAGTATAGTGCAGTACAGTATAGTACAGCACAACACAAAATGGTATAGCACAGTACAGTATAGTACAGCACATCACAGCACAGTACAGTACAGAACAGTACAGTATAGTGCAGCACAGTACAGTACACCATAGTACAGTATAGTACAGTACAGTATAGTACAGCACAGTACAGTATAGTACAGTACAGCACACTATGGTTAGTATTACTCTTCTTGATAGACGGGTGATGATCACAGTTGTGTTGATAGAATGATCATCATCGTACTCAACAGTACGGTAACTAGGGCCAGATTCTTGGAACACTTGGCAAGTGCCCCATGATCAAAGTTAACACATTACCAGCATCCAAGTATCCAGATACCCAGGCATCCAGGTATCTAGATATCCTGGTATCCAAATATCCAGGTATCCAGATACCCAAGCATCCTGGTATCCAGATTACCAGATATCCAGATATCATGGTATCCAGATAACCAGGTATCCAGATATCCTGGTATCCAAGTATCCTGGTAGCCAGGTATCCAGATATCGTGATATCCTAGTATTAAGGTATCCAGATATCCTGGTAACTAGGTATCCTGGTGTCCATGAGTCCTGATATCCAGATATCCAGCTATCCTCGTATCTAGGTATCCAAATACCCAGGAATACAAATATCCTGGTATCCACGTATCCTATTATCCAGGTATCAGATATCCAGGTATCCAGATATTCTGGTTCCAGGTATCAGATATCCTGGTATTCAGATATCCATGTACCCAGGTATCCATATATCCTGGTATGCAGGTATCCAGATATTCTCTTTTCCAGACATCCAGATATCCTGGTATCCAGATATCCAGCTATCCTGGTATTCAGATATTCTGGTAACCAAGTATACTTTATCCAGGTATCCAGATATTCAAGAATTCAGATATCTAGGTATCCTGGTAACCAAATATCCAGATATCCTGGTATTCAGGTATCCAGATATACTGGTTGACAGGTATCCAGATATCCAAGTATCCATGTATCCAGGTTTCCAGGCATCCGGATATCCAGGAATCCAGGTGTCCCAGATACCCAGGAATCTTGGTATCCAGATATCCATGTATCCTGGTATCCAGATACCGAGGGATCCTGATATCCAGGTATCCAGAAATGAGTGAGTTAACTTACAAAATCCTCATTGAGGTAACTTCAGAAGTCTAACATTGTCTCTTGATTCACGACAGCGTGGAGACTGAGAGTCAACACTGTCTCTTGATTCACGACAGCGTGGAGACTGAGAGTCAACACTGTCTCTTGATTCATGACAGCGTGGAAACTGAGAGTCAACACTGTCTCTTGATTCATGACAGCGTGGAGACTGAGAGTCAACATTGTCTCTTGATTCATGATAGCGTGGAGACTGAGAGTCAACATTGTCTCTTGATTCATGGCACCGTGGAGACTGAGAGTCAACACTGTCTCTTGATTCATGACAGCGTGGAGACTGAGAGTCAACACTGTCTCTTGATTCATGATAGCGTGGAGACTGAGAGTCAACACTGTCTCTTGATTCATGATAGCGTGGAGACTGAGAGTCAACACTGTCTCTTGATTCATGATAGCGTGGAGACTGAGAGTCAACATTGTCTCTTGATTCATGATAGCGTGGAGACTGAGAGTTAACATTGTCTCTTGATTCATGACAGCGTGGAGACTGAGAGTCAACATTGTCTCTTGATTCACGACAGCGTGGAGACTGAGAGTCAACATTGTCTCTTGATTCACGACAGCGTGGAGACTGAGAGTCAACATTGTCTCTTGATTCACGACAGCGTGGAGACTGAGAGTCAACATTGTCTCTTGATTCACGACAGCGTGGAGACTGAGAGTCAACATTGTCTCTTGGTTCACGACAGCGTGGAGACTGAGAGTCAACATTGTCTCTTGGTTCACGACAGCGTGGAGAATGAGAGTCAACATTGTCTCTTGGTTCACGACAGCGTGGAGACTGAGAGTCAACATTGTCTCTTGATTCACGACAGCGTGGAGACTGAGAGTCAACATTGTCTCTTGATTCACGACAGCGTGGAAACTGAGAGTCAACATTGTCTCTTGATTCACGACAGCGTGGAGACTGAGTCAACATTGTCTCTTGATTCACGACAGCGTGGAGACTGAGAGTCAACATTGTCTATTGATTCACGACAGCGTGGAGACTGAGAGTCAACATTGTCTCTTGATTCACGACAGCGTGGAGACTGAGAGTCAACATTGTCTCTTGATTCACGACAGCGTGGAGACTGAGAGTCAACATTGTCTCTTGATTCACGACAGCGTGGAGACTGAGAGTCAACATTGTCTCTTGATTCACGACAGCGTGGAGGCTGAGAGTCAACATTGTCTCTTGATTCACGACAGCGTGGAGACTGAGAGTCAACATTGTCTCTTGATTCACGACAGCGTGGAGACTGAGAGTCAACATTGTCTCTTGATTCACGACAGCGTGGAGACTGAGAGTCAACACTCTCTTGATTCACGACAGCGTGGAGACTGAGAGTCAACATTGTCTCTTGATTCACGACAGCGTGAAGACTGAGAGTCAACATTGTCTCTTGATTCACGACAGCGTGGAGACTGAGAGTCAACATTGTCTCTTGATTCACGACAGCGTGGAGACTGAGAGTCAACACTGTCTCTTGATTCACGACAGCGTGGAGACTGAGAGTCAACATTGTCTCTTGGTTCACGACAGCGTGGAGACTGAGAGTCAACATTGTCTCTTGATTCACGACAGCGTGGAGACTGAGAGTCAACATTGTCTCTTGATTCATGACAGCGTGGAGACTGAGAGTCAACATTGTCTCTTGGTTCACGACAGCGTGGAGACTGAGAGTCAACACTGTCTCTTGGTTCACGACAGCGTGGAGACTGAGAGTCAACACTGTCTCTTGATTCACGACAGCGTGGAGACTGAGAGTCAACATTGTCTCTTGATTCACGACAGCGTGGAGACTGAGAGTCAACATTGTCTCTTGATTCACGACAGCGTGGAGACTGAGAGTCAACATTGTCTCTTGATTCACGACAGCGTGGAGACTGAGAGTCAACATTGTCTCTTGATTCACGACAGCGTGGAGACTGAGAGTCAACATTGTCTCTTGGTTCACGACAGCGTGGAGACTGAGAGTCAACATTGTCTCTTGGTTCACGACAGCGTGGAGACTGAGAGTCAACACTGTCTCTTGGTTCACGACAGCGTGGAGACTGAGAGTCAACACTGTCTCTTGGCTCACGACAGCGTGGAGACTGAGAGTCAACACTGTCTCTTGGTTCACGACAGCGTGGAGACTGAGAGTCAACACTTTCTCTTGGTTCACGACAGCGTGGAGACTGAGAGTCAACAATCTTCCAGCAGAGTTAATTATTTTATGTGGAAAATATTCTGACATTTTTATTCCTTTAAATCACCTTCAATATACTTCAGTGACTATCTTAGTGCCAGGATAGTGACTATCTTAGTGCCAGGATAGTGACTATCTTACTGCCAGGATAGTAACTATCTTACTGCTAGGATAGTAACTATCTTACTGCCAGGATAGTGACTATCTTACTGCCATGATAGTGAGTATCTTACTACCAGGATAGTGACTATCTTACTGCCAGGATAGTGACTATCCTACTGCCATGATAGTGACTATCTTACTGCCAGGATAGTAACTATCTTACTGCCAGGATAGCAACTATTTTACTGCCCGGATAGTGACTATCTTAGTGCCATGATAGTGACTATCTTACTGCCATGATAGTAACTATCTTACTGCCAGAATAGTAATTATGTTAGTGCTAAGGTAGTGACTATCTTAGTGCTAAGATAGTGACTATCTTAGTGCCAGGAGTGACTATCTTACTGACAGGATAGTAACTATCTTACTGCCAGGATAGTGACTATCTTACTGCCAGGATAGTGACTATCTTACTGCCAGGATAGTAACTATCTTAGTGACAGGAGTGACTAACTTAGTGTCAGGATAGTAACTATCTTAGTACCAGGATAGTAACTATCTTAGTACCAGAATAGTAACTATCTTAGTACCAGGATAGTAACTATCTTAGTACCAGGGTAGTAACTATCTTAGTACCAGGATAGTAACTATCTTAGTACCAGGATAGTAACTATCTTAGTACCAGGATAGTAACTATCTTAGTACCAGGATAGTAACTATCTTAGTACCAGGATAGTAACTATCTTAGTACCAGGATAGTAACTATCTTAGTACCAGGATAGTAACTATCTTAGTACCAGGATAGTAACTATCTTAGTACCAGGATAGTAAATATCTTAGTACCAGGATAGTAACTATCTTAGTACCAGGATAGTAACTATCTTAGTACCAGGATAGTAACTATCTTAGTACCAGGATAGTAACTATCTTAGTACCAAGATAGTAGCTAGTAAGTCTTGTTTATGTACTGGCAAATTTGTTGATGTAATAATCTTGTTAATATTAACTTTGAATTATTGAAATCCGTGACATAACTAGAGAATGACTGTTCGGATCGGATTCAAATTTTTACCCCTGGTGTGGCGTTCTGAACACAAGGTTCATCGCGTTATTGGGCGGTGTAAGTCCCAATTTGCTAATTTTATTAAGTAAATAATGATATTCGTTTATATTCAATAACTAAAGAATGCTTCTTCTGATCGGCTTCAACTTATTACTGACGAAGTCTTCAGTAAGACTGATGATAACCCGTAAGTTTATTCTCATTAAACAATTTTAGTAAAATTTGAAATTTTACTAAAATTGTTAAAAAAAACTAAGAATCACTGGAATCGGATCAATTACTGGATAATGTCTCTTCTGATCGGCTTCAAAATTTTTACTATTGATGGGATTTATTAAAAGAAATTTAGCGGTCACTTTGTGCTGCATAAATTTCAATTTGTCAGATTTATTATATATACTGTTTCCCAGGTAACAACTAGAGAATGACTCATCTGGTAACTTCAAACTGTAGAAGCTGGTGTGTCGTAATTGGAAATATTTTTGTAATGATTTTGGGCAGCGTGGATGACAAACTCATTTTTTAAAACCAATTTTCTCAAAATGGATTTTCGTAAAAAATAATTAGAAAATAAATGAGCAAAGAAAATTAAAAAAAGGTAAAAGTGTTCAGAACTGTATTTCCACCTTTCTCACTGCGCACACCTCTGCTAGTTTTACCACATTTCTTGATCTAAAATCTGCATTTGATATCGCTAACAGAACCGTTATACTACATGAACTAGCCAAAATGAATATTGGTGGTAGCTTACTCTGCTGGATAATAGGATACCTGTCAAATAGAGTATCCTCTGTCCTCTACCAAGGCTTTAGAAGAGAGTCTAAAGAAATGCCCCTAGGTACTCCGCAGGAAGGAGTTCTCAGTCCCATGCTATTTAATATTCTGATTAATGCTCTACCTGCCTCACCTAAACATATAGCTATGAACTATACTGATAACATCATGATCCATACAATGAAGTTCAGGCAATTTGTAATCGATTAGGCCTCATTATATCTTCATCTAAAACAAAGACACTGACAAGCAAGCGACATTTCCCACCCATCTGTTTGCAAAGTGAAAATATTAGTTACGTTAAATGTTACAGATATTTTGGTGTAGATGTATCCTTTAATAAATCAACCATACCACAACTAAATAAGAAATACAAAGATAGACTAAATGCTCTCAAAGCTGTTGCTTGCTACAACCCAAACTATGGTGCTAATCTGAGAATAGTAAAAATGGTTTATATATCCTATGTTAAGTCCTTAATTGATTATGCTGTTCCCATGTTGATATTAGCTAGGGAAAGTTCTCTCCGACCCTTGGCGTTAATGCAGTATGAAGCTCTCAGAATTATTCTTAGCTGTCCCAAATCTATCAAGGTTCATAATATGAGGAAGGAGCTTGGTATCTCTAGTATCAGTGATGGGATTGTTGAGATTAACACTACTTGATATTAGAACGTTAAGAAATGAACCAGACACTGTCACTATGAATCTTACTAAATGTCCAGAAATAAATACACATAGATCTAACTGGGTTATTAAAACATGCAATTATATTAAGTTTTATAACTTCCACGAACTGGATCACTGTAGACAACAAGAGCATTCCACCCCTCCATAGAAGATGTGTTCATTTAACATCACATACCTGCAGCAAGCCCCTCCCTAGAAGCTCATTACAAGTAATCCCTTACTGAAATCACGTATAAAAACAACTGCTCAGGAAGAAATTTTTCGTCTAACTAGTAGTAATAATTTATTACAAGTTATATACACTAATGGATCTAAGCAGGAGTCCACTGGCAGGGCTGCATCTGCTCTTGTTGCCACCTCCCTAGTTAAGAACACAGGAATTTTGTTGAGTTAGGCATAAGAATTAACAATTGGGCGTCTACACTGCAAACTGTATTGTTTGCCATGCTAAGGGTGCTAAAGTTAACTTCTGACACTGAGATTGTCTTTATAATTATTACTGATCCTATGTCATCACTGAAGGCTCTTGACTAACTTAATACACTACACCACACCCCACCACACTACACTACACCCTCGCCACACACACACCCCTCCACCACACTACACTACACCCCACCACACTACACTACACCCTCACCACACTATACCACACACACCCCTCCACAACACTACACTACACCCCACCACACTACACTACACCCCCACCATACTACACCACACACACCCTTCACCACACTACACTACACTCTAACCACACTATACCACACACACACCCCTCCACCACACTACACTACACCCCACCACACTATACCACACACACATCCCTCCACCACACTACACTACACACACATACCCTTCTACTACACTACACTACACACACACACCCCTCTACTACACTACACTACACACACACACACCCCTCTACTACACTACACTACACACACCCCTCTACTACACTACACTACAAGCACCCCACCCCCACACTCTACTAAACACACACACACACCCCTCTACTACACTACACTACACACACACACACCTCTACTACACTACACTACACACACACACACCTCTACTACACTACACTACAAGCACTCCACCCCCACACTACACTACACACACACCCCTCCACTACACTACACTACACACACACACCTCCCCCACATTACACTACACATACACCCCCTCCACTACACTACACTACACACACACTCCTATACACACACCCCTCCACCACACTAAACCACACACACACCCCTCCACTACATTACACTACACACCACCCCTCCGCCACACTACATTACACACACACACCCATCCACCACACCGCACCACACACACACCCTCCACTGCAATACACTACACACACACCCCTCCACTACACTACACTACACTATACACCCCCCTCTCCACTACACTACACACACACCCTTCCACTACACTATACTACACTATACACACCCCCCTCTCCACTACACTACACACACACCCCTCCACTACACTACACTACACTATACACCACACCCCCTCTCCACTACACTACACACACACACCCTTCCACTACACTACACTACACTACACACACACATCCCTCTACCACACTACATTGCACACACACACCCCTCCACTACACTACATTACACACACACAACCCCCTCCACCACACTACATTGCACACACACCCCTCCACTACACTACACACACACCCCTCAACTACACTACACTACATTACACACACCCCCTCCACTACACTACATTGCACTGCACTACACTACACACACACCCCTCTCCACTACACTACACTACACACACACACCCTCCACTACACTACAATACACTGCACTATACTACACACATCTCTCTATCACACTACACTACACACGCACACACCCTCCATTACACTACACTACACACAACCCCTCCACTACACGACACACAGATACCCCCTCCACTACACTAGACACACCAAGTCCACTACACTACATTACACAGCACTACACTACACTACACTACACACAAGCCCCTCTCCACTCCACTACACTACACACACACCCCTCTACTATACTACACACACCTCCTCCACTACACTACACACACACCCTCCACTACACTACACACAAACCCCTCCACCACACTACACACACCCTCAACTACGCTACACAACACACAATCCCTTCACTACACTACACTACACACACACCCCTCAACTATATTACACACACCTCTCCACTACACTACACACACACACACACACACACCTTAACCACACTACGTTACACACACCCCTCCGCCACACCACACTACAAGCACCCCACACCCACACTACACACCCCAACATGCTACCACCCCACCATAGGCACCCCACTACGTGATGGTGTATATAATATTAGGATGGCGTACTGAGGGACGCTGTGATATGTATACAGAACGTTGTGGCGTATATTGTATTTATTGGTACGCTACGCCGCTACCTTCTTGACTCACCACCACTCCTCCCCTCCCTTCAATACGCTACCCCCACCTCCACCCCACCACACACACACACACACACACACACACACACACACACACACACACACACACACACACAAGCTCCAAAACCAAAAAAGGGGACTACATAGGAATGAGAAGTTTCCTGCATGAAGTGCAGTGGGAAAGAGAACTAGATGGAAAGAGAGTAAATGAAATGATGGAAATAGTAACCACTAAGTGCAGGGAGGCAGAGGAAATGTTCATACCAAAGGGCAACAGAAAAAATGGTAAGACCAGAGTGAGCCCATGGTTTAATTGGAGGTATAAAGAGGCCAAAGCCAAGTGTGCGAAAGCATGGAAAAGGTATAGAAGGCAAAGGACTCAAGAAAACAAGGAGCTGAGCAGAAGAACCAGAAACGAATATGCCAGGATAAGGAGAGAGGCCCAGAGGCAATACGAGAACGACATAGCATCAAAAGCCAAATCTGAACCAAAGTTGTTATACAGTCACATTAGGAGAAAAACAACAGCCAAGGACCAGGTAATCAGACTGAGGAAAGAAGGAGGGGAGCTGACGAAGAGTGACCAAGAAGTATGTGATGAACTAAACAAAAGATTTAGAGAAGTATTCACAATAGAGTCAGGAATGCTTCCAGCAAACTGTGGAGGTAGGGTGCACCAGCAGGTGCTGGACACAATACACATAACCAAGGTAGAGGTGAAGAAACTGCTAGACGAACTCGATACCTCAAAGGCGGTGGGCCCAGATAACATATCTCCATGGATACTGAGAGAGGGAGCAGAGGAACTGTGTGTGCCATTAGCAGCAATCTTCAGTAAATCTATCGAAACAGGGCAGTTGCCTGAGGCGTAGAAGACAGCACATGTAGTTCCAATTTTTAAGAAAGGGGACAGACACGCAGCAGTGTCACTGACTTGTATAATATGTAAAGTCATGGAAAAGATTATCAGGAGAAAAGTAGTGGAACACAATGAAAAGATTGCGCTCATACATGACAGTCAGCATGGCTTCAGAGATGGGAAATCCTGTGTCACAAATTTACTTGAGTTCTACGATAAGGTAACAGAAGTAAGACAGGAGAGAGAGGGATGGATAGATTGCATCTTTTTAGACTGCAAGAAGACTTTTGACACAGTACCACACAAGAGACCGGTGCAAAAATTAGAGGAGCAGGCAGGAATAACGGGGAAAGCACTGCAATGGATCAGGGAATACCTGACAGGAAGGAAACAACGTGTGTTGGTACGTGATGAAGTGTCGGTGTGAGCGAATGTGTCGAGTGGGGTTCCACAAGGTTCAGTCCTAGGCCCGGTGCTGTTTCTTGTATACGTGAATGACATGGTGGAAGGAATAGATTCAAAAATGTCACTGTTCGCTGATGATGTGAAACTGATGAGAATACAAGTGGGCGAGGATCAGTTAAGATTACAAGGGGATCTGGACAAACTACAAGTATGGTCCGACAAATGGCTCCTGGCGTTTAACCCCGGTAAGTGTAAGGTCATGAAGATTGGGGAAGGACACAGAAGACCGCAGACGGAGTACAGGTTAGGAAACCAACAGCTGCAAACGTCAGTTAAAGAAAAGGATCTTGGGGTAAGCATTATAACAAACATGTCCCATGAGGCACACATCAATCAAATAACTGCTGTAGCATATGGGAGATTGGCAAACCTGAGATTGGCGTTTAGACATCTGAATAAGGAGTCATTCACGACATTGTACACAGTGTACATAAGGCCTATACTGGAATATGCAGCGCCAGTATGGAACCCTCACTCAGTCAAACACGTCACGAAATTGGAGAAAGTGCAAAAATTTGCAACACGATTAGTCCCGGAACTGAGGGGTATGTCTTATGAGGAGAGGTTAAGGGAACTCAACCTGATGACACTAGAGGATAGGAGGGATAGAGGGGACATGATAACAACTTACAAAATATTAAGAGGCATTGACAAAGTGGACAAGGATCGAATGTTTCAGAGATGGGATACAGAAACAAGGGAAAACAATTGGAAACTGAAAACCCAGATGAGTCATAGGGATGTTAGGAAGAATTTCTTTAGTCTTAGAGTTGTCAGGAACTGGAATAATCTGGAGAGTGAAGTAGTGGAAGCAAGTTCCATAAATAGCTTTAAGAAGAGATATGACAAATATCATGGAGCAGGGAGAGAGTGAATTAGTATCGACCAGTGAAGAGGCGGGGCTAGGAGCTATGACTCGACCCTGCAACCACATATAGGTGAGTACATATAGGCGAGTACACACACACACACACACATCTAACAATGTTCAATACATCTATCGAAACAGGGAGATTGCCTGAGGCATGGAAGACAGCAAATGTAGTCCCAATCTTTAAAAAAGGAGACAGACATGAAGCACTAAACTACAGACCAGTGTCACTGACATGTATAGTATGCAAAGTCATGGAGATGATCTCATCAACAGCAGCCAACATGATTTCAGGGACAGGAAATCCTGTGTCACAAACCTATTGGAGTTCTATGACATGGTGACAGCAGTAAGACAAAAGAGAGAGGGGTGGGTGGACTGCATTTTCTTGGACTGCAAGAAGGCGTTTGACACAGTTTCACAAAAGAGATTAGTGCAAAAACTGGAGGACCAGGTAGGGATAATAGGGAAGGCACTACAATGGATGAGGGAATACTTGTCAGGAAGATAGCAGCGAGTCTTGGTACGTGGCGAGGTGTCAGAGTGGGCGCCTGTGACCAGCGGGGTTCCACAGGGGTCAGTCCTAGGACCAGTGCTGTTTCTGGTATTTGTGAACGACATGACGGAAGGAATAGACTCCGAAGTGTCCCTGTTTGCAGATGACGTGAAGTAAGGCACATATGCAACAGTTAGGTATCTTTATTTCGAAACGTTTCGCCTACACAGTAGGCTTCTTCAGTCGAGTACAGAAAAGTTGATAGAGGAGACGTGAAGACGATGTAATCAGTCCATCATCCTTGAAGTTTTGAGGTGGTCAGTCCCTCAGTCTGGAGAAGAGAATTGTTCCATAATCTGAAACAATATGGAGTTGAAGTGACAGGATGGAGCCTTATATACCACCAGGAGGTGAGATGTAGGCCACTAGTAGAGGTAAGAATGTAGTCGTTGGGAGGTCACGTCCCTCGCAAATCCAGCCATTCTCACTAGTAGAAGTAGTCCAAGTTGTTTTATGTTCTGTAACAAGATACCATTGTGTTGCAGTGTCTGACAGAGTGATTATTAAAATGGTATAAAATACCGACAGGTTGTTAGGTAAGACACATATGCAACAGTTAGGTATCTTTATTTCGAAACGTTTCTGTACTCGACTGAAGAAGCCTACTGTGTAGGCGAAACGTTTCGAAATAAAGATACCTAACTGTTGCATATGTGTCTTCCCTAACAACCTGTCGGTATTTTATACCATTTTAAAATTCAGATGACGTGAAGTTGATGAGAAGAATTCATTCGATCGACGACCAGGCAGAACTACAAAGGGATCTGGACAGGCTGCAGACCTGGTCCAGCAACTGGCTCCTGGAGTTCAACCCCACCAAGTGCAAAGTCATGAAGACTGGGGAAGAGCAATGAAGACCGCAGACGGAGTACAGTCTGGGGGGCCAGAGACTACAAACCTCGCTCAAGAAAAAGATCTTGGGGTGAGTATAACACCAGGCACATCTCCTGAAGCGCACATCAACCAAATAACTGCTGCAGCATATGGGCGCCTAGCAAACCTTCAGAACAGCATTCCGACATCTTAATAAGAATCGTTCAGGACCCTGTACACCGTGTATGTTATGCCCATATTGGAGTATGCGGAACCAGTTTGGAACCCACACCTAGCCAAGCACGTAAGGAAACTAGAGAAAGTGCAAAGGTTTGCAACAAGACTAGTTCCAGAGCTAAGAGGTATGTCCTACGAGAAGAGGTTAAGGGAAATCGATCTGGCGACACTGGAGGACAGGAGAGATAGGGGGGATGTGATAACGACATACAAAATACTGAGAGAAATTGACAAGCTGGACAAAGACAGGATGTTCCAGAGATGGGACACAGCAACAAGGGGACACAGTTGGAAGTTGAACACACAGATGAATCACAGGGATGTTAGGAAGTATTTCTTCAGCCACAGAGTAGTCAGGAAGTGGAATAGTTTGGGAAGCGATGTAGTGGAGGCAGAATCCATACATAGCTTTAAGCAGAGGTATGATAAAGCTCACGCTTCAGGGAGAGTGACCTAGTAGCGACCAGTAAAACGTGGTGGCGCAGTCAGAGCGGGCAGGCTAGTGTGGGTGGTAAGGCGACGTTGTCACGTGTCACCCAAGAAAGATAATAAAGTGAAACATTCGTGTGACCAGTGAGAGAAATACAGTGAATAGGGTACATTATTACTGAGAAGAAATTGAGGTGGATCTACGCCAGAACGTCAAATCGAGCTGGACAATCTACAGGCTGCTACAGCTGCATTGCAAGTACTGTATTCACCTATGAGTGGTTGTTTTGGTGTGGGGTTCCAGGTTCCAATTAATTGCCAAGCACTCACACACACACATACACATATCCAGACTCACACATACACTCCCCCCCTCCCCACCGACATCTCACTCCTTCCCCTGATCCCACCCCTCCCTCTTTCACCCTCCCCCTCCCCACCTCTCCCTCTCCCACTCACCCATTGCTTCTCCCTCCTTCCACTCCCCATATTCCCCCCTAAATCCCTCTCCCCACTCCTCTCCCACTTAGCCACAGTTCCTCCTCTACCTTCCCTCCCCCCACAATCTGACATACACACTACTAACCTAACACACAGAATTACATAGGTTTCCCACTCTGAGGCAATCAGGATAAAACAAAAATGGGTTGCCAGAGAGCAGGAAGAAAACCCAAGGGACAGGAGGAGGAAGCTGCAAAGGAAGATTGGGCAGCAGAGCTCATAAAAAGGGAACATGAATGGGAAAAGAAACTAGAAGAACTTAGCATGAGAATGGAAGAGAGGATAGATATGGAAAGCAGGAAGTGGGAGGTGCAAGTCAAAGCAGCAGAGGCTAGGATACAGAGTTTAAAAGAGGAACTGAAAAATCTGAAACAGCCTAAAGAACTAAAGAACATTTTGGGATTGACATCAGAGACTGCTACCTCAGTCACAAATAAGGGGACTGTAGGGAAAGGAGCAAAACTGCATGTAGCTCTATCAGAGGAGACTGAAGTAAATGAAAGAGCTAAACTATATGTGGAGGCCCTAACAGACCACAGCAGAGCCCAGGGAAAGCCGAGAAGGGAAAATGACAGGCCACTGAGCCCAAGTACATTAGCTAGTGAAACTGAAGAAAGGAAAGCTGCAATGGAAGAAATCAAATTGAATGAGAGGATACACAAGGATATGCAGTGGGAGAATGAAAGGGTGACCCAGCTGGAAAATTTTCAGAGAATAGGGGGGTTTGTAAAAAAAAAGAACTCGGCCAGTGAAAGTGACCTTCAA
The DNA here is from genome assembly GCF_026875155.1 of Cherax quadricarinatus. Lineage (NCBI taxonomy): Eukaryota > Metazoa > Arthropoda > Malacostraca > Decapoda > Parastacidae > Cherax > Cherax quadricarinatus. Next base: position 30,231,195 of record NC_069423.1, on the reverse strand, counting down.
GGCAGAATCGATTCGGAACAGGATCCTGCAGGAGAAAGCACGAGTAAGGGACATGCCGGCATACAGGAAGGTGTATCTAGACCGCGACAGAACACAAGAAGAAAGGCAGAAACTGAGAGAGATGGTACAAAGGCAAAAGGAGGAAAGAGAGGGGATGGAGAAGACAGACAGGAGATCCCAGACCCAGGAAGATCAAATACAGCCTCCCTCACAACTTCCTATAGAAGCCTCCCAACCAGGTCAACCCCAGTGCAACCAAACACTTTAAACCAAAACACCCATGCCACATCCAATGCCCTCACCCACTGCATTACAAACTCCACCCCTACAGCAACCACCCATAGTTCCTTATCAGGTCTCCCACTTCCCCAACCCCAATATACCTCCCAGACCACAGTCTTAGAAAAGAAGTTGAAGGTGTGGTATACAAATGCAGATGGAATAACAAATAAGTATGAGGAGTGGCATGAAAGAGTCAAGGAGACATCCCCAGACATAATAGCACTCACAGAAACAAAACTCACCAGAATAATAACAGATTCAATCTTTCCATCCGGATATCAAATCCTCAGGAAAGACAGAGGGAGGAGAGGGGGAGGAAGAGTTGCAATGCTCATTAAAAACCAGTGGGGTTTTGAGAAAATGGAAGGAATGGATGGCACGGGTGAAAGGGACTACTTAGTAGGAACAATCCAGTCTGGGGGACATAAGGTGATAATTGCAGTAATGTACAACCCACCACAGAACTGCAGGAGGCCAAGAGAAAATACGATTGAGCAACAGAGCAATGGTCGACACACTAGCCGAGGTGGCCAGGAGAGCACACATGGGGGGAGCAAAGTTACTAGTTATGGGTGATTTCAATCACAAGGAGATTGACTGGGAAAACCTGGAGCCCCATGGGGGTCCCGAAACATGGAGAGCCAAGATGATGGATGTGGTACTGGAAAACCTCATGCATCAACATGTTAGAGACACTACCAGAGAGGGAGGAGAGGATGAACCAGCAAGACTGGACCTTGTATTCACCTTGAGTAGTTCGGACATCGAGAATATCATGTATGAAAGGCCCCTGCGAGCTAGTGATCATGTGGTTCTGTGCTTCGACTACATAGTTGAGCTCCAAGTGGAGAGAGTAGCAGGAATAGGTTGGGAAAACCAAACTACAAAAGGGGGAACTACTCAGGCATGAGGAATTTCCTTCAAGACATTCAGTGGGAGAGGGAACTGACAGGAAAACCAGTACAAGAAATGATGGACTATGTGGCAACAAAATGTAAGGAGGCAGAGGAGAGGTTTGTTCCCAAGGAAAACAAAAATAATGGGAAGAACAGAACGAGTCCTTGGTTCACCCAAAGGTTTAGGGAGGCAAAAACTAGGTGTACTAGAGAATGGAAAAGGTACAGAAGACAGAGAACTCAGGAAAATAAAGAGATTAGCCGAAGAGCCAGAAACGAGTATGCACAGATAAGAAGGGAGGCTCAGCGACAATATGAAAATGACATAGCATCGAAAGTCAAGACTGACCCGAAGCTGTTGTACAGCCACATCAGGAGGAAAACAACAGTCAAGGACCAGGTAATCAGACTTAGGAAGGGTGATGGGGAGTTCACAAGAAACGACAGAGAGGTATGTCAGGAGCTCAACACGAGATTTAAAGAAGTATTTACAGTGGAAACCAGTAGGACTCCAGGAAATCAGAACAGGGGGGTACACCAGCAAGTGCTGGATGAGGTACATATAACCAAGGAGGAGGTGAAGAAGCCGCTATGCGAACTTGACACCTCAAAGGCGGTGGGACCAGACAACATCTCTACGTGGGTCCTTAAAGAGGGAGCAGTGGTATGGAAGATGGCAAATGTAGTCCCAATTTTTAAAAAGGGAGACAGACATGAGGCACTAAACTACAGACCTGTATCACTAACGTGTACAGCATGCAAGGTCATGGAGAAGATCATCAGGAGGAGAGTGGTGGAGCACCTGGAAAGAAACAAGTGTATAATTGACAACCAGCACGGTTTCAGGGAAGGAAAATCCTGTGTCACAAACCTACTTGAGTTTTATGACAAGGTGACAGAAGTAAGACAAGAGAGAGAGAGGTGGATCGACTGCATTTTTTTGGACTGCAAGAAGGCCTTCGACACAGTTCCTCACAAGAGGTTACTACAAAAGCTAGAGGATCAGGCACACATAACAGGAAAGGCACTGCAATGGATCAGAGAATACCTGACAGGGAGGCAACAACGAGTCATGGTACGTGACGAGGTGTCAGAGTGGGCGCCTGTGACAAGCGGGGTTCCACAGGGGTCAGTCCTAGCACCTGTGCTGTTCTTGGTATATGTGAACGACATAACGGAAGGGATAGACTCAGAAGTGTCCTTGTTTGCAGATGATGTGAAGTTAATGAGAAGAATCAAATCGGATGAGGATCAGGCAGGACTACAAAGAGACCTGGACAGGCTACAAGCCTGGTCCAGCAACTGGCTCCTTGAGTTTAACCCTGCCAAATGCAAAGTCATGAAGATTGGGGAAGGGCAAAGAAGACCGCAGACACAATATAGTTTAGATGGCCAAAGTCTGCAAACCTCACTCAAGGAAAAAGATCTGGGGGTGAGTATAACACCGAGCATATCTCCCGAGGCGCACATCAATCAGATAACTGCTGCAGCATATGGGCGCCTGGCAAACCTACGGATAGCGTTCCGATACCTCAGTAAGGAGTCGTTCAAGACTCTGTATACCATTTACGTCAGGCCCATACTGGAGTATGCAGCACCAATTTGGAATCCACACCTAGTCAAGCACGTCAAGAAATTAGAGAAAGTGCAAAGGTTTGCAACAAGACTAGCCCCAGAGCTACGGGGTTTGTCCTACGAAGAAAGGTTGAGGGAAATCGGCCTGACGACATTGGAGGCCAGGAGGGTCAGGGGAGACATGATAACGACATATAAAATACTGCGCGGAATAGACGAGGTGGACAAAGACGGGATGTTCCAGAGATGGGACACAGACACAAGAGGTCACAATTGGAAGTTGAAGACTCAGATGAATCAAAAGGATGTTAGGAAGTTTTCTTCAGTCATAGAGTAGTCAAGCCGTGGAATAGCCTAGAAAGTGAAGTAGTGGAGGCGGGAACCATACATAGTTTTAAGGCGAGGTATGATAAAGCTCATGGAGCAGGGAGAGAGAGGACCTAGTAGCAATCAGTGAAGAGGCGGGGCCAGGAGCTATGACTCGACCCCTGCAGCCACAAATAGGTGAGTACAAATAGGTGAGTACACACACACACACACACACTGTCTCAAACACACGTCAGCGTCTTAAAACAGAAAAGCAGTAAAACAAAGGCAAATACTGTGAAACACATGCCAGTACTGAAGCAGATGTCAGATATTTGTTAACATTAAACAACTGTCAACTAGAAGCAACACTGTCTTCTGTTCTCTCTCATTGTGTATCTGTGTCTCTCCTCACTTTTGTATTTCTCACCTTGTATCTCTCACATTGTATCTCACATTGTCCCTTTCACTGTATGACTAACAATAACTTGTCTCTCACACTCTCGTCTCTCTCACCTCACACTGTCTCCCACGAAGTAAAAAACCCACATGGTTCTACCACTGACACATGGACGGTGTATCAAGCCTACACCACACCTGGTGATCACTGACACACATGGACGGTGTATCAAGCCTACACCACACCTGGTGATCACTGACACACATGGACGGTGTATCAAGCCTACACCACACCTGGTGATCACTGACACACATGGACGGTGTATCAAGCCTACACCACACCTGGTGATCACTGACACACATGGACGGTGTATCAAGCCTACACCACACCTGGTGATCACTGACACACATGGACGGTGTATCAAGCCTACACCACACCTGGTGATCACTGACACACATGGACGGTGTATCAAGCCTACACCACACCTGGTGATCACTGACACACATGGACGGTGTATCAAGCCTACACCACACCTGGTGATCACTGACACACATGGACGGTGTATCAAGCCTACACCACACCTGGTGATCACTGACACACATGGACGGTGTATCAAGCCTACACCACACCTGGTGATCACTGACACACATGGACGGTGCATCAAGCCTACACCACACCTGGTGATCACTGACACACATGGACGGTGTATCAAGCCTACACCACACCTGGTGATCACTGACACACATAGGACGGTGTATCAAGCCTACACCACACCTGGTGATCACTGACACACATGGACGGTGTATCAAGCCTACACCACACCTGGTGATCACTGACACACATGGACGGTGCATCAAGCCTACACCACACCTGGTGATCACTGACACACATGGACGGTGCATCAAGCCTACACCACACCTGGTGATCACTGACACACATGGACGGTGTATCAAGCCTACACCACACCTGGTGATCACTGACACACATGGACGGTGTATCAAGCCTACACCACACCTGGTGATCACTGACACACATGGACGATGCATCAAGCCTACACCACACCTGGTGATCACTGACACACATGGACGGTGTATCGAGCCTACACCACACCTGGTGATCACTGACACACATGGACGGTGCATCAAGCCTACACCACACCTGTTGATCACTGACACACATGGACGGTGCATCAAGCCTACACCACACCTGGTGATCACTGACACACATGGACGGTGTATCAAGCCTACACCACACCTGGTGATCACTGACACACATGGACGGTGCATCAAGCCTACACCACACCTGGTGATCACTGACACACATGGACGGTGCATCAAGCCTACACCACACCTGGTGATCACTGACACACATGGACGGTGTATCAAGCCTACACCACACCTGGTGATCACTGACACACATGGACGGTGTATCAAGCCTACACCACACCTGGTGATCACTGACACACATGGACGGTGTATCGAGCCTACACCACACCTGGTGATCACTGACACACATGGACGGTGTATCGAGCGTACACCACACCTGGTGATCACTGACACACATGGACGGTGCATCAAGCCTACACCACACCTGGTGATCACTGACACACATGGACGGTGCATCAAGCCTACACCACACCTGGTGATCACTGACACACATGGACGGTGTGTCAAGCCTACACCACACCTGGTGATCACTGACACACATGGACGGTGTATCAAGCCTACACCACACCTGGTGATCACTGACACACATGGACGGTGCATCAAGCCTACACCACACCTGGTGATCACTGACACACATGGACGGTGTATCGAGCCTACACCACACCTGGTGATCACTGACACACATGGATGGTGCATCAAGCCTACACCACACCTGGTGATCACTGACACACATGGACGGTGTATCAAGCCTACACCACACCTGGTGATCACTGACACACATGGACGGTGTATCAAGCCTACACCACACCTGGTGATCACTGACACACATGGACGGTGTATCAAGCCTACACCACACCTGGTGATCACTGACACACATGGACGGTGTATCAAGCCTACACCACACCTGGTGATCACTGACACACATGGACGGTGTATCAAGCCTACACCACACCTGGTGATCACTGACACACATGGACGGTGTATCAAGCCTACACCACACCTGGTGATCACTGACACACATGGACGGTGCATCAAGCCTACACCACACCTGGTGATCACTGACACACATGGACGGTGTATCGAGCCTACACCACACCTGGTGATCACTGACACACATGGATGGTGCATCAAGCCTACACCACACCTGGTGATCACTGACACACATGGACGGTGTATCAAGCCTACACCACACCTGGTGATCACTGACACACATGGACGGTGTATCAAGCCTACACCACACCTGGTGATCACTGACACACATGGACGGTGTATCAAGCCTACACCACACCTGGTGATCACTGACACACATGGACGGTGTATCAAGCCTACACCACACCTGGTGATCACTGACACACATGGACGGTGTATCAAGCCTACACCACACCTGGTGATCACTGACACACATGGACGGTGTATCGAGCCTATATGCATCACAGAAGGTTAACACAAATGTTAACATTATTTTAACTACATTTGTAGTCATAATTTTTCTTCACTTCTTGTATTCTAACATTCTTGAATTTGATTTGTTGTTAATCCTATTTATGATGACAGATTCTACAGGTTCTCTCAGTCATAAATGGTGAAAAATAGACAACAGTATTAACAGGGAGCTCAATAAAGCTCAAACATGCTCAATAAAGCTCACTGGGAGTGCTTTTGGTGGCAGCAAAGGCACTCCCTGTGATCGTATCTGCTTGCACTTCGTCCTCTTTTCTGCAACACTGCAAGCTCCTGATGATGTGTCGATTGCAACACGAAAGGCCTAGAGCTATCATTTAATTCTGTTTTGGATCTTGTATCGCTGGTTCGCGATTTTTGTATAAGCTTATATTGTGGATGTTTTGGTGTTGAGAGAGAGAGAGAGAGAGAGAGAGAGAGAGAGAGAGAGAGAGAGAGAGAGAGAGAGAGAGAGAGAGAGAGAGAGAAGTGTCATTACAAAATAACGAATGTGATAAAAAGTCAGATGACTAAGACACATGTGCAGCAGTTGAGTATCTTTATCGTTGAAACGTCTCGCCTACACGGCAGGCTTCATCAGTCATATACAGAGGAACATGTATTGTAGGCAGCAGGAGCAGTGGTGAGGTAAAGATGATGTAATCAGTCCATCAACCTTGGATAAATAATTTGAGGTGGTCAGTCCCTCAGCCTGGAGAAGAGTTCAACTTTATGGTCTGAAACGATATGCAGCTGAAGCATGAGAACGGAGTCTCAAATATTGTCGAAGGTGAGGTGGAAGATCTGGAAGATGTTGCAGCGGATACCCAACTGTTGCATATATATCTTAATCATCAACTTGTCAGTATTTTAAACCATTTTATATATACCTATAATACACAGGTAAGAAGTGAGAGTTATCACAGTTGTTGTCTGCTGATGACAGTTCTCTTGGGAGAGTCTCATGACCTGAGAATTCTCATGACATGAGATTCTCATGACGAGTCTGGGAGTGTACGTAAAATATGGAAATCAAGAGTGAACAGAGGAGACAAGATGATGAGGATAAAAAACACTAGGCAATGAAAAATTAAATATCAGAATGGAAGGATGGAATATGGAGAAAGTGACTGTATTTAGATATTTAGGAAAATACATATCAGCAGAGGAGGTCTATGAAATATGAGGAGAATAACACACCATGAAGGGTAAAAGGCAGGTGAGGAGAGAAACTTACCTAGCTACGAAGGAAAAATACAGGACTTTACCAGACTACAGTGATACAGCACTTTTATATTGAGAGTAAGGTAACATTTTTAAGATATTCGTTAAAACCGGTTAACTGAATCCTGGAGGTGGAAAGTACAGTACCAGCACTCTGAAGGATGGCTGCGAATGTTGCTTAGAGAGTCACATGTCACTCAACATCTGGCAAGACAATGCCTGAACGATGGTATATATATAATATATAATATATATATATATATATATATATATATATATATATATATATATATATATATATATATATATATATATATATATAATATATATATATATATATATATATATATATATATATATATATATATATATATATATATATATATATAAATATATATATATATATATATATATATATATATATATATATATATATATATATATATATATATATATATATATATATATATATATATATATATATATATATGCATGTATGTATATATACACGAATTTATGAATTTATATATGCATATCTGAATTTATGAATTTCCATTTCTACATATTGATACACAATATATGACTCAACAAATTCAGCTCAAATATTCAAAATGTTTTTGAATATTGCAATTTAAAATATGAGTGCTGACAAAAGGATTATGTTCCACACACTCAAAATATAAAATAATTCAATTACAATATCCAAAATGCTGTTGAATATTGAATTTGATAATGCAGTATTTAGAGAACAATGATATCCTGACGTGAAAAATATGTGGCTAGTTAGCTCAAGCTTATTAACCCACCAGCTGATCCCTCCCCAGCTGGTACCTCACAACAGCTGGTACTGCTCCAGCTGGTACCTCACACCAACTGGTGCCTCCCAAGCTGGTACCTCACACCAGCTGATCCCTCCCCAGCTGGTCCCTCACACAAGCTGATCCCTCCCCAGCTGGTACCTGACACAAGCTGATCCCTCCCCAGCTGGTACCTGAGACAAGCTGATCCCTCCCCAGCTGGTACCTGACACCAGCTGGTCTATTCCCCGCTGGTCGCTCACACCAGCTTGTCCCTCCCCAGCTGGTACCTCACACCAGCTGATACCTCCCCAGCTGGTCCCTCACATCAGCTGATCCATCCCCCAGCTGATCCTTAACACCAACTGATCCTACCAGCTGATCCTACCAGTGAACCTTCATACCAGCTAATCCTTCTCGCCAGCTGATCCTTTCTACCAGTGATCCTTCACACCAGGTAATCCTACCAGCTGATCCCTCCTATCAGCTGATTCTTCTCACCTGCTGATCTTCTCTCTTCCTGAAATCGTTTTTTAATAGAACACAAACCAGAGAGATGTTCTCCTCTAGAAACCAGACCAGAAGTGACTGAACACCTTCTGTCATGGGTGAGTGACTGAACACCTTCTATTATGGGTGAGTGACTGAACACCTTCTATTATGGGTGAGTGACTGAACACCTTCTATTATGGGTGAGTGACTGAACACCTTCTATCATGGGTGAGTGACTGAACACCTTCTATCGTGGGTGAATGACTGAACACCTTCTGTCATGGGTGAGTGACTGAACACCTTCTATATGGGTGAGTGACTGAACACCTTCTATCATGGGTGAGTGACTGAACACCTTCTATCATGGGTGAGTGACTGAACACCTTCTATCATGGGTGAGTGACTGAACACCTTCTGTCATGGTGAGTGACGAACACCTTCTATATGGGTGAGTGACTGAACACCTTCTATCATGGGTGAGTGACTGAACACCTTCTATCATGGGTGAGTGACTGAACACCTTCTATCATGGGTGAGTGACTGAACACCTTCTATCATGGGTGAGTGACTGAACACCTTCTATTATGGGTGAGTGACTGAACACCTTCTGTCATAGGTGAGTGACTGAACACCTTCTATTATGGGTGAGTGACTGAACACCTTCTGTCATGGGTGAGTGACTGAACACCTTCTGTCATGGATGAGTGACTGAACACCTTCTATTATGGGTGAGTGACTGAACACCTTCTATCATGGGTGAGTGACTGAACACCTTCTATCGTGGGTGAATGACTGAACACCTTCTATCATGGGTGAGTGACTGAACACCTTCTATCATGGGTGAGTGACTGAACACCTTCTATAATGACTGAGTGACTGAACACCTTCTTTCATGACCGAGGGAGTGAACACCTGTCATGACTGAGGGACTGAACACCTTCTTTCATGACCGAGGGACTGAACACCTTCTTTCATGACCGAGGGACTGAACACCTTCTTTCATGACCGAGGGACTGAACACCTTCTTTCATGACCGAGGGACTGAACACCTTCTTTCATGACCGAGGGACTGAACACCTTCTATCATGACTGAGTGACTGAACACCTTCTATCATGACTGAGTGACTGAACACCTTCTTTTATGAGCGAGGGACTGAACACCTATCATAACTGATGAATTGAACACCTTCTATAATGACTGAGTGACTGAACACCTTCTTTTATGACCGAGGGACTGAACACCTATCATAACTGATGACCTGAACACCTTCTATAATGACTGAGGGACTGAACACCTTCTTTTATGACCGAGGGACTGAACACCTTCTATCATGACCGAGGGACTGAACACCTTCTATCATGACTGAGGGACTGAACACCTTCTTTCATGACCGAGGGGCTGAACACCTTCTATCATGACTGAGGGACTGAACACCTTCTATCATCTCTGAGTGACTGAACACCTTCTATCATGACTGAGGAACTGAACACCTATCATGACTGAGGAAATGAACGCCTTCTATCATGACTGAGGGACTGAACACCTTCTTTCATGGCTGTGGGCCTGAACAATTTCTATCATGATTTAGGGACTGAACATCTTCTATCATAACTGATGAACTGAACACCTTCTATCATGACTGAGTGACTGAACACTTTCTATCATGATTGAGGGATTGAACACCTATCATGGGTGAGTGACTGAACACCTTCTATCATGACTGATGGACTGAACACCTTATTTCATGATTGAGGGACCGAACACCTATAATGACTGAGAGACTGAACACCTCCTATCATGACTGAGTGACTGATTACCTTATCTACCACTGTCTCTAGTATGTTATCTCTGTATTACATTAACAAAGACTGTCTGGCGAAGCGTCTCCACAGGCAAACTATCCAGATGTTGTACATGTGTCTTATTCATTAGTAAAGCTACCAGGTGTTGCACATGTGTCTTATTCATTAGTAAAGCTACCAGGTGTTGTACATGTGTCTTATTCATTAGTAAAGCTACCAGGTGTTGCACATGTGTCTTATTCATTAGTAAAGCTACCAGGTGTTGTACATGTGTCTTATTCATTAGTAAAGCTACCCAGGTGTTGTACATGTGTCTTATTCATTAGTAAAGCTACCAGGTGTTGCACATGTGTCTTATTCATTAGTAAAGCTACCAGGTGTTGTACATGTGTTTTATTCATTAGTAAAGCTACCAGGTGTTGCACATGTGTCTTATTCATTAGTAAAGCTACCAGGTGTTGCACATGTGTCTTATTCATTAGTAAAGCTACCCAGGTGTTGTACATGTGTCTTATTCATTAGTAAAGCTACCCAGGTGTTGCACATGTGTCTTATTCATTAGTAAAGCTACCAGGTGTTGTACATGTGTCTTATTCATTAGTAAAGCTACCAGGGTTTGACATGTGTCTTATTCATTAGTAAAGCTACCAGGTGTTGTACATGTGTCTTATTCATTAGTAAAGCTACCAGGTGTTGTACATGTGTCTTATTCATTAGTAAAGCTACCAGGTGTTGTACATGTGTCTTATTCATTAGTAAAGCTACCAGGTGTTGCACATGTGTCTTATTCATTAGTAAAGCTACCAGGTGTTGTACATGTGTCTTATTCATTAGTAAAGCTACCAGGTGTTGTACATGTGTCTTATTCATTAGTAAAGCTACCAGGTGTTGCACATGTGTCTTATTCATTAGTAAAGCTACCAGGTGTTGTACATGTGTCTTATTCATTAGTAAAGCTACCAGGTGTTTGTACATGTGTCTTTCATTAGTAAAGCTACCAGGTGTTGTACATGTGTCTTATTCATTAGTAAAGCTACCAGGTGTTGTACATGTGTCTTATTCATTAGTAAAGCTACCAGGTGTTGTACATGTGTCTTATTCATTAGTAAAGCTACCAGGTGTTGCACATGTGTCTTATTCATTAGTAAAGCTACCCAGGTGTTGCACATGTGTCTTATTCATTAGTAAAGCTACCCAGGTGTTGTACATGTGTCTTATTCATTAGTAAAGCTACCAGGTGTTGTACATGTGTCTTATTCATTAGTAAAGCTACCAGGTGTTGTACATGTGTCTTATTCATTAGTAAAGCTACCAGGTGTTTGTATGTGTCTTATTCATTAGTAAAGCTACCAGGTGTTGCACATGTGTCTTATTCATTAGTAAAGCTACAAGGTGTTGCACATGTGTCTTATTCATTAGTAAAGCTACCCAGGTGTTGCACATGTGTCTTATTCATTAGTAAAGCTACCCAGGTGTTGTACATGTGTCTTATTCATTAGTAAAGCTACCAGGTGTTGTACATGTGTCATATTCTTAGTAAAGCTACCAGGTGTTGCACATGTGTCTTATTCATTAGTAAAGCTACCAGGTGTTGTACATGTGTCTTATTCATTAGTAAAGCTACCAGGTGTTGTACATGTGTCTTATTCATTAGTAAAGCTACCAGGTGTTGCACATGTGTCTTATTCATTAGTAAAGCTACCCAGGTATTGCACATGTGTCTTATTCATTAGTAAAGCTACCCAGGTGTTGTACATGTGTCTTATTCATTAGTAAAGCTACCAGGTGTTGTACATGTGTCTTATTCATTAGTAAAGCTACCAGGTGTTGCACATGTGTCTTATTCATTAGTAAAGCTACCAGGTGTTGTACATGTGTCTTATTCATTAGTAAAGCTACCAGGTGTTGTACATGTGTCCTTATTCATTAGTAAAGCTACCAGGTGTTGCACATGTGTCTTATTCATTAGTAAAGCTACCAGGTGTTGCACATGTGTCTTATTCATTAGTAAAGCTACCCAGGTGTTGTACATGTGTCTTATTCATTAGTAAAGCTACCCAGGTGTTGTACATGTGTCTTATTCATTAGTAAAGCTACCAGGTGTTGTACATGTGTCTTATTCATTAGTAAAGCTACCAGGTGTTGCACATGTGTCTTATTCATTAGTAAAGCTACCAGGTGTTGCACATGTGTCTTATTCATTAGTAAAGCTACCCAGGTGTTGCACATGTGTCTTATTAGTAAAGCTACCAGGTGTTGCACATGTGTCTTATTCATTAGTAAAGCTACCCAGGTGTTGCACATGTGTCTTATTCATTAGTAAAGCTATCAGGTGTTGTACATGTGTCTTATTCATTAGTAAAGCTACCCAGGTGTTGCACATGTGTCTTATTCATTAGTAAAGCTACCAGGTGTTGCACATGTGTCTCATTCATTAGTAAAGCTACCAGGTGTTGCACATGTGTCTTATTCATTAGTAAAGCTACCAGGTGTTGCACATGTGTCTTATTCATTAGTAAAGCTACCAGGTGTTGCACATGTGTCTCATTCATTAGTAAAGCTACCCATGTGTTGCACATGTGTCCTATTCATTAACATGTCAGTGTTGCACACAGGAATAAAAACATACCAAGATTACGGAAAACAACACACCAGTCTCTGCCAATTATAATCTCTATAACACGGTACCAGTTACAAATACAACACCTCCACCACCACTCCCGTTTATATAGACACTGCCTATTACAAATGTTAAGACCCTTTACTTACAACATACAGTGCTAACTGCACAACTCACCAACACACACATTATCAACTATAGACAAACACACACTGTACTACCCATCAATAAACACATTCACAGTCAAGCCCCGAACAAACAATGTAGCCACTACCACACACACTGTGGCCATCACACACACTGTAGCCATCGTACACACTGTAGTCGCCACCACGCACACTGCGGCCACCACACACACTGTAACCACCGTACACTGTAGTCGCCACCACGCACACTGCGGCCACCACACACACTGTAACCACCGTACACTGTAGTCGCCACCACGCACACTGCGGCCACCACACATACTGTAACCACCACCACCACGCAAACTGTAACCACCACCACACACACTATGGCCATCACACTGTGGCCACCACACACACACACACACACACACACACACACTGTGGCCACCACACACACTGTGGCCACCACACACACTGTAGCCACTACCTCACACACTGTAACCATCACCACCACAACACACACACTGTAGCCACCACCACCACGCACACTGAAGCTACCACCACCACCACCACACACATCGTAGCCACTACCACTACACACACACTGCAGCCACCACCACATACTGTAACCACCACACACACACAGCGTAACCACACTGATACAGCATGACATACTGTAGCTACCACCACACACACTGTAGCCACCACCACACACAGTGGTCACCATACACACTGTAACCACACTATCACAGGTACCACCACACTAATACATCATGACATGCTGTACATGATCACTGCCTCATCTCACCCCCATTAAGCTCTCTAATTTGCTTGGTAATCCCCATAATTCTGTTTACCCATTAAATACACATTTATATTCAAATCCTATGGTCAGTGTCCCACACAATGGTATCAGCTAATGGAACAGCAGGCGGAGAAGGGTGGTGATGAGGGTGTGTTGGTGAGTGTGTTAGTTTGTTCAGTTTGTTGGCAAGTGTGTTTGTGAGTGTGTTGGCGAGTGTGTTGGTGAATGTACTGGTTTTAGTGTGTTGGTGAGTGTGTTAGTTTGTTCAGTTTGTTGGCAAGTGTGTTTGTGAGTGTGTTGGCGAGTGTGCTGGTGAATGTACTGTGTGTTAGTGTGTTGGTGAGTGTGTTGGTGAGTTAGTGAGTGTGTTGGTGAGTTAGTGAGTGTGTTGGTGAATGTGTTGGTGAGTTAGTGAGTGTGTTGGTGAATGCACGGGTGTGTCGATGAGTGTGTTAGTGAGTGTGTTGGTAAGTGTGTTAGTTTGTTCAGTTTGTTGGCGAGTGTGTTGGTGAATGTGTTAGTGTGTTGGTGAGTGTGCTGGTGTGTTGAGTGTGTTGGTGAGTGCGTTATTAAGTCACAACTACTATACCTACTACTACTACTACTACTACTACTACTACTACTACTACTACTATTTCAACTGCTACCGCTACTACAACTGCTTCTACTACCGCTACTACTGCTGCTGCTACCACTACAAACGCTACTACTACTACTACAACTATTACAACTACAAGAACTGCAATTACTACCACTACTACTACTGCTGCTGTTGCTACCACAACTACTACTACCATCGCTGCTGCCACCGGCGCCACTACTACATCCATTACAACCTCTAATACCATCATCACCGCCATTACCCCTAACACAACCACCACCATCATTATCACTACCACTACTACTACTACTATAATCATCACCACCAATATCTCTAACCACTACTACCACTAACATCATCACTACCACTACTACCGCAACCACGACTAGTAACATTACCACCACCACCACAACCACCACTAGTACCACCAACAACCACCACCACCATAACCCGCACCACCATTACCACCACCAACAACCACTACCACCACCATCAACCACCACCCACACAGACAGAGCTCACAACAAACGAGCTAAGTGGTCGTTTGGTAGTTACAAGCACATTGATGATAATGGCTCTCTTCATACATTTATTATCGGGGAGGGAGACAAGAACGACAGGGAGGGAAGGAAGGACGGAGGGAGAGAGAAACCGAGAGGGGAAAAAGGGGAGGGACGGTGAAACCGGGTGGGAAGGACGTAGAAGAAGGGAGGAAGAAATGGGGAAACATGATGGGATTAAGGGTGTGTTACTGAAGGAGTTTGAGAGAAGAGGAGAAGGAAGAGACACTTCAACCCTATGGTGGGTGTCCCGAGTTTTGTTACTCCCGCAGCCCGGCTCTGGGCCAGGCTTGTCTGGTGCCTGCCTGGTCCACCGGGTTGTGGCTGGCCCATATATCCATCACAGCCTGGTTGATCCGGCACTTAGTGGAGGTACTTGTCCATCTTTCTATTGAAGACTTCTACACTTGTTCCAGCAGTGTTCCTGATATCTTCTGATCAATATTAAAAAGTCTGGGTCTACGGATGTTGATACAGTGTTCTCTTATGGTGTCCAACGGAACTCCTGCCTTTCACTGGGTTAATTCTGTACTTTCTTCCCCATCCGTCACTCCAGTATGTTGTTAAGTCATTGTGCACCATTCCAGCGAGTACATACTTAGGACTTCGAGGTATTCACAAAAACTTAAATGTTTTTTTGTTCTATATGGGTCGTAAATTATATTTTAATCTGTTTCAGCTCTGATATCTCTCCTGCCCTTAAGAAACCCGTTAATACTGAACAATACTCATAACAAGAGAGCATAATCAATATGAACAGTATCACCACTGGCATTATTTTCCCTTATTTTGAAAGTTCTCATTATTCACCCTATTATTCTAGCTGTTGTGACAATTGTCTTAGTGTGTTATTTGAAAGAAAGGTAACTGACATTATTACTTCTAGATCCTTCACGGGTTACTTTCGTTCTAGTTGGTAATCATCTTGCATTCTGTACACAGTGTCTCTGTTGAGTTCTTCACTCTTTCTATATCTTGTTACCACTGAAGGTTAAGTTATTCTCCACTGCCACTGAAGGATTTATTTTATATCTTCCTGCATTTTTTCCAGTCTTCCACCGAAGTGATTTTCATGCTTATTTCGTATCATCCGTAAATAATGATATGAAACTGTGGTGAGTATTTTTACCAGTGTCTGCTATGAGGATAAGAAACAGTAAAGGCACAAGGACAGTACCTTAGGGTACTGAGCCTTTTACTTTGTTAATGCTGGATTTTGTTCAGTTTACTGCTATGTACTACTACTGTATTTCTTTACGAATAAAGAATTCCATGCATCTCGTCCAGGTGCTGCATCAATAAGCATGTTTTCTGTTCTTTTTTTTTTTTAATTTCTGCAGAATTAGTGTTTATGTCAATTACGAGCTGTGTGCCTTTCAGAGGCAATGCAAAAAAAAAAAAAAATCCGCTTCCTCGGCTTTGCTTTCATTTAGTAGATTTCTGAATATTGATTCATATTGGTCTTCCACATTACCACTCTTTTCGTTTCCATTATCAGTGTATGAACCTTCTGTGATTAAGAGTTCAATTCTATATGTACCTCTTATTTTGGATTCTGCTCATGTGTAGAAATATTTGGGTTCCTTCAAATATCTTGGATGGCTTTTGCTGCCGTTGTGGTTCTTCCGTCTTGTGTGGTGTAAATAAGTCACTGAATTTTTTGGGTTATCCCAGGTTGTCTACACATATGCTGCTATGTATGATAATCTGTGTAACTATTTGTGTATACCTGAATAAACTTACTCTATCTCGGTAATTTCTGGGCTAAGATTATCTCTCCTTCCTTTAGACATATTTACATTTTTAAACACTTCAGAAATTCTTTTTCCCCTTCTGCATATTCTTCTGTACTATTTGTCTATATCTGATCTTCTTTAAGGTTTTTCTCAATGGTAGATATTTAATGCAGGTCGTATATACTTGTGTCCTCAGCTTTCCCAAGTACAGGTTAGGGTTTAGGATGTTCAGTACTGTTTTGCAGGGTATGGCTGATGGTTATTTATTTTTGTCCCAGTTAATCCCCTCACTGCTGAAGTTAAATTGACTGAATTTGATTCTCGAGCACTATTTCTGATGTTTTCCGCTCCTAAATATATACCTTTTCCGAACTGTCATGATGTTGTGATTAAGGTATATCTTATTTGTAATTATGTCTCTGATTAGTACCTCGTTGTTGGTGAAGATCAAATCGAATGTAATTTAATTTCCAGTGGGTTCTGTTACATGTTGGATCAAGCAAACTTTTCTCCAGGCTCCCTTGTGTGTACTTGTTGAGCTAGTGTTTCAGGAACTATTTCTGGTACCACACAATAATTTCCCATCTTCCAATTCATATTTGGGAGGTTGAAATCTTCAGTGAGGGTAATATTTGGAGATTGGTTTGAAAGATCATCACGGCAGCTATCTATCATCTTTATCTACTCCGTATATTCCTAGGCTGTTGCTGACCGTGGTTTGTAAGAATAATTACTAGATCCCCATTTTCCATTTTAGTATCTACAACTCCTACTGTATCATTCGATGGATTCCACAGCTATGTATAACAAAATTTGTCTTTCACATACAGTCCTATTACTCCCTGTGACTTATTTACTCTATTATATCTAAAAATGTTGCACTTTTTATCGTTATCTCAGCTACCAAAACCTCCCGCGTTTCTGTAAATCCTCCAGACACAATATTTGCTTCAGTGAGGAGCCCACTTCTATAGTTAACGTGCTTGAAATCCTCAATGTTTACTATGACAAAGGGAAAAGAGGGAATGAGTGAAGAAGATAAAATGGGAAAGACGAAGGAAAGGGGAAAGGGAGCGCAGGATAGAGGGAAAGAGAGGAGGATATAGGAAGTGGGGGGGGAGATGGGATAGTTAGGGAGGGAGGAAGAGAGTGTCAGAGGGAGGGTGAGAGGGAGGGTGGGAGTGGAGGATTGAGGAAGATAGAGAGAGAGGGTGGATTAGAGAGAGTCCAGGGACATAAATGTGTTTACATAATAAAACACGTCTCTCGTCTTGCCTTACCATCTGATTCTTTTAAACTATTTATATTATGTTATCTGCCAGAATCTCGGGTAAGTATTGTAAATAACAATGATGGGAGGAACATACTGGCACTCGAAAACACAGTGTTTAGTGTATGCTTATACTTTTAACATTCCTCCATTGACTGTTCCCTCGCTGGTATTCCATCTTTATTGCCAGGTACAAGAAGCCATATAACAGTACCTGTGTTCATAATGCCTTTCATAAGAACATAAGACTAGTGAAGTACCGCACGAGGCCTACTGTCCCATGCTAGATAGGATCCTCTCAAACCCATTCCTCCTCACTCATATTTGTCCAAGTTAATTTTAAAGCTACCCAAAGTGTTACTTTCAGTGACTCACTAGTGTCCCGTAGGTCAATCACTAGCGCACTCAGCTCACACAGTGAGGTCCGGGGATCGATCCCCGGTACGACTGGAAAACATTAGGATGTGTTTCCATAAGACACTTATGGTCTGTGTTCAATCATCAGTAAAATGGGTACCTGGGAGTTAATCGACTGGTGCGGGTTGCATTCTGGGACAAATTTGACCTAATTTCCTCAAAATGCATTGTATTACAAGGGGCTTTCTATATAGTAGTACGTCAATGATGTCAGCTAGGACTACATACCTTGTACATATACTTGTAGTAATGAAGATATTATTATTATTACTGTTCCTCTCATCTATAGTGTTGAGTACTTTCCTGTATCCTTTCTAAATCTGAAATAATCTAACTTGAATCCAGTGAAGCTCTTTCTTGACTAGACATTCTTTAAACCTCAGGTTTATCTCCTCTGTTTCAATTTCTCTCCCATTTGTAAACTTTAATCACATTTCTCTTCATGTTATGTCTTCCAATATAGGCTCTCAGGATGTCTTCCTCTGTAACATTCTCCTCACAGTGCATTAATTTCATCATATATATAAATTCTGAAGCATTATTACATTAATTATGTCGTGGGTTACCACTGACGGTACTCACTCTGTCGTGGGTTACCACTGACGGTACTCACTCTGTCGTGGGTTACCACTGACGGTACTCACTCTGTCGTGGGTTACCACTGACGGTTCTCACTCTGTCGTGGGTTACCACTGACGGTACTCACTCTGTCGTGGGTTACCACTGACGGTACTCACTGTGTCGTGGGTTACCACTGACGGTACTCACTCTGTCGTGGGTTACCACTGACGGTTCTCACTCTGTCGTGGGTTACCACTGACGGTCCTCACTCTGTCGTGGGTTACCACTGACGGTCCTCACTCTATCGTGGGTTACCACTGACGATCCTCACTCTGTCGTGGGTTACCACTGACGGTCCTCACTCTATCGTGGGTTACCACTGACGGTTATCACTCTGTCGTGGGTTACCACTGACGGTCCTCACTCTGTCGTGGGTTACCACTGACGGTCCTCACTCTATCGTGGGTTACCACTGACGATCCTCACTCTGTCGTGGGTTACCACTGACGATCCTCACTCTGTCGTGGGTTACCACTGACGGTCCTCACTCTGTCGTGGGTTACCACTGACGGTCCTCACTCTGTCGTGGGTTACCACTGACGGTCCTCACTCTATCGTGGGTTACCACTGACGGTCCTCACTCTGTCGTGAGTTACCACTGACGGTCCTCACTCTGTCGTGGGTTACCACTGACGGTCCTCACTCTGTCGTGGGTTACCACTGACGGTCCTCACTCCAGTACAGAACAGACAGACAGAATGTTGCAAGACAGAAGTGTTGAGGGGGAGGGTTGCTCGGGGAAGGTTAGTGTTGGGGACGGGTGGGGGGGGGGTGAGGAAAGATGCTGCGATATAAACAACACTGGTGGTACTTTGACAGATAAAACTCTCTCATGGCTAGCACCAGGCCCAACACCGCCACCATCACCACCTGCCAGCTATTCTCAAAACTTATAATTTTAATTTCCTTACTTCTGTTTTCCCCCCTGGGTGTCGTAAACCTCTCCTATGAAAGTATACCCTTACATACAGTGAAGTATATTCAGTATACTACCAACGTCACTTGTGAGGGAAACAGAGTGTTTAAGCGTGTAAGGCGGCGGCAACACTCTCCCCTCGCTCGTAAAATTCCTACTCCTTGTTCCCATACACTTGTCATATTCCTTGTTGACAGAATTATTTCCCCGCACCATCAACCAACAGACACTGTTTCTGCTTTATCGAATTAACGTGCAAGTCATGAGTAATGTAGATTCAGCGGCGGCCAGGTTGTGCATCAGGGCCATTATGTTAAGAAACTGGGAAGACACTTAGTGTGTGAATGTCGCGAGTATGGGCCAGTTTTATTGTTGATGTTGATCTAAAGGAAAGTGACTGTGTTATGTTGGTGATGCTGCTGGATGATCCAGAGGAAAGTGACTGTGTTATGTTGGTGATGCTGCTGGATGATCCAGAGGAAAGTGACTGTGTTATGTTGGTGATGCTGCTGGATGATCCAGAGGAAAATGACTGTGTTATGTTGGTGATGCTGCTGGATGATCCAGAGGAAAGTGACTGTGTTATGTTGGTGATGCTGCTGGATGATCCAGAGGAAAGTGACTGTGTTATGTTGGTGATGCTGCTGGATGATCCAGAGGAAAGTGACTGTTTTGCTGGTGATGCTGGATGATCCAGAGGAAAGTGACTGTGTTATGTTGGTGATGCTGCTGGATGATAAAGAGGAAAGTGACTGTGTTATGTTGGTGATGCTGCTGGATGATCCAGAGGAAAATGACTGTGTTATGTTGGTGATGCTGCTGGATGATCCAGAAGTGACTGTGTTATGTTGGTGATGCTGCTGGATGATCCAGGGGAAAGTGACTGTGTTATGTTGGTGATGCTGCTGGATGATCCAGAGGAAAGTGACTGTGTTATGTTGGTGATGCTGCTGGATGATCCAGAGGAAAGTGACTGTGTTATGTTGGTGATGCTGCTGGATGATCCAGAGGAAAGTGACTGTTATGTTGGTGATGCTGCTGGATGATCCAGAGAAAAGTGACTATGTTATGTTGGTGATGCTGCTGGATGATCCAGAGGAAAGTGACTTATGTTATGTTTGGTGATAATGCATGCTGGGATGATCCAGAGGAAAGTGACTAGTGTTATGTTGGTGATGCTGCTGGATGATAAAGAGGAAAGTGACTGTGTTATGTTGGTGATGCTGCTGGATGATCCAGAAGTGACTGTGTTATGTTGGTGATGCTGCTGGATGATCCAGGGGAAAGTCACTGTGTTATGTTGGTGATGCTGCTGGATGATCCAGAAGTGACTGTGTTATGTTGGTGATGCTGCTGGATGATCCAGAAGTGACTGTGTTATGTTGGTGATGCTGCTGGATGATCCAGGGGAAAGTGACTGTGTTATGTTGGTGATGCTGCTGGATGATCCAGAAGAAAGTGACTGTGTTATGTTGGAGAACAGGGGTTGTGTTGGGGAACAGTGGTGGAGAGTAAGATTTGCTCAAGCGAGCAGTGGCTGAAAGTACTAGGGTTGTGTTGTGTAGCAGCGGTAAAGAGGAGGGTTGTATTGGGCAGCAGTGGTGGAGAGTAGGGTTGTGTTGATCAGCAGTGATGGAGAGTAGGGTTGTGCTGGGCAGCAGTGGTGGAGAGTAGGGTTGTGTTGGGTAGCAGTAGTGGAGAGTAGGGTTGTGTTGGGTAGCAGTGGTGGAGAGTAGGGTTGTGTTAGGCAGCAGTGGTGGAGAGTAGGGTTGTGCTGGGCAGCAGTGGTGGAGAGTAGGGTTGTGTTGGGTAGCAGTGGTGGAGAGTAGGGTTGTGTTGGGTAGCAGTGGTGGAGAGTAGGGTTGTGTTGGGTAGCAGTGGTGGAGAGGAGAGTTGTGTTGATCAGCAGTGATGGAGAGTAGGGTTGTGCTGGGTAGCAGTGGTGGAGAGTAGGGTTGTGTTGGGTAGCACTGGTGGAGAGTAGGGTTGTGTTGGGCAGCAGTGGTGGAGAGTAGGGTTGTGCTGGGCAGCAGTGGTGGAGAGTAGGGTTGTGTTGGGTAGCAGTGGTGGAGAGTAGGGTTGTGTTGGGTAGCAGTGGTGGAGAGTAGGGTTGTGTTGGGCAGCAGTGGTGGAGAGTAGGGTTGTGTTGGGCAGTAGTGGTGGAGAGTAGGATTATGTTGTGCAGCAGGGTGGAGAGTAGGGGTGTGTTGGGCACCAGTGGTGGAGAGTAGGATTATGTTGTGCAGCAGTGGTGGAGAGTACGGCTGTGTTGGGCAGCAGTGGTGGAGAGTAGGGTTGTGTTGGGCAGCAGTGGTGGAGAGTAGGGTTGTGTTGGGCAGCAGTGGTGGAGAGTAGGGTTGTGTTGGGCAGCAGTGGTGGAGAGTAGGGTTGTGTTGGGCAGCAGTGGAGGAGAGTAGGTTGTGTTGGCAGCAGTGGTGGAGAGTAGGGTGTGTTGGGCAGCAGTGGTGGAGAGTAGGTTGTGTTGGCAGCCAGAGGTGGAGAGTAGGGTTGTGTTGGGCGCAGTGGTGGAAGTAGGTTGTGTTGGGCAGCAGTGGAGGAGAGTAGGTTGTGTTGTGGCAGCAGTGAGAGAGTAGGGTTGTGTTGGGCAGCAGTGGAGGAGAGTAGGGTTGTGTTGGGCAGCAGTGGAGGAGAGTAGGGTTGTGTTGGGCAGCAGTGGAGGAGAGTAGGGTTGTGTTGGGCAGCAGTGGAGGAGAGTAGGGTTGTGTTGGGCAGCAGTGGTGGAGAGTAGGGTTGTGTTGGGTAGCAATGGTGGAGAGTAGGGT
The DNA here is from genome assembly GCF_026875155.1 of Cherax quadricarinatus. Classification (NCBI taxonomy): domain Eukaryota; kingdom Metazoa; phylum Arthropoda; class Malacostraca; order Decapoda; family Parastacidae; genus Cherax; species Cherax quadricarinatus. The sequence continues at coordinate 30,208,357 of NC_069423.1, read as the reverse complement.
TGTGTTGGGCAGCAGTGGTGGAGAGTAGGGTTGTGCTGGGTAGCAGTGGTGGAGAGTAGGGTTGTGTTGGGAAACAATGGTGGAGAGGAGGGCTGTGTTGGGGAAAAAGGAAGTCTGTGAAGTGTTGAACAACCAAATTAATGAGGTGTTCATGGCGGAAACAAGAGCAATACCAGAGAGGCTAGAGCAAAGGGATACACTAAACTGTACTGGAAAACATACAAACAACAAGGATGGAGGTAAATAAAAAGAAAAGCTTTAAGGTTAGCTAGATACATCGAAGGAAATGGGACCTGATAAGGGAGCAGAAGCACTGTCTTGGAACACTCCTCCCAACAAGGGCCTAATCAACCAGGTTAATACTGCTGGCATCACTCATTCCAATGTAAGAACCACAGTCCAGCTGGCCAGGAACTGCTTTCAGGATACTATCCAGTTCCTTCTTGAAGACAGCTAGGAGTCTATTGGTAATCCTCCCTCATGTATGATGGGAGGCTTTTGAACAGTCTTGGGACCCTACATTTATTGTTTGTCTATCAGTGTACTCAAGGCGCCCCTGCTTTTCATTCGGAGTATATTGCACCGTCTGTCGAGACTTGTTTTCGCAGGGAGTAATTTCTGTGTGTAGATTTGGGACTAGTCCCCCTAGGGGTTTCAGGGTGTAAATTATTATGTATCTTTCTCGTCTGCGTTCCAAGGAGTACAGGTCAAGGGATTTCAAACATCCCACGTAATTAAGGTTTTTGACTGAGCTTTTACATGCAGTGAAGACACATTCTTTAAAACTGCAGTTTCACCGCCTTAAGGGAGGCTGTTAGAGTACAGCAGTATTCCAACCGAGAGAGAACAAGTGATTTAAAGAGGATCATCATTGATTTGCCATCTCTTGTTAGGAAGGTTCTTGCTATCCATCCTATCATTATCGTCGTGGTTGTGATAATGGCATTGTTGTGATCCTTGAAAGTGAGATCCTCCGACATTATGACTCCTAAGTTCTTCACATTAGTTTTCTACTATGTTATGTTGTTAAAATTTGTTTTGTCCTCAGTTCTAACTTTTATTTCCCCAAGTTTTTCATAATTGAGTAACTGAAATTTGTCCTTATTGAACATCATGTTTTCTGCGGCCCACTGGAAGACTTAGTTTACATCCGCTTAGAGAGTTACACTGTCCTCAGTGGCTGACACTCTCATATAAACTCTAATATCATCTTCAAATGTTGATACGGTGCTATGATTTACCTCTCTATCTATGTCAGATATGAGCATGAGGAACATGATGGGGGAGAGTACTGTACCTTAGGGAACAGAACTTTTCACTGTCCCAGCCTCCGATTTAACTCTGTTTACTATTACTCTGTTCGGTTTGTTAGAAAGTTTAAAATCTGTCTACCCACTTTTCCAGTTTTCCTTTTACACACATTTTGTGCGCTATTACACCATGATCGCACTTGCTGAAGCCTTTGCAAAGGTTGTGAATACTACATCTACATTCCGTTTGCCCCAAAGTGCGGTATAGACTATGTCACAGTGGTCCAATACTTGCGAGAGGTAGGAGCGACCTGCTCTAAACTCATGCTGCCCTGGGTTGTGACTGACGTATCAGATATGACCGAGTCAGACGTATCTGTGTGTTGACGATGTAACACTAACAAGGATAAAAACTAACGAGAGCAAGGAAAGGATACAAATGGATCTAGACAACCTCCAAGACTGGTCAGATAAGTGGTTACCTGTACTCAGCACCAGCAAATGGACGGTCATGAAGACTGGGTAAAAGCAAGAAGACCAGCCACGGAATATAGACTCGGGGGGCAGAGACTGCAGACCTCACTTAAAGAGCACAGTGCTAAGAACACCGTCGGAGGCACACACCAACAGAATAACCTCTGCAGACAATGATCGTCTAACAAACCTAAGACAAGCCTTCAGAGATTTCGACATAACTTCATTCAAGACCCTTTATATAACATATACCAAACCCATCTTGGAGTATGCAGCCCCAACAAAGAACCCGCACTTGATAATGCATATGAAGAAAGTGAAGAATATGCAGAGGTATGTAACAAGACTAGTCCCAGTGTCAATTAATATGAACCATGAAGAGAGCGTGAAGGAAGTGAGCCTGATAACATTAGAAGAAAGAGGAATAAAGATACATGAAATCAATATACATAATCATAATATTCAGAGTAATTGATAAGGTTGACAGAGTTAGACTGTTTGAGAGGCGAGAAACAGGTATACGGGGCCACAGGGGGGAGAGGAAGTGGAATGACCATGATGACTACATATACAGTTTTAAGAGCAGGAACGACAATACCTACAAGGCTAGGGAGGAATGAATTTGGCATGAGGCAATTGGGGAGGCGGGGCCAGGAGCTGAGACCGGATCTCTGCCACCATACACACACACACACACACACACACACACACACACACACACACACACACACACACACATACACACACACACAGGAGTAAAGACAATGTATCGTAGACAAGAAAACACAAAGAATAAAGCAAATATGAAAGGCGGAAAATCCAAACAAGTAGTGAGTGATGCAGTCATTATATTCCATGCACCAAAAATTTGCATCAATTATCTTGCAAAACAAAATACAAAAAAATTGCTATATTAAGTAGAGAAAATAATACGCGAGGTGCGTAACGAGCAGATACTGCGTAACAATCCTATCAAGCTCCACTGAGTGGGCTGATAATTGTGTATTGGTGATTAAGGCGACAGTAATGGAGGGAGGGTCGTTACCAGCCCACGCTCTTCATTTGCTAAGTGAGGCGGAACATGTTTTGATGACCTCATAACTGTTCCCCATCATTTTCACGGTCATCAAAAGTCACTAGAGGTCTTTATTGCTCGTCCCAAGTTATCACGGGTCATCAAATGCAATATTCTTCACCATAACTAAAACTGAACCATCAGAAATCCCCGCCTAACCAACGAAGAACTTGCAGCAGGTGTTTTAAACTAAGCAAATTAGTGAAACAAATTAGCAAGCAGTATCACTGATATTCAAGGAAATTATAAATATAGATCAGACAGGTACGTGGATGAGACAGTCTAAGCATATATCCTAAATTTGACTGCAAAAGATGGAACATAAACAGTAAATATATTACCAGGAATTCTCCTGGTAACTGTTCTGGGAACTTTTGTGTATCCACATGTTCTTGCTCTACCTTCCACGGGATGACCGTCACCACATGTTCTTGTGCTACCTTCCACGGGATGACCGTCACCACATGTTCTTGTGCTACCTTCCACGGGATGACCATCACCACATGTTCTTGCTCTACCTTCCACGGGATGACCGTCACCACATGTTCTTGCTCTACCTTCCACGGATACCGTCACACATGTTCTTGCTCTACCTTCCACGGGATGACGTCACCACATGTCTTGTGCTACTTCCACGGGATGACCGTCACACATGTTCTTGTGCTACCTTCCACGGGATGAACCGCACCACAGTTCTTGCTCTAAACCTTCCACGGGATGACCGTCACCACATGTTCTTGCTCTACTTCCACGGGATGACCGTCACCACATGTTCTTGCTCTAACCTTCCACGGGATGACCGTCACCACATGTTCTTGCTCTACCTTCCACGGGATGACCGTCACCACATGTTCTTGTGCTACCTTCCACGGGATGACCGTCACCACATTTCTTGCTCTACCTTCCACGGGATGACCGTCACCACATGTTCTTGCTCTACCTTCCACGGGATGACCGTCACCACATGTTCTTGTGCTACCTTCCACGGGATGACCGTCACCACATGTTCTTGCTCTACCTTCCACGGATGACCGTCACCACATGTTCTTGCTCTACCTTCCACGGAATGACCGTCACCACATGTTCTGCTCTAAACTTCCACGGAATGACCGTCACCACATGTTCTTGCTCTACCTTCCACGGATACCGTCACACATGTCTTGCTCTACCTCCACGGATGACCGTCCACCACATGTTTTTTGTGCTACCTTCCACGGGAAAGACCGTCACCACATGTTCTTGCTCTACCTTCCACGGGATGACCGTCACCACATGTTCTTGCTCTACCTTCCACGGGATGACCGTCAACCACATGTTTCTTGCTCTACCTTCCACGGAGACCGTCACCACATGTTCTTGTGCTAATCCTTCCACGGGATGACCGTCACCACATGTTCTTGCTCTACCTTCCACGGGATGACCGTCACCACATGTTCTTGCTCTACCTTCCACGGGATGACCGTCACCACATGTTCTTGTGCTACCTTCCACGGGATGACCGTCACCACATGTTCTTGCTCTACCTTCCACGGGATGACCGTCACCACATGTTCTTGCTCTACCTTCCACGGGATGACCGTCACCACATGTTCTTGCTCTACCTTCCACGGGATGACCGTCACCACATGTTCTTGCTCTACCTTCCACGGGATGACCGTCACCACATGTTCTTGCTCTACCTTCCACGGGATGACCGTCACCACATGTTCTTGTGCTACCTTCCACGGGATGACCGTCACCACATGTTCTTGCTCTACCTTCCACGGGATGACCGTCACCACATGTTCTTGCTCTACCTTCCACGGGATGACCGTCCCACATGTTCTTGCTCTACCTTCCACGGGATGACCGTCCACCACATGTTCTTGTGCTACCTTCCACGGGATGACCGTCACCACATGTTCTTGCTCTACCTTCCACGGGATGACCGTCACCACATGTTCTTGCTCTACCTTCCACGGGAAAGACCGTCACCACATGTTCTTGCTCTACCTTCCACGGGATGACCGTCACCACATGTTCTTGCTCTACCTTCCACGGGATGACCGTCACCACATGTTCTTGCTCTACCTTCCACGGGATGACCGTCACCACATGTTCTTGCTCTACCTTCCACGGGATGACCGTCACCCACACAAACACAAATCTAAATAATAAAAGGACCGTGTGAGTGTGGTGAGGGCCTACCTAACATAGACCAGTAGGCCTATGTTAGGTAGGCTTAAATATTCTTATGTTCTTAAGAATGAACAGAGGGAACAATGCATATCAAAGATTATCAAGGACAACTATCAAAGATTATCAAGGACCACTATCAAAGATAATCAAGGACAACTATCTAAGATTATCAAGGACACTATCAAGATTATCAAGGAGACTATCAAGAGTATCAAGGATCACTATCAGAGATTACCAAGGACAACTATCAAAGATTATCAACGACCACTATCAAAGATTATCAAGGACGACTATCAAAGATTATCAAGGATCACTATCAGAGATTACCAAGGACAACTATCAAAGATTATCAAGGACAACTATCAAAGATTATCAAGGATCACTATCAGAGATTACCAAGGACAACTATCAAATATTATTAAGGACAACTATTAAAGATTATCAAGGATCACTATCAGAGATTACCAAGGACAGTTATCAAAGACCACTATCAAAGATTATCAAGGACAACTATCAAAGATTATCAAGGACCACTATCAAAGATTATCAAGGACCACTATCAAAGACTATCAAGGATCATTATCAGAGATTACCAAGGACAACAATCAAAGATTATCAAGGACCACTATCAAAGATTATCAAGAACCACTATCAAAGATTATAAAGGACCACTATCAAAGATTATCAAGAACTACTATCAAAGATTATCAAGGACCTCTATCAAATATTATCAAGGACCACTATCAAAGATTATCAAGGACCACTTTCAAAGATTATCAAGAACCACTATCAAAGATTATCAAGGACCACCATCAAAGATTATCAACTACCACTATCAAAGATTATCAAGGACAACTATCAAAGATTATCAAGGACAACTATCAAAGATTATCGAAGACCAATATCAAAGATTACCAAGGACCACTATCACAGATAATCAGGGACCACTATCAAAGATTATCAAGGACCACTATCAAAGATAATCAGGGACCACTATCAAAGATTATCAAGGAAACCCCTATCAAAGATAATCAGGACCACTATCAAAGATTATCAAGGACCACTATCAAAGATAATCAGGGACCACTATCAAAGATTATCAAGGACCACTATCAAAGATAATCAGGGACCACTATCAAAGATTATCAAGGACCACTATGAAAGATAATCAGGGACCACTATCAAAGATTATCAAGGACCACTATCAAAGATAATCAGGGACCACTGAAAAAGATTATCAAGGATCACTATCAAAGGTAATCAGGGACCACTGTCAAAGATTATCAAGGACCACTATCAAAGATAATCAGGGACCACTATCAAAGATTATCAAGGACCACTATCAAAGATAATCAGGGACCACTGAAAAAGATTATCAAGGATCACTATCAAAGGTAATCAGGGACCACTGTCAAAGATTATCAAGGACCACTATCAAAGATAATCAGGGACCACTATCAAAGATTATCAAGGACCACTATCAAAGATAATCAGGGACCACTATCAGAAATCAGTTGTTGACAGGTGAGGGTTGTTAGTGGTGTTAATATTATCTTGAAGTGTTAGATGTTACTGTGTTATCAGCACTGTGTTACTGTGTTATCAGCACTGTGTTACTGTGTTATCAGCACTGTGTTACTGTGTTATCAGCACTGTGTTACTGTGTTATCAGCACTGTGTTACTGTGTTATCAGCACTGTTTTTACTGTGTTATCAGCACTGTGTTACTGTGTTATCAGCACTGTGTTACTGTGTTATCAGCACTGTGTTACTGTGTTATCAGCACTGTGTTACTGTGTTATCAGCACTGTGTTACTGTGTTATCAGCACTGTGTTACTGTGTTATCAGCACTGTGTTACTGTGTTATCAGCACTGTGTTACTGTGTTATCAGCACTGTGTTACTGTGTTATCAGCACTGTGTTACTGTGTTATCAGCACTGTGTTATCAGCACTGTGTTACTGTGTTATCAGCACTGTGTTATCAGCACTGTGTTACTGTGTTATCAGCACTGTGTTATCAGCACTGTGTTACTGTGTTATCAGCACTGTGTTATCAGCACTGTGTTACTGTGTTATCAGCTTGCAGTGTACCATAAACTGTGTGCTAGTTACCAGCACTGTACTAGTTACCAGCACTGTGCTAGTTACCAGCACTGTACTAGTTACCAGCACTGTGCTAGTTACCATCACTGTGCTAGTTACCAGCACTGTACTAGTTACCATCACTGTACTAGTTACCATCACTGTGCTAGTTACCATCACTGTACTAGTTACCATCACTGTACTAGTTACCATCACTGTGCTAGTTACCAGCACTGTACTAGTTACCATCACTGTACTAGTTACCATCACTGTACTAGTTACCATCACTGTACTAGTTACCATCACTGGACTAGTTACCACCACTGTACTAGTTACCATCACTGTACTAGTTACCATCACTGTACTAGTTACCATCACTGTACTAGTTACCATCACTGTACTAGTTACCACCACTGTACTAGTTACCTCACTGTGCTAGTTACCCTCACTGTACGTTTTCCATCACTGGTACTAGTTACCATCACTGTACTAGTTACCATCACTGTACTAGTTACCATCACTGTACTAGTTTTCCACCACTGTACTAGTTACCCTCACTGTACTAGTTACCATCAAATGTACTAGTTACCACCACTGTACTAGTTACCATCACTGTACTAGTTACCATCACTGTACTAGTTACCACCACTGTACTAGTTACCATCACTGTACTAGTTACCACCACTGTACTAGTTACCATCACTGTACTAGTTACCGTCACTGTACTAGTTACCATCACTGTACTAGTTACCACCACTGTACTAGTTACCATCACTGTACTAGTTACCATCACTACTAGTTACCACCACTGTACTAGTTACCACCACTGTACTAGTTACCATCACTGTACTAGTTACCATCACTGTACTAGTTACCATCACTGTACTAGTTACCATCACTGTACTAGTTACCACCACTGTACTAGTTACCATCACTGTACTAGTTACCATCACTGTACTAGTTACCATCACTGTACTAGTTACCACCACTGTACTATTACCATCAACTGTACTAGTTACCATCACTGTACTAGTTACCATCACTGTACTAGCTACCACCACTGTACTAGTTACCATCACTGTACTAGTTACCATCACTGTACTAGTTACCACCACTGTACTAGTTACCATCACTGTGCTAGTTACCATCACTGTACTAGTTTACCATCACTGTACTAGTTACCACCACTGTATAGTTACCATCACTGTACTAGTTACCATCACTGTACTAGTTACCATCACTGTACTAGTTACCACCACTGTACTAGTTACCATCACTGTACTAGTTACCATCACTGTACTAGTTACCATCACTGTACTAGTTACCACCACTGTACTAGTTACCATCACTGTACTAGTTACCATCACTGTACTAGTTACCATCACTGTACTAGTTACCACCACTGTACTAGTTACCATCACTGGACTAGTTACCATCACTGTACTAGTTACCATCACTGTACTAGTTACCACCACTGTACTAGTTACCATCACTGTACTAGTTACCATCACTGGACTAGTTACCATCACTGTACTAGTTACCATCACTGGACTAGTTACCACCACTGTACTAGTTACCATCACTGGACTAGTTACCACCACTGTACTAGTTACCATCACTGTACTAGCTACCATCACTGTACTAGTTACCATCACTGTACTAGTTACCATCAGTGTACTAGTTACCATCACTGTACTAGTTACCATCACTGGACTAGTTACCACCACTGTACTAGTTACCATCACTGTACTAGCTACCATCACTGTACTAGTTACCATCACTGTACTAGTTACCATCAGTGTACTAGTTACCATCACTGTACTAGTTACCATCACTGGACTAGTTACCACCACTGTACTAGTTACCATCACTGTACTAGCTACCATCACTGTACTAGTTACCATCACTGTACTAGTTTTCCATCACTGTACTAGTTACCACCACTGTACTAGTTACCATCACTGTACTAGTTACCATCACTGTCCCTCAGACTACCACCACTGTACTAGTTACCATCACTGTACTAGTTACCATCACTGTACTAGTTACCACCACTGTACTAGTTACCACCACTGTACTAGTTACCATCACTGTACTAGTTACCATCACTGTACTAGTTACCATCACTGTGCTAGTTACCACCACTGTACTAGTTACCACCACTGTACTAGTTACCATCACTGTACTAGTTACCATCACTGTCCCTCAGACTACCACCACTGTACTAGTTACCATCACTGTACTAGTTACCATCACTGTACTAGTTACCATCACTGTACTAGTTACCATCACTGTACTAGTTACCACCACTGTACTAGTTACCATCACTGTACTAGTTACCATCACTGTACTAGTTACCATCACTGTCCCTCAGACTACCACCTCATAACTACGTCTTCAAGGGTGATGGACTGATTATATCGTCTTTACACCTCTACTGTTTCTGTTGCCTCCTCTGTTCTCGACTGAAGGTATATACTGCCTCGGGAATATCTGATAACATAAACAAGGTATCCCACAGGGATACGTGAAAACATAAACAAGGTATCCCTCAGGGATACCTAATAACATACACAAAGTATCCCAAAGGGATACAGGATAATTTAAACAAGGTATCCCTCAGAGATACCTGATTGGGTATCCCTCAGAGATGCCTAATCAGGTAAAAAAAAGTGATTTAAAAAATAGTGTTGGTGGGACAAGTGAGTGACAGTATTAGCAACACGGGATGTGGCACTGCCCTTGCACCCCCTGGCACCAGTGCCTTGAATAACAGCTGCAACAGCAGCAGCAACAACAGTATCAGTAGTAGCAACAGTAGCACCAGTAACAGATGCAAAAAAATAAAAACAGTATTCCAGCAACAGCAGAATTGTGAACGGTAGCAGCAGTGTGAGCAGTAAAAACAGCCGAAGAGTGAACAGCAACAGCAGCAGTGTGAACAGCAGTAACAACAGCAACAGTGAAGACATCAGCAATAAACAGTGAAGGCAGCAGCACTAGCAGCAACAGTGAAGGCAGCAGCAGTAGCAGCAACAGTGAAGGTAGTAGCAGTAGCAGCAACAGTGAAGGCAGCAGGTGTAGTAGCAACAGTGAAGGCAGTAGCAACAACAGTGAAGGCAGTAGCAGCAACAGTGAAGGCAGCAGTAGTAGCAGCAACAGTGAAGGCAGCAGTAGTAGCAGCAACAGTGAAGGCAGCAGTAGTAGCAGCAACAGTGAAGGCAGCTAGTAGTAGCAGCAACAGTGAAGGCAGCAGTAGTAGCAGCAACAGTGAAGGCAGCAGTAGTAGCAGCAACAGTGAAGGCAGCAGTAGTAGCAGCAACAGTGAAGGCAGCAGAAGTAGCAGCAAACAGTGAAGGCAGCAGTAGTAGCAGCAACAGTGAAGGCAGCAGTAGTAGCAGCAACAGTGAAGGCAGCAGTAGTAGCAGCAACAGTGAAGGCAGCAGTAGTAGCAGCAACAGTGAAGGCAGCAGTAGTAGCAGCAACAGTGAAGGCAGCAGTAGTAGCAGCAACAGTGAAGGCAGCAACAGTAGTAAGGATGATCCAGTAGACAACATAAACGCTTCAAACACACTACTGGGTCCACTCTTTTGTTAGGTTATACTGCCCCTCGGTTAGTCCCAGGCAGGGAGGGAGGGAGGGAGATGAGGAAAACACGGGCAGAAGAGAGAGAGGGGAGGGAAAGGGAGAGAATACATTTTTATTAGAAAAATGGATACATCAACAATGTGTTGCTACCTATTCTATGTATACTTTGTTAGTTACACAGTGGAAACACAAGCTGTGTTTCCCTGTCATATTGCATGACGCAGGATGGTGCTTATACAAGGTGTTGGAATATGTCAGACTTAGAGTGCTGACTTTCCACATTACCAAGTTTTTTATGAGTTTTCAGAAGCAAGTTTACCAATCACGTGAAACTGCAGCGGTTGCACAACCCAGGTCAGCATGGGTTCAGAAGAGCTCGCTCCTGCGTCTCGCAACTGCTGGACAATTACAACATGGTCTTGGATATACCAGAAGAGAAGCAAAATGCAGACGTGGGTGTACACCGACTTTGGAAAAGCCTTTGAAAAGTGCGATCATTGGGTAAGAGCGCACAAAATGCGTGCGAAGGGAATACCTGCAAAGGTAGGCAGATGGATATTTAACTCCCTAGCTAACATAACTCTCCGAATAATAGTAAACAGAGTAAAATCAAGGGCTGCTACAATAAGAAGCTCTATTTCCCGAGGCACTACTTGCCCCACTTCTCTTTCTCATTCACATATCTGACATAGAGAGGGACAGAAGCCATAGCATTCCATCATTATTTGCAGATGATACTACAATCTGCAGGAGAGTGGCATCCACATAGACAGCCAGCCTCCAAGATAATATAAACCAAGACTTCCAGTGGGATACTAACAACAAGGTGATGTTCAACGAAGACAAATTTCAGTTATTACGCTACGTTAGGTTAGAATATTGATGTGTATTGACGGCCCGTTTCAAGGCAGTCGGAACTGTAGAACAGGAAAATGTGCAGAGAACCTTCACAGCTCGTATAGACTCAATCAAGCACCTAAATTACTGGAAGAACCGTACTTCCTAGAACGTAGGCGAGAAAGATACATGATAATCTACTCCTAGAAGACGCTGGAGGAATTGGTCCCAAATCTGCAGGCCGAAGTCACTACATATGAACACGAGAGCCTTGGCGGACGGTACAGGATATCTCCAATGAAAAGCAGGGAGCAATGAGCACACTGAGAGAGAACTCGTTGAGTGTAAAGAGGATCATAACTCTTGAACATCCTCCCTTCATGCGAAGGGGAAATTAGTGACGATCCCTGGCTATCTTAAAGAGGGAACTCGACAAATTCCTAAAATCGGTTCCTGATCAGCCGGGCTATGGTGCATACGTTGGATTGTGGGAGGCGGGCACCAACAACCTGATCGATGAGAACAGCAACCAGGAGGCCTGGTCAAAGACCTAGCCCCGGGGGCGATGATCTTTAGAAGAGACTACAGGTAACCTTAGGGTAGCCTATGCTGGCAGACTTCAGTAGTGTCAGCTTGACCTGGGAGACTTCAGTAGTGTCAGTCTGAGCTGGGAGACTTCAGTATGTCAGCCTGAGCTGGCAAACTTCAACAGTGTCAGCCTGAGCTGGCAGACTTCAGTAGTGTCAGCCTAAGCTTGTAGACTTCAGTAGTGTCAGCTTGAGCTTGCAGACCAGTAGTGTCATCATTTCTGCAAGCGTTTTTATGTTCTGTGATCCTAATGTCCAGAGATCTGGCTGTTTCCCCCACATATACTTTGTCACACACCCCACATGGTATAGTCTATATTCCTGCACTTTGTACCAGAATCATGCTTGGGTTTTTGTACCAGGTTCCTAATAGTAGTTGATGAGTTGGTAGATACTTTAGCTAGTTTTCTGTCAAACATTTTTGAAACGTTAGTTGCAACGTTGCAATTTGATTGGTGTTGGTCTTGTTGAGGATTCGTGTCATACGTTTCCTGCAGTCACTTATGAAGTGTAGGGGAAAGTGTAGTGTAGTACTGCACTATGGGGTAAGCCCATGGCTAGCCCAAACAGTTGTTTATACTTGTCTTCAAACCTAAAACGAATCCTCAACAAGACCAACACCAATCAAATTGAAGAAAAGCCTCCAAATTGCATCGTTTTACCGGTCAGCTAAAATATCTACCAGCTCATCAACTACTATTAGGAACCTGATACAAAAACCCAAGCATGATTCTGGCACAAGTGCAGGAATATAGACTATACCATGTGGAGGGTGTGACAAAGTACATGTGGGGGAAACAGCCAGATCTCTGGACACTAGGATCACACAACACAAAAACGCTTGCAGAAATGATCACCGTAAAAAACACGTGTGTTCAACATAGGGACGATGCTGGACGCCTCATGAAATTCAGTGAGGTTAAACTAGTGATTAAAGAAGACGATTTAAGTCGGCGAAAGGGCATAGAAACTGCCCTAATTGCTGTCAGCAACACTACCCATCAAAAGTCCGGTAGTTACAGTATCTCAAAATTGCTAATCAACAGGATATTGCCCATTCTGGAGACCGCTGTAACATGATGTTAACAGGTCCTTCTCTAACCCAACCAGGCCTGCAACAGCAACAGCCTGGTTGACCAGGCAAGCACCAGACGAGCCTGGCCCATGGCTGGGCTCAGAGAGTAGACAAAGTCTCGAAACTCTTCAAAGGTATATCAAAGGTATATTAGTTTCACTGCTACTACTACTACTACCAATACCACCTCTACCCACGCGACACTCCACCTGACTCCTGCCACTATATATACGCTCGTTTTCTTAGTTATCTCTGTGTCAGGACTGAAGAAGTCACTCGTGGCGACACGTTTCCTTTAATAAATGTCCTGAACTGTACATAAGTGGATTTCAGTAGTGTCAGCAGACTTGAGTAGTGTCAGCCTGAGCTGGCAGACTTGAGTAGTGTCAGCCTGAGCTGGCAGACTTGAGTAGTATTACTACTACTAGTACAAGTATTACTACTGCTAGTAGTACTAGTATTACTACTACTACTAGTACTAGTATCACTACTACTACTAGTACTAGTATTACTACTACTAGTATTACTACTACTACTAGTACTAGTATTACTACTACTACTAGTAATACTATTACTACTAGTATTACTGCTACTACTAGTACTAGTATTACTACTACTACTAGTACTAGTATTACTACTACTACTAGTAATAGTATTACTACTACTACTAGTACTAGTATTACTACTACTACTACTAGTAATATTACTACTACTAGTACTACAACTATTACTACTTGTACTATTACTATCACTGCTACTACTACTACTTCGAGGCACTGCATTAGACTATCAGAGTGAGTGAGCGAGAGAGAGAGAGAGAGAGAGAGAGAGAGAGAGAGAGAGAGAGAGAGAGAGAGAGAGAGAGAGAGAGAGAGAGAGAGAGAGAGAGAGAGAGAGAGAGAGAGAGAGAGAGAGAGAGAGAGAGAGAGAGAGAGACAGAGTTGAGCAAGTTTCTATGCCACAAGACGGGCAGAAAGCAGCAACTTCACTCTGGCTGTACCCTTATCCAGAACATCACTCCATCTGAGATCATATATACCCAGGATGACTCGAGTATGGAACACATTCGTACAGCATAATAATGTCAACGAGATAAAGTCAGTTGATCAAATGAAAATGCTGGCCCACAGATGGCTCCAACTTCATCCTGCTCCCTATTTGTATGTCTCATAACAAAAATGCTTTCAAATGAGCTGATGTAGGTAACAGCTCTTAGCTTGTCAATAAAGCTAGGGATCCTTAACCTTGTCAAACCCTGTGTAAAAAAAAAGGAGAGAGAAAGAGAGAGAGAGAGAGAGAGAGAGAGAGAGAGAGAGAGAGAGAGAGAGAGAGAGAGAGAGAGAGAGGGAGAGGGAGAGGGAGGGAGAGAAGTGCCTGGTCATGTCCTGTAGTGTCGAAATGGAATAGGGAGAAAAGTGTGGTCACGTGACTGCCACACGCCCACTCTTGACCCTAACCCGCCCCTCCTCACGCCCGTGAGGAAGGGAGCCTCTAATACATCCCTCTTCACGTCATGGAGGGAGGGAAGGGGAAGACTCTAACACTTTCCTCTTCACGCTCAGAAGAGAGGGAGAAGGAGTCTCTAACACTTCACTCTTCACGCCCAAGACGACGGGAAGGAAGGAGGGAGGAAGGGAAGAAGAGAGGAGGAAAGGAGGGGAGGGGTGGGGAGAAATGGAGGGAGAGAGTGAAGGGATGGGGGTGGGGACTGAGAGGGGAGGGGAGGGGAGGGGGGAGGATACGGGAAAGGGGAGGTACGGAAGGAACAAGAGACACAGATGAAGATGGAGTGAGACACAAGATGAAGGAGAACACATGTGAGGGGGAAGGGATATAGTGGAGGGAAGTGGGAAGGACAGAGAGAGAGAGGACGAGGGGAGAGGAAAAAAAGGGCGGATAATTTGGTACAAGAGATACAAAAGAGAAATAGTACAAAGTGCAAAAATATGTTTCTATTGCAGTCAAATATCAACAATGTAGATTTGAAGCCGCTCTGACGAGACATTAACGAGCAACAAGTTATCGCATGGAAACTAATACCTCCACTTTCTTAAATAACTTCATTCATTTTTGGTTGCTGAGCATCTGGTATCCCAGTACTGCATAACCCCAGCCTCCTCTACCTCAATGTACACGACAGGAAGAATGAAGCATACATTTATAATAGAGCTAAATATTCTGCTTGAAGATGTGATTCACATCAGACGAGACATCCACAGGCTGGCACACACAAACTAATATTCTAATTCATTGAATAAATATGACAAATAAAGCCTTACACAGCCCAAAACTATTTCAAGTCGTCCATAAGACCAGATCTCAAGGTTTAAAGCCAAACTGAAGAGGCATTCTCTTGTTATCTCAGAGATTAATATATAAAATATACATTAATCCTGGAGACACTCACAAAATAATGGTAAACACTGTGACCTCTGGTTGTCTTCAAGAGGGAGCTGGACAAATACCTAAAGACGGTGCCGGATCAGCCGGGCTGTGGTTCGTGCGTTGGATTGCGTGCGACCAGCAGTAACAGCCTCGTTGATCAGGCCCTGATCCACCGGGAGATCTGGTCATGGATCGGGCCGCGGGGGCGTTCATCCCCGGAATACCCTCCAGGTAGACTCCAGGCAGGTATATCTGACCAGAAGAAACATTCTCCAGCTGTTTCACAGACACAAATATTGTTAATAAAACATATATTAAAACTTAAACGAGCTAAAACCCAAGGCGAAGCTTTCTGAAAGATACTCACACCATCATCACACTTGAAGGTACATAACACTCCATCATCACACTTGAAGGTACATAACACACCATCATCACACTTGAAGGTACATAACACACCATCATCACACTTGAAGGTACATAACACTCCATCATCACACTTGAAGGTACATAACACACCATCATCACACTTGAAGGTACATAACACACCATCATCACACTTGAAGGTACATAACACTCCATCATCACACTTGAAGGGTACATAACACACCATCATCACACTTGAAGGTACATAACACTCCATCATCACACTTGAAGGTACATAACACACCATCATCACACTTGAAGGTACATAACACCCCACATCATCACACTTGAAGGTACATAACACACCATCATCACACTTGAAGGTACATAACACACCATCATCACACTTGAAGGTACATAACACACCATCATCACACTTAAAGGTACATAACACTCCATCATCACACTTGAAGGTACATAACACACCATCATCACACTTGAAGGTACATAACACACCATCATCACACTTGAAGGTACATAACACACCATCATCACACTTGAAGGTACATAACACACCATCATCACACTTGAAGGTACATAACACTCCATCATCACACTTGAAGGTACATAACACACCATCATCACACTTGAAGTTACATAACACACCATCATCACACTTGAAGGTACATAACACACCATCATCACACTTGAAGGTACATAACACACCATCATCACACTTGAAGGTACATAACACACCATCATCACACTTGAAGGTACATAACACACCATCATCACACTTGAAGGTACATAACACACCATCATCACACTTGAAGGTACATAACACACCATCATCACACTTGAAGGTACATAACACACCATCATCACTCTTGAAGGTACATAACACACCATCATCACACTTGAAGGTACATAACACACCATCATCACACTTGAAGGTACATAACACACCATCATCACATTTGAAGGTACATAACACACCATCATCACACTGAAGGTACATAACACACCATCTTTCACTCTTGAAGGTACATAACACACCATCATCACACTTTGAAGGTACATAACACACCATAAATCACACTTGAAGGTACATAACACACCATCATCACACTTGAAGGTACATAAACACACCATCATCACACTTGAAGGTACATAACACACCATCATCACACTTGAAGGTACATAACACACCATCATCACACTTGAAGGTACATAACACACCATCATCACACTTGAAGGTACATAACACACCATCATCACACTTGAAGGTACATAAACACACCATCATCACACTTGAAGGTACATAACACACCATCATCACACTTGAAGGTACATAACACACCATCATCACACTTGAAGGTACATAAACACACCATCATCACTCTTGAAGGTACATAACACACCATCATCACTCTTGAAGGTACATAACACACCATCATCACACTTGAAGGTACATAACACACCATCATCACACTTGAAGGTACATAACACACCATCATCACTCTTGAAGGTACATAACACACCATCATCACACTTGAAGGTACATAACACACCATCATCAAACTTGAAGGTACATAACACACCATCATCACACTTGAAGTACATAACACACCATCATCACACTTGAAGGTACATAACACACCATAAATCACACTTGAAGGTACATAACACACCATCATCACACTTGAAGGTACATAACACACCATCATCACACTTGAAGGTACATAACACACCATCATCAAACTTGAAGGTACATAACACACCATCATCACTCTTGAAGGTACATAACACACCATCATCACACTTGAAGGTACATAACACACCATCATCAAACTTGAAGGACATAACACACCATCATCAAACTTGAAGGTACATAACACAACCATCATCACACTTGAAGGTACATAACACACCATCATCACTCTTGAAGGTACATAACACACCATCATCACACTTGAAGGTACATAACACACCATCATCAAACTTGAAGGTACATAACACACCATCATCACACTTGAAGGTACATAACACACCATCATCAAACTTGAAGGTACATAACACACCATCATCACACTTGAAGGTACATAACACACCATCATCACTCTTGAAGGTACATAACACACCATCATCACACTTGAAGGTACATAACACACCATCATCAAACTTGAAGGTACATAACACACCATCATCACACTTGAAGGTACATAACACAACCATCATCACACTTGAAGGTACATAACACACCATCATCACACTTGAAGGTACATAACACACCATCATCACACTTGAAGGTACATAACACACCATCATCACACTTGAAGGTACATAACACACCATCATCACACTTGAAGGTACATAACACACCATCATCAAACTTGAAGGTACATAACACACCATCATCACACTTGAAGGTACATAACACACCATCATCAAACTTGAAGGTACATAACACACCATCAATCACACTTGAAGGTACATAACACACCATCATCAAACTTGAAGGTACATAACACACCATCATCACACTTGAAGGTACATAACACACCATCATCAAACTTGAAGGTACATAACACACCATCATCACACTTGAAGGTACATAACACACAATCATCAAACTTGAAGGTACATAACACACCATCATCACACTTGAAGGTACATAACACACCATCATCAAACTTGAAGGTACATAACACACCATCATCACACTTGAAGGTACATAACACACCCATCATCAAACTTGAAGGTACATAACACACCATCATCACACTTGAAGGTACATAACACACCATCATCACACTTGAAGGTATTATTATTATTATAATCAAAAAGAAGCGCTAAGCCACAAGGGCTATACAGCCCACTTGAAGGTACATAACACACCATCATCACACTTGAAGGTACATAACACACCATCATCACACTTGAAGGTACATAACACACCATCATCACACTTGAAGGTACATAACACACCATCATCACACTTGAAGGTACATAACACACCATCATCACACTTGAAGGTACATAACACACCATCATCAACTTGAAGGTACATAACACACCATCATCACACTTGAAGGTACATAACACACCATCATCACACTTGAAGGTACATAACACACCATCATCACACTTGAAAGTACATAACACACCATCATCACACTTGAAGGTACATAACACACCATCATCACACTTGAAGGTACATAACACACCATCATCACACTTGAAGGTACATAACACACCCATCATCACACTTGAAGGTACATAACACACCATCATCACACTTCAAGGTACAAACACACACATCATCACACTTGAAAGGTACATAACACACCATCATCACACTTGAAGGTACATAACACAACCATCATCACACTTGAAGGTACATAACACACCATCATCACACTTGAAGGTACATAACACACCATCATCACACTTGAAGGTACATAACACACCATCATCACACTTGAAGGTACATAACACACCATCATCACACTTGAAGGTACATAACACACCATCATTACACTTGAAGGTACATAACACACCATCATCACACTTGAAGGTACATAACACACCATCATCACACTTGAAGGTACATAACACACCATCATTACACTTCAAGGTACATAACACACCATCATCACACTTCAAGGTACATAACACACCATCACACAAGGGCGAATATGCAGCACTTTTGTCAAGACTGATGGACTGAACATGTTGACTCAAGGCTGAGGGACTGATTCACTCAAACTCTTCCTCTTATTTCACCTTTTTCCGCATTGAACTGAAGAAGCCACTGGCTGGCGAAACGTTTCCCGAATAACAATACCCAGATGTTGCAAAAGTATCTTATTTATAAACGTGTCGGTTTTGTAAACCATTTATTCACAATAAATAAAACTGTAAATTAGGCGAAAGAAAGACAGTAGACCCTTGGTCGTTCCTGGTCTTCTGTTGTTGGTCTGGTGTTTGTTTACTGTTGTTGGTCTGGTGTTTGTTTACTGTTGGTGGTCTGGTGTTTGTTTACTGTTGGTGGTCTGGTGTTTGTTTACTGTTGGTGGTCTGGTGTTTGTTTACTGTTGGTGGTCTGGTGTTTGTTTACTGTTGGTGGTCTGGTGTTTGTTTACTGTTGGTGGTCTGGTGTTTGTTTACTGTTGGTGGTCTGGTGTTTGTTTTCTGTTGTTGTCTGGTGTTTGTTTACTGTTGGTGGTCTGGTGTTTGTTCACTGTTGGTGGTCTGGTGTTTCTTTACTGTTGTGGTCTGGTGTTTGTTTACTGTTTTGTTGGTCTGGTGTTTGTTTACTGTTGTTGGTCGGTGTTTGTTCACTGTTGGTGGTCTGTGTTTTGTTTACTGTTGTTGGTCTGGTGTTTGTCTACTGTTGTTGGTCTGGTGTTTGTTTACTGTTGTTGGTCTGGTGTTTGTTTACTGTTGGTGGTCTGGTGTTTGTTTCACTGTTGGTGGTCTGGTGATTGTTTACTATTGGTGGTCTGGTGTTTTGTTTACTGTTGGTGGTCTGGTGTTTGTTTACTGTTGGTGGTCTGGTGTTTGTTCACTGTTGGTGGTCTGGTGTTTGTTTACTGTTGTTGGTCTGGTGTTTTGTTTACTGTTGGTGGTCTGGTGTTTGTTCACTTGTTGGTGGTCTGGTGTTTGTTTACTGTTGGTGGTCTGGTGTTTGTTTACTGTTGGTGGTCTGGTGTTTGTTTACTGTTGGTGGTCTGGTGCTTGTTTACTGTTGTGGTCTGGTGTTTGTTTACTGTTGGTGGTCTGGTGCTTGTTTACTGTTGGTCTGGTGTTTGTTTACTGTTTGTGGTCTGGTGCTTGTTTACTGTTGGTCTGGTGTTTGTTTACTGTTTGTGGTCTGGTGTTTGTTTAATGTTGGTGGTGATAAATTAGACACATGTTCAACTCTTGGGTATCTTTATTGAGGAAATGTTTCGCCACACAGTGGCTTCATCAGTCCATATAAAGGAGAATCGTGAAGAGCAGGAGGAGAATGAGGTAATCAGTCCCTCAGCCTTGAGTCGATGTGGTCAGTCCATCAATCTTGAATAGAATACAGCATATGAGCGGAGAAGTGGCTTATATACCTGTCAGACACTGCAACTTCTTGGGATCTTAATACTTGGGAATTCTTCGCTTGCCTAACCCTTGGGCACGACCTACTTCCACATTAGACAAATGTGACACCACCTACGACTGCTGCACCTCTCCTGCCTATGGTATATAAGCTGCTTCTCCCCTCATATGCTGTATTCTATTCTAGGTTGATGGACTGACCACATCGACTCAAGGTTGAGGGACTGATTACCTCATTCTCCTCCTGCTCTTCACGATTCTCCTTTGTATGGACTGATGAAGCCACTGTGTGGCGAAACATTTCCTCAATAAAGATACCCAAGAGTTGCACATGTGTCTAATTTATCAACGTGTCGGTTCTCTGAACCATTGATCTACAATGTTGGTGGTCTGGTGTTTGTTTACTGTTGGTGGTCTGGTGCTTGTTTAATGTTGTTGGTCTGGTGTTTGTTTTCTTCACCTTCGTTATTATTTCATTTAATGTCATTCACATGCGTTTTAACTACCTAATTTTTATTCCTAGACAAGAGTCAAAGATAGGTATATCCTCTAACGAAAGTGAGAATATGTAAGAGAACGGTAGGGATGGGGAAGACTAGGAGGCGATGATAGGGAGGGGGGACAGGATTACAGAAAGGGGTACGGGTGGAGGAAGGGTTAAAGAAGGGGGACGGGAGGCGATAGTGAGAGATGTTGGGGCAAGGGATGGGTGACAGGTGATAAGGGAGGAGGAGAACGAGTGAGAAATGGGGATAGGGATGGAAGCAAAGGGTGAGGATGGGTAGGGTGGGAGGGAGAAACAATGGTAGGGGATGGAAGGGGGTAGAGGGTGCGGAAGGGTGAGGGTAGAGGGGTGAGAGAGTGAGAGGTACATACAATGCAGCACATCATATTATCAATATTCTCTAGCAATGTTGAACACATCTCTGGAGTGGCTGTGGACACTGGAGATTAGTGTACACAAAAAGTAATACTGTGTCGGCGCTCCCTTCCTCCTGCACACCCTGGAGAATACTCCAGAGAGTGTGTGGGAGGGGAAGAGGGGAGGATAACCACATGTTTTCACCCCCTCCTACCTCCTCCTCCCTCTCATTCCCACCTTCCTTCCCAACTCTCCCTCCCTCCCTCTTTTACACCCACTATTATGCAAAACAACCACAGAGGGACGCAAGAGCGTCCCTCTGAACGAATCTCCTGAGATTTCTTATTCATTTCTGCAACACTGCAAGTTCCTGATGATGTGTTGACTTCAATACGAAAGGCCTAGAGCTATCATTCAACTTCCCTCATGGTTGTTTTGCATCGTGTATCGCTTGTTCGCGATTCTTCCACCACTATTATCTTCATACGTGCATTAAATATTTGTATATGTTGTATATGATATGTGGCATTCAAATGCACACACCTGGCATGGCACCCAGGCTGACTATAATACTGTGCTTCAGCCCACTCCACCAGTAATCAGGGAATCGATGGTGTAGTGGGCGGGGCACAATATTTCTTTTATCGTGATTGGCTGGGATGCGATAGCTATGAATCTGAGTCTCGCACCTTAGTTATGAGGTATGAAAATGTTTAGTACACGTCTGTTAGTAGTGTAGTAAGTTGCAGGGAGTCTGCAACTATTAATATTAATCTTACATAGCTAAGAGACGCTCTTTGCTCAGGCAATATAACAGTAGGAGGAAAGTATCGTATTATAAACGGTATACGATACTGACAAGTTGATGAGTAAGACATTTCAATATCATTTCATTATCTTCATAGAAAATGTCGCCCCTAAATGAAATAAAAACGAGTAACGAAAACAAGTAACTTGAATGCATATTGCATGTAATATTAATAACAAATAAAACAGCTTACAGCATCATTGTTACCATGTTTGTACATATATTACTACTTATTACTTAGAATAAACCGAAGTTGCAGTTTTTGTTTCTGCAGGCAGCAGAAACTTTGAGTGCAGGTTCAGCACACTGATTAATTCTTCGTATATTGAGTATGGACGGTTCCTGCTTCCAGTGATTTTTCAGTGAGTTCAGTGCTTTTTTGTAATGTTTCAGTATTTCTGACAAATTCTTAAAGTCATTTTCATCGTACATCTGATCAATAGACCAATAATCTGTCTAGGTGTAAGAAATAAATCTGTATATCTTCTCCAAAGTCTTCCATCTTGTAGGTAGAGCAATGAATGCAAGAATGGCTCTTGAATTCCACCTCACATTGTTGATGTTTGGAATTTTCTGAAAATTAATCAAAGGAAAGTGACCTTTTTCTTCAAAGAATCTAAACACTCATGTTAGATGATACAAAAACTTCATATCATCTCTCCATCCTGATTTGTGGAGGATCTCTTCTGTTCCATTAACAAACTGTGCCGTTAGTTCCTCATAATTATTCACCAGTTGGGATACAAATTGATACTCGATGTTTGGAGAACTGGTTTTAGCACCAAGATTTTCATCCATTACCGAACGGAGAATCCTGTCCAGAACGTGATACTGACAACTGATAAATTGTGGTTTGCTAATCCTCTTCTATGAGAACATTCGTTGCAGTTTGACAACAGTTCCACTCTTATTACCTGTGTTAACCTTTGTTGTATCAGCAATGATCATCTTTATTGCATTCTATAAGTTGTATTCATCAATAACTTTTGCCATTCATTCAGCAATAGTTTCAGTCTTGCCATCTTTCAAATGCAGTGCATCCAGTTTTACTTCGGTTCTTTCATTTTTAAGTACTAATACCTGGTACTTATTTTCCTAAATGCGCTTTCCATCGAAATGTAAAGACCATTCTTCCATTTGTAACTTTTCAGTCATTTCCTCCTTCAGTTTAGCAGCATCTTTGTATGTTGACTTGTAAATTGCTCTTTGACTACTTATGATTAGTAACGTAAATATATGGGGTTAATATTTTTCATTAATTTGAATTGCCAATTGGTATTGTCCTGAGTTGCTACTTATGAGTAGTAACGCAGATATATTGTGATTCATAGTTTTTATTTATGGGTGACCTTTTTTGAAAACTGAGAGGAATTAGAGACTTTTTCATTGTTTTTAAACATAAGTTCATCGATTTATGGCACAGGAGATATTTTATTTGGAAAAAAAGTAAAAAAGTCATAACCCTAGTGTACACCTTCAAGATACCTGCTCTACAATGTTCTCCCATCAGTAAAATAGGTCCCTGGGTGTTAGTTGACTGGTGTGGGTCGCATCCTGGGATAGAATTGACCTAATTTGCCTAAAATGCTATGCATAACAAGGGGCTTTCTATATAATATTATGTCATTGATGTCCGCTAGGCCTGTATACCTTGTACATGTAGTTGTAGAAATAAAGATATTATGATTATTATTATTATTTTATGATTATTATTACTTGGCCTTCTACTGTAACCAGTGTCGACTGAACTAATGAAGTCACTGGCTGGCACAAGGTCTTTATAATAAAGACAGCCAGGTGTTCGAGACCTAGATACTTGTGCAACATTTGGGAATCTTTTTTGAGGAACATTTCGCCACACAGTGGCCTTATCAGTCCAATGCAAAGAGGAATGGTAGAAAAAGAGGAGGATTTTCACTCCCTCAGCCTGGAATCGATGTGTTCAGTACATCAATCTTAAAGAGAGTACAGCATATGCTGGGAGAAGTGGCTTATATACTGTAGTCAGGTGAGTTGAAGGAGGAGGAGGAGGAGTCAGAGTGGAACCATCCACTAGTGTAAGTAAGTCATGTCCATAGGATGGACAAGTGCTGAAGAATTCCTTGTATCAAGATCCCAAGATGTGGCAAAACATTTACTTAATAAAGATTCCCAAATGTTGTACACGTGTCTCATTCTTCAACTTGTGGGTTTTCTAAACCATTTACCACAGCCAGGTGTTGCACATGTGTTTTATTCATCATCTTGTCAGTATATGTTCAATAATAACCAACATGGAGACAGAAACTCAGGACATTAATTGATAAATTAATCAATTAATCTCCTGAGTTTCTGTCTCCACGTTGGTTATTACTGACCATTGATAAGTGTTCATTACACATTAGTTATTTATTGTCAGTTTATCATTACTGTTAACGTTAAGTATTGTGCTGGTTACAGGACTTCTATTTTTTTTTCAATAGTTTTACTGTGTTGCAGGACTAAAACTGGTGCATGGTAATCTCTTAGCTTCTTTATGTATGTTAAAAATATTTTTGTAATTCTAACATTTGCACCATAGTTAAGATTGTATCCTACAACGGTTCTTAGAGCTATAAATATGTCCTTACAATGCTTCTTTATATTTTGTATAGATGTTAGATATTTGTATAGATGTTAGATATTTGTATAGATGTTAGATATTTGTATAGATGTTAGATATTTGCCGGACGCAACGTCAATAGTACTGACATTAATCTTGAATTTTGATGATCCACTGTTACGGCTACCAGTGTTAAACAATGGTTTTCTGTACAGAAGTTATAAGGCCAAAATTATCACAGGCTGCCTGTATATAATTTAGAAAGGTTTGAATTTCACAACAAGTTTTAGTATATATAACAATATCATCAGCATAGCTAATTGTGATGCTCTTCGGAGTATCTGGGACTGATTTAAAATATTAAACTGTGTGAGGATTTAATAGACCGCCCTGAGGAGAGCCAAGCTGCATTTGTTTAGTTTCAATTTTGTATCTCTGAAACAATACAGCAGACTTTTCGTTAGTGAGAGAACCGAGGATCCAGTGTAACAGTAGACCACCAATGTCCATTCTAGCTAGTTCATACAAAATAATTTCTCTATTTGTAACATCAAAAGTGTTTTTGATATTGTATATTCGTCACGCCTCGTGTACACTTGAACACGTTGCACACAACCTGCTACACCTTCACTACTTTGAGACCATTAATATTGTGTAACACGTGTTCCATTATTCTATATAGTAGTAACTTGTTATATACCATCCCCTAAAATGTTTTACAAAACAATCAGTGAAATGGAATGAAAAACTACATGTTGGTCAAGTTTGGGTATTGGTAAGAAAATGTTGTTGGTTCACAACGAAGGTAATATTATTAATTTTGTATAATTCTAACAGTGGGTTATCAAGTATACACCTCAGGTAGTCTGGTGTATACCTGCTAACTCAGTAGTATACAGTGTATCGCACTGACGTCAGATGTCAGCCTGTTATAAATAGGGACTTGTGACCAACTCTAACTAATCCATGTACTTTGTATACTGAGTCTCGGTGTACAACCTGTCTACTGTTTTTCAATGATTTTATAACTAGTGTTGCTTGCTGTGCTGAGGGAAGTGTGTTGGTTCAGACCGCGCGTGTATTTTTCTCACTCATTTTGTCTAGCTTCCCTTACAACACAAAGAGAATACTGAAATACTCTGAGCATCTGGGGACTCCTGAGTTGCTTATAAATTTTCCCTATCTGTGTATCTATTGATTTAAGTTCTCTCAATTAGAGGTCATCATAATATTTATGTCGTTCTTCTCGCTGACTTTTTCTGCCTTTCGTTTTAGTTGCCTTGTTAGTTTACAAAAAAAAAATTATTTGGCTACAAGATCATTAAATTTTTGCACAGTTACAGTTAGAGTTGGAGAGATCGTCAATAAATTTAGTCTCTTGAGTAAGTGATAACGTTGTTTTGTGTAGTCTTTCGCCAGGTAAGATGACATTAACTGTTACAGATGAATGGTCAGACATCAAACCTCTCAAGAATTCCTCCGTTGGTTAATTTTTAGTAATGATTTGAACATCGTCATATACTAGGGGAAAGTAAAATTAACCTTCTGCTTTTGGGATTTATGGTGGGGTCCCCAACCGCTTGTGTCTAGCATTGAAGTCACTAATCAGAACAATGGGTTCAGTGTTAATAAAGTTGGGATGATCTGTAAGGTGGAGAAGGTTGACAGGTACGCAAGCATTTGGTTCATTTAGTATAGTGTTGCTAATGTATTCCGTAATACCATGAAACTAGACTTTATCTAGCTATACAGTAAGAAGGAAGAGGTACATATAGTAGCGAGTCTTTAACACACGTAAGACAAGTATATATGTGATAGCGAGTCTTTGATATACGTAGGACAGGTATATATTATTCTGTGGTTATAATATTTGTAACCTCTTATGTTACTTGAAGGTTAACTAAAAGATATTTAAGTTTCTTACCAGTCAACAGTGTCAGAGTCCTCGGGAAGAACCTTGTGACGGAGGTCGTAATGAGACGCAGTGTTTCCAATGAGTATCTTAACTACAATTTAGTATGGTATTACTATAGTTACTGTGCAATTTGTTTTCTCCTTCAATTTCTTTAATATATCTCATTAGCCATTAATTACCTTGTAAGGTGGCATTACCTGATTTTTGTTATTCTCTAATATTTTAGAGTCTTTAGATATTTCCTCCAGTTGTTTACCAATGATTCCTTCAGAAATTCCTCCGCGTGTATCTGACGCTTATTCTCATTATCCCTCATCATCTTTATTCCCGTCACTTCCTTTACCGCTCTCATCTTCATCGTTTTTACTTGCAGAATTGCCCACTTCCCCAGTGTTTCTATCTTCATATCTATTTTTACTGGTGTTAAAATCCCCGTTGTCGCTATCATCAGTACAAGTGATGGCACGATACCAACAGTTCCGCCCATGTGTGTGTGTGTGTGTGTGTGTGTGTGTGTGTGTGTGTGTGTGTGTGTGTGTGTGTGTGTGTGTGTGTGTGTGTGTGTGTGGAGTGTTAGTACATCACCCCCTCACAATCGTGAGATCTACTTGCCTATCTGCTACCTGGGGGGTATTCCGGGGGTCAACGCTCCCCACGGCCCAGTCGGCTGATATCGGCCGTTTTCTCATCGCTACTAATACCGATATCGATAACGTAAAAATGGCCGATACCCGCTGATACTGATACTGTGTTATAACCCTCATCAACACTCTCCACCTCCAGTCCTTGTTACTCGAGGCTTCCAGTAACCAGTTTCCCTGCTTCCCTTTCCTTTCTGCCTACCACAAACCCCTATCCCTTCCTTACTCTTCCGTTTCTCCCTACCACTTTGGCTCCCTTCCACCATATCATTCCCGTCCCACCAAACTCACTCCATTGTCTATCTCTCTTCCTCCCATCAACTTCCTTTTCACCAACGCCTCTCCCTCCCACTAGTCCCTTCTCATTCCCCCTCTTTATATTCTCCCTCCCACCCTTCCTTCATGGTTCCCACCCACCATGGTTGGTGTAGCTCTCGCACCATTTGTTCCTTTGTTGGGTGTGGGTCTGACTATCCTTGTTGACAGAGCCTTGATGCGGAACACTGTTAAGTCCACGTTGACCCTCACACAATTTGAGTGAGAAGTTGACAAATTTATGAATGATTGTGTGTATGTGTATGTGTGTGTGTGTGTGTGTGTGTGTGTGTGTGTGTGTGTGTGTGTGTGTGTGTGTGTGTGTGTGTGTGTGTGTGTGTGTGTGTGTGTGTGTATGTGTGTGTGTGTGTGTGTACTCACCTAGTTGTACTCACCTAGTTGAGGTTGCGGGGGTCGAGTCCGAGCTCCTGGCCCCGCCTCTTCACTGATCGCTACTAGGTCACTCTCCCTGAGCCGTGAGCTTTATCATACCTCTGCTTAAAGCTATGTATGGATCCTGCCTCCACTACATCGCTTCCCAAACTATTCCACTTACTGACTACTCTGTGGCTGAAGAAATACTTCCTAACATCCCTGTGATTCATCTGTGTCTTCAGCTTCCAACTGTGTCCCCTTGTTACTGTGTCCAATCTCTGGAACATCCTGTCTTTGTCCACCTTATCAATTCCTCTCAGTATTTTGTATGTCGTTATCATGTCCCCCCTATCTCTCCTGTCCTCCAGTGTCGTCAGGTTGATTTCCCTTAACCTCTCCTCGTAGGACATACTCTTAGCTCTGGGACTAGTCTTGTTGCAAACCTTTGCACTTTCTCTAGTTTCTTCACGTGCTTGGCTAGGTGTGGGTTCCAAATTGGTGCCGCATACTCCAATATGGGCCTAACATACACGGTGTACAGGGTCCTGAATGATTCCTTATTAAGATGTCGGAATGCTGTTCTGAGGTTTGCTAGGCGCCCATATGCTGCAGCAGTTATTTGGTTGATGTGCGCTTCAGGAGATGTGCCTGGTGTTATACTCACCCCAAGATCTTTTTCCTTGAGTGAGGTTTGTAGTCTCTGACCCCCTAGACTGTACTCCGTCTGCGGCCTTCTTTGCCCTTCCCCAATCTTCATGACTTTGCACTTGGTGGGATTGAACTCCAGGAGCCAATTGCTGGACCAGGTCTGCAGCCTGTCCAGATCCCTTTGTAGTTCTGCCTGGTCTTCGATCGAGTGAATTCTTCTCATCAACTTCACGTCACACAAACAATACTGGTACAGGGACACACAAACAACATTGGTGCTGAAACACACAAACAACACTGGTGCTGAAACACACAAACAGCACTGGTACAGGAACACACAAACAACACTGGTACAGGAACATACAAACAACACTGGTACAGGAACACACAAACAACACTGGTACAGGGACACACAAACAACACTGGTGCTGAAACACATAAACAACACTGGTGAGGAACACACAAACAACACTGGTACAGGGACACATAAACAACAGTGGTGCTGAAACACACAAACAACACTAGTGCTGAAACACACAAACAACACTGGTACAGGAACACACAAACAACACTGCTACAGGGACACACAAACAACATTGGTGCTGAAATACACAAACAACACTGGTACAGGAACACACGAATAACACTGGTGCTGAAACACACAAAAACACTGGTACAGCAACACACAAACAACACTGGTACAGGGACACACAAACAACATTGGTGCTGAAACACACAAACAACACTGGTACAGGAACACGCACAAGACACTGGTACAGGAACACACAAAAAACACTGGTACAAGAACACACAAAAACACTGGTACAGGAACACACAAACAACACTGGTGCTGAAACACACAAACAACACTGGTATAGGAACACACAAACAACACTGGTATAGGAACACACAAACAACACTGGTGCTGAAACACCCAAGCAACACTGGTATAGGAACACACAAACAACACTGGTGCTGAAACACACAAACAACACTGGTACAGGAACACACAAACAACACTGGTACAGGAACATACAAACAACACTGGTGCTGAAACACACAAACAATACTGGTACAGGAACACACAAACAACAGTGGTACGGGAACACACAAAAAACACTGGTACAGGGACACACAAACAACATTGGTGCTGAAACACACAAACAACACTGGTACAGGAACACACAAACAACACTGGTGCTGGAACACACAAACAACACTGGTACAGTAACACACACAAGACACTGGTACAGGAACACACAAACAACACTGGTACAGGAACACACAAACAACACTGGTACAGGAACACACAATCAACACTGGTGCTGAAACACACAAACAACACTGGTACAGGAACACACAAACAACACTGGTACAGGAACACATAAGCAACACTGGTATAGGAACACACAAACAACACTGGTGCTGAAACACAAACAACACTGGTACAGGAACACACAAACAACACTGGTACAGGAACACACAAACAACACTGGTGCTGAAACACACAAATAACACTGGTACAGGAACACACAAACAACAGTGGTACAGGAACACACAAAAAACACTGGTACAGGGACACACAAACAACATTGGTGCTGAAACACACAAACAACACTGGTACAGGAACACACAAACAACACTGGTGCTGGAACACACAAACAACACTGGTACAGGGACACACAAACAACATTGGTGCTGAAACACACAAACAACACTGGTACAGGAACACACAAACAACACTGGTGCTGGAACACACAAACAACACTGGTACAGGGACACACAAACAACATTGGTGCTGAAACACACAAACAACACTGGTGCTGAAACACACAAACAACACTGGTACAGGAACACACAAACAACACTGGTACAGGAACACACAAACAACACTGGTACAAGGACACACAAACAACATTGGTGCTGAAACACACAAACAACACTGGTGAGGAACACACAAACAACACTGGTACAGGGACACACAAACAACATTGGTGCTGAAACACACAAACAACACTGGTACAGGAACACACAAATAACACTGGTACAGGGACACACAAACAATACTGGTACAGGGACACACAAACAACATTGGTGCTGAAACATACAAACAACACTGGTGCTGAAACATACAAACAACACTGGTACAGGAACACACAAACAACACTGGTACAGGGACACAAAAACAACACTGGTACAGGGACACACAAACAACACTGGTACAGGAACACACAAATAACACTGGTGCTGAAACACACAAACAACACTGGTACAGAGACACACAAACAACACTGGTACAGGGACACACAAACAACATTGGTGCTGAAACACACAAACAACACTGGTACAGGAACACACAAACAACACTGGTGCTGGAACACACAAACAACACTGGTATAGTAACACACACAAGACACTGGTACAGGAACACACAAACAACACTGGTATAGGAACACACAAACAACACTGGTACAGGAACACACAAACAACACTGGTACAGGAACACACAAACAACACTGGTGCTGAAACACACAAACAACACTGGTACAGGAACACAGAAACAACACTGGTACAGGAACACATAAGCAACACTGGTATAGGAACACACAAACAACACTGGTGCTGAAACACACAAACAACACTGTACAGGAGCACACAAACAACACTGGTGCTGAAACACACAAACAACACTGGTGCAGGAACACACAAACAACACTGGTACAGGGACACACAAACAACACTGGTACAGGAACACACAAACAACACTGGTACAGGAACACACAAACAACACTGGTACAGGGACACACAAACAACACTGTACAGGAACACACAAACAACACTGGTACAGGGACACACAAACAACACTGGTACAGGAACACACAAACAACACTAGTACAGGAACACACAAACAACATTGGTGCTGAAACACACAAACAACACTGGTGCAGGAACACACAAACAATACTGGTGCTGAAACACACAAACAACACTGGTGCTGAAACACACAAACAATACTGGTACAGGAACACACAAACAACACTGGTGCTGAAACACACAAACAATACTGGTGCAGGAACACAAGCAACACACCGACGAGTATCAGGTTCTCATTTATTTGATTTTTTTTTATTAGGTGAAGCAGTGAGAGGTGGTGTGTGTCCTCGCCGCTCAGTGTTTACAAGGTTCCATGCAAGGTTCCTCGGCGCTGCCATCACTCTTAAACTCCTATTGTTCTCACTTCTGATTCACGTCCATCCATAAGATTAGCTTTCGATTCTTTCCGCTCACGATCTTTAAACGAAAAAAGTGTGTGTGACTGTGTGTGTGTGTGTACTCACCTAGTTGTGGTTACATGGGTTGAGTCATAGTTCCTGGCCCCGCCTCTTCACTGGTCGCTACTAGGTCACTCTCCCTGAACCGTGAGCTTTATCATAAATCTGCTTAAAGCTGTGTATGGATCCCGCCTCCACTACATCGCTTCCCAAACTATTCCACTTACTGACTACTCTGTGGCTGAAGAAATACTTCCTAACATCGATGTGATTCATCTGTGTCTTCAGCTTCCAAACATGTCCCCTTGTTGTGTCCCATCTCTAGAACATCTTCTCTTTGTCCACCTTATCAATTCCTCTCAGTATTTTATATGTCGTTATCATGTCCCCCCTATCTCTCCTGTCCTCCAGTGTCGTCAGGTCGATTTCCTTTAACCTCTCTTCGTAGGACATACCTCTTAGCTCTGGGACTAGTCTTGTTGCAAACCTTTGCACTTTCTCTAGTTTCTTTACGTGCTTGGGTTCCAAATTGGTACCGCATACTCCAATATGGGCCTAACGTACACAGTGTACAGCGTCCATATGCTGCAGCAGTTATTTAGTTGATGTGCGCCTCAGGAGATGTGCCTGGTGTTATGCTAACCCCAAGATCTTTTTCCTCGAGTGACGTTTGTAGTCTCTTGCCACCTAGCCTGTACTCCGTCTGCAGTCTTCTTTGCCCTTCCCCAATCTTCATGACCTGTGCACTTGGTGGGGTTGAACTGCAGGAGCCAATTGCTGGACCAGGTCTGCAGCCTGTCCAGATCCCTTTGTAGTTCTTCCTGGTCTTCGTCCGAATGAATTCTTCTCATCAACTTCACATCATCTGCAAACAGGGACACTTCGGAGTCTATTTCTTCCGTCATGTCATTCACAAATACCAGAAACAGCACTGGTCCTAGGACTGACCCTTGTGGGACCCCACTCGTCACAAGTGCCCACTCTGACACCTCGCCACGTACCATGACTCGCTGTTGTCTTCCTGAGAAGTATTCCCTGATCCACTGTAGTGCCTTCCCTGTTATCCCTGCCTAGTCCTTCAGTTTGTGGAACTGTGTCAAATGCCTTCTTACAGTCCAAGAAAATGCAATCTACCCACCCCTCTCTCTCTTGTCTTACTGCTGTCACCATGTCATAGAACTCTGGTAGGTTTGTGACACAGGATCTCCCATCCCTGAAACCGTGTTGACTTCTGTTAATGAAATCATTCCTTCTAGGTGTTCCACCACTCTTCTGATAATCTTCTCCATGACTGCATACATGCCAGTGACACTGGTCTGTAGTTTAGTGCTTCATGTCTGTCTCCTTTTTAAAAAAAATGGGACTACATTTGCTGTCTTCCATGCCTCAGGCAATCTCCCTGTTTCGATAGATGTGTTGAATATTGTTGTTAGGGGTACACATAGTGCCTCTGTTCCCTCTCTCAGGACCCATGGAGAGATGTTATCCGGCCCCATCGCCTTTGAGGTATCTAACTCAATCAGAAGCCTCTTCACTTCTTCCTCGGTTGTGTACTGTATCCAACACTTGGTGGTGTACCCCACATCTCCGTCTTTCTGGAGCCCCTTCTGTCTCCTCTGTGAACACTTCTTTGAATCTCATGTTGAGTTCTTCACATACATCGCGGTCGTTTTGTTGTTGTCTCTCCTTCCTTCCTTAGCCTG
>NC_069423.1:30166744-30171744 GCF_026875155.1 Cherax quadricarinatus | reverse complement strand
AAATAAGGATGGTATTAAAATAAGGATGGTATTGAAATAAGGTTAGTATTAAAATAAGGTTAGTATTAAAATAAGGATGGTATTAAAATAAGGATGGTATTAAAATAAGGTTAGTATTAAAATAAGGATGGTATTAAAATAAGGATGGTATTAAAATAAGGTTAGTATTAAAATAAGGATGGTATTAAAATAAGGATGGTATTAAAATAAGGTTAGTATTGAAATAAGGTTAGTATTAAAATAAGGTTAGTATTAAAATAAGGATGGTATTAAAATAAGGATGGTATTGAAATAAGGATGGTATTAAAATAAGGTTAGTATTAAAATAAGTATGGTATTGAAATAAGGTTAGTATTAAAATAAGGATGGTATTAAAATAAGGATGGTATTAAAATAAGGACGATATTAAAATAAGGATGGTATTAAAATAAGGTTAGTATTAAAATAAGGATGGTATTAAAATAAGGATGGTATTAAAATAAGGATGATATTAAAATAAGGATGGTATTAAAATAAGGTTAGTATTAAAATAAGGATGGTATTAAAATAAGGATGGTATTAAAATAAGGATGGTATTAAAATAAGGATGGTATTGAAATAAGGATGGTATTAAAATAAGGTTAGTATTAAAATAAGGATGGTATTAAAATAAGGTTGGTATTAAATTTAGGGTGGTATTAAAATAAGGGCGGGAATAAAATAAAGTCATTAAAACAAGGGTAGTATGCTAGAAGTGGGTTAAAATAAGTGTTTATGCACCTGGGGAAGAGAAGAGTGTAGAAGAGAGAGAGAGAGAGATGTTAAGCGAGTGTTTAGGAAATCTTGATCCAAGTCTTGAGAAACTGTTGTGGGGGACCTAAATGCTAAAGTGAAAAAAAATGTAGATGGCGTAGTAGGTAAGTTTGGGGTGCCAGGTGTAATTAATAATAATGACCTTTGTTTTGAAAGAGATTTGGTAATAGTTAACACGTATTTTAAAAAAAAGAGAATATATCTGTACACTAGATATGTCATAAGGCGTAATGATAGCAGTTTGTTGGACTATGTATTATGAGATAAAAAGTTGATGGATGTGCATGTTTATAGACGGGCAACAGATGTATCAGGTCATTATTAAGTTGTAGCTACAGTGAGAGTAAGAGATAGATGGGGTACGAGAATGACATCAGTGAATAAAAGAGAAGTGAAAGTTTATAAATTAAAGAAGGAGGAAGTCAGGATAAGATACAAGCAACTGTTTATAGAAAGATGTGCTAATAAGAGTATTGGTAATGATGAGGTTGAAGAGGTATTGGATAGATTTAAGATGTAGTGTTAGAGTGTTCTGAAGACGTTTTTGAATATAGGAAGTTGGGTGCATTAGAGAGGAGGAGCGATTACTGGAATGATAAAGGTAAAGAGAATGGTAAGGAAGAAAAAGTTAGCATACGAAAGGTTTTTAGAAAGTAGAAGTGAAATAAGATGAGTGGTGTATCTCAAGAGTAAAAGAGAGTTAAGAGAGTGGTGCGGGAGGGTACGAAGAGAGCAACTGAGAGAGTGGGTGAGGTACTGTCAACAAATTTTGCTGAAAATAAGAAAAAGTTTTGGAGTGAGATTAATAAGTTGGGAAAACCTAAATAATCAATGAATTAAATGGTTAAAAACAAAAGAAGGGAGTTATTAGAAGAAGAGGTGAAGGTACTGGGAAGGTGGAGGGAATATTTTGAGGAGTTGCTAAAAGTTGATGAAGCGAGGGAAGCAATGATTTCCTGCATTGGGCAGGGAGGTATAACATCTTGTAGAAGTAAGGAAGAGCCAGATGTGAGTGTGGGGGAGGTGCATGAGGCAGTGGGTAAAATGAAAAGGGGTAAAGCAGCTGGAACTGATGGGATCAATACAGTAATGTAAAAAGCAGGTGTGGATATAGTTTTTGAGTGGTTTGCTTTTGTTTATTAAACGTATGGAAGAGAAGGTACCTAAGGATTGACATAGAACGTGCATAGTTTCTTTGTGAAAGTGATAAGGGGATAAAAGAGAGCGTAAGAATTACAGAGGAACAAGCCTGTTGAGTATATAAAGTGTAGAGTTATTATTAAATAAATTAAGACGGAGAACAGGATTGTAGATGAACAAGAAGATTTTAGGAAGAGTTGGGGTGTGTACCTACCTGGAGGCTACCTGGAGGGCATTCCGAGGATCAACGCCCCCGCGGCCCGGTCGTAGATCAAATGTTTTGCATTGAAGCATACGAATAAACAATATTTAAATAACTGTAAGGATGTTTTTGTTGAATTTACGGATTTAAAAAAAAGACATATGATAGGGTAGAAAGGGAAGTACTGTGGCAAATGTTGCAAGTGTATGGAATAATAATTTACTAATTTTTATGAGGATAGTGAGCCTCAGGTTAGAGTATGTAGGAGAGAGAATATATATATATATATATATATATATATTATATATATATATATATAATATATATATATATATATATATAATATATATATATATATATATGTCTCCCATTCTCTTTTTTATTGTAAGTGGCCTAATTATTCGCTATACTTTTTAACCGACAAAGAGTGAGAGGCAGAGCGTGCGATACGCCCCTGTTGGCCGGACCAGGCACAAATTAGCCCAATCATTGTATTGATGACAGGGTGTTGAAAATAGGCGTATCCCACACCTGAAATAATTGGTTAGAAATTGGATTAAATCGTGCCCGGCTAGGGACAGCCAGCCAGCCAGCCATCCAGCCAGCCAGCCAGCCAGCCAGCCAGCCAGCCGGCCAGCCGCTACTGCTGCATTTTACTCTCTTGCTCTTTGACACTCTTGCTCTATGACACTCTTGCTCTCTGACACTTGCTCTCTGACTCTTGCTTCTTGACGGTCTTGCTCTCTCTCTCTCTCTCTCTCTCTCTCTCTCTCTATGACTCTTACTTTATAAGTTATATAAAACTCTAACTGCTCTCACCTCAGCTTACTTTTATGTT
This sequence comes from Cherax quadricarinatus, assembly GCF_026875155.1. Classification (NCBI taxonomy): domain Eukaryota; kingdom Metazoa; phylum Arthropoda; class Malacostraca; order Decapoda; family Parastacidae; genus Cherax; species Cherax quadricarinatus. The sequence goes on along the minus strand of NC_069423.1, from coordinate 30,168,772 downwards.
TGACCTCACACTTAAGCTGAGGCTACAGATTGAGTTACACTGACCTCCAGTACTCTCAGCTTGACCTCGAACAACATCAGCTTGACCTCCAACAACATCAGCTTGTCCTCCAACAACATCAGCTTGACCTCGAACAATATCAGCTTGACCTCCAACAACATCAGCTTGACCTCCAACAACATCAGCCTGACCTCCAACAACATCAGCTTGACCTCCAACAACATCAGCTTGACCTCCAACAACATCAGCTTGACCTCCAACAACATCAGCTTGACCTCAGCGAGAGCAGAGAGGTGAAAATTTATCGTTGTTGTTGTTGCTGATGTTGTTGTTGATGTTGTTCTTGCTGCTGTTGTTGCTGATATTGTTGCTATTGTTGTTGCTGATGTTGCTGTTGTTGTTCCTGTTATTGTTGCTATTGTTGTTGCTGATGTTGTTGCTGATGTTGTTGCTGTTATTGTTGCTGATGTTGTTGCTGATGTTGTTGCTGTTATTGTTGCTGATGTTGTTGCTGTTATTGTTGCTGATGTTGTTGCTGTTATTGTTGCTGATGTTGTTGCTGATGTTGTTGCTATTGTTGTTGCTGATGTTGTTGCTGATGTTGTTGCTGTTATTGTTGCTGATGTTGTTGCTGATGTTGTTGCTATTGTTGTTGCTGATGTTGCTATTGTTGTTGCTGATGTTGCTGTTGTTGTTCCTGTTATTGTTGCTATTGTTGTTGCTGTTATTGTTGCTGCTGTTGTTGCTGATATTGTTGCTATTGTTGTTGCTGATGTTGCTGTTGTTGTTCCTGTTATTGTTGCTATTGTTGTTGCTGATGTTGTTGCTGATGTTGCTATTGTTGTTGCTGATGTTGTTGCTGTTATTGTTGCTATTGTTGTTGCTGATGTTGTTGCTGATGTTGCTATTGTTGTTGCTGATGTTGTTGCTGTTATTGTTGCTATTGTTGTTGCTGATGTTGTTGCTATTGTTGTTGCTGATGTTGCTATTGTTGTTGCTGATGTTGTTGCTGATGTTGTTGCTGTTATTGTTGCTATTGTTGTTGCTGATGTTGTTGCTGATGTTGTTGCTGTTATTGTTGCTATTGTTGTTGCTGATGTTGCTATTGTTGTTGCTGATGTTGTTGCTGATGTTGTTGCTGATGTTGTTGCTGTTATTGTTGCTATTGTTGTTGCTGATGTTGCTATTGTTGTTGCTGATGTTGCTATTGTTGTTGCTGATGTTGCTGTTGTTGCTGCTGATGTTGCTGTTGTTGTTCCTGTTATTGTTGCTATTGTTGTTGCTGTTGTTGCTGCTGATGTTGCTGTTGTTGCTGCTGATGTTGCTGTTGTTGTTGCTGATGCTGTTACTGTTTGTGTTGTTGTATCTAATGTTCTTGATGTTATTGGTGTTGTTGTTTTTGCTGTTGTTTTTGTTGCTATTGTTGTTGCTGTTGTTGTTGCATTCGTTAGGGAAAAATCACCTGACAGGAGACACTGTCACGTGATAACTCATTCACAGGTGTCTTTTAAGAGGTGGGGGATGCAGGTGTTGTCACTATTATAGAGAATGGTGTATCTAACACGGGCCAGTGTTGTAGGTGTTGAGACGGGCAGATCACAGCAGCACGACCGCTGGCATAACATTCCCGCACAGTTATTTGACTCCACCTTTGACTTTACCAAGTAGTCAACTTGACCTTTAATAAATGGTCAACTCTACTTTTAATTAGTGTCAATTTTACCTGGAATAAGTGGTCAACTTGACCTTTAATAAGTGGTCAACTTGACCTTTAATAAGTGGTCAACTTCACCTCTATTAAGTGGTCAACTTGACCTCGAATAAGTGATCAACTTGACCTTTAATAAGCGGTTAATTTGACCTTTAATAAGTGTTCAGCTTGCCCTTTAATAAGAGGTCAACTTGGCGTTTAATAAGTGGTTAATCTGAATCATGCGTGATCTGAATACAGAGTTGTGGTTGAGTGGTTGGAATATGTGTAAGCTACTATGTACTCTTGTACCATGTACTCTTATAATATGTACTCTT
>NC_069423.1:30156744-30161744 GCF_026875155.1 Cherax quadricarinatus | reverse complement strand
TTGTGATGACGTGTGTGGTGTTTTTGTGATACGTGTGTGGTGTTTGTGATGACGTGTGTGTGTTTGTGATGACGTGTGGTTTGTGTTTGTGATGACGTGTGTGGTGTTTGTGATGACGTGTGTGGTGTTTGTTTGTGATGAAGTGTGGTGTGGTTTTGTGATGACTGGTGTGGTGTTTGTGATGAACGTGTGTTGTGTTGTGTTTGTGATGGACGTGTGTGGTTGTTTGTGATGACGTGGTGGTGTTTGTGATAGTGTGTGGGTGTTGTGATGACGTGTGTGTGTTTGTGATGACGTGTGTTGAGTTTGTGATGACGTGTGTGGTGTTTGTGATGACGTGTGTGGTGTTTGTGATGACGTGTTGTGTTTGTGATGAACGTGTGTGTGCTTTTGATGACGTGTGTGTGTTTGTATGACGTTTGAGGGTGTTTGTGATGACGTGTGTAGGTGGTTTGTGATCGACGTTTGGTGGTGTTTGTGATGACGTGTGTGTTGTTTGTGAAGACGTGTGTGTGTTTGTGATGAAGTGGTGTGGGTGTTTGTAATACTTGTAGTTGTTTTGTGATGACGTGTGTGGTGTTTGTGATGACGTGATGTGTGTTTTGTGAAGACGTGTGTGTGTTGTGATGAACGTGTGTTGTTTTGTGATGACGTGTGTGGTGTTGTGATGACGTGTGTGGTGTGTTTGTGATGACGTGTGTGGTGTTTGTGATGACTTGTGTGTTGTTTGTGAAGACGTGTGTGGTGTTTGTGATGACGTGTGTGGTGTTTGTGATGACGTGTGTGGTGTTTGTGAGACGTGTAGTGGTGTTTTTTGTGATGACGTGTGTGTGGTTTGTGATGACGGTGTGGTGTTTGTGATGAACGTGTGTGTGTTTGTGATGACGTGTGTGGTTTTGGATGACGTGTGTGTGTGTTTGTGATGACGTGTGTGTGGTTTGTGATGACGTGTGTGTGTGTTGTGATGAACGTGTTGTGTGTGTTTGTGATGAAAGTGTGGTGTGGTTAGTGATGACGTGTGTGTGGGTTTTGTTTGTGATACGTGTGTGGTGTTTGTGATTGACGTGTGTTGTGTTTGTGATGAGGTGTGAGGGTGTGTTGTGATGACGTGAGGGTGGTTTGTGATGACGTGTGTGGTGTTTGTGATGACGTGTGTGGTGTTTGTGATACGTGTGTGGTGTTTGTGATACGTGTGTGGTTGTTTGTGATGAAGTGGTGGTGTTTGTGATGACGTGTGTGGTTTTTGAAGAAGTGTTGGTGTTTGTTTGATGACGTTGTGTGTGTTTTGTGATACGGGTGGTGTTTTGTGATGACGTGTGTGGTGGTTTGTTGTATGACGTTGTGGTGTGTTTTGAGATGACTGTGTGGTGTTTTGAGATGACGTGTGTTGGTTTGTGATGACGTTGTGGTGTTGTTTGTGATGAGTTGTGTGTTTTGTGATGACGTGTGTGGTGTTTGTGATGACGTTGGGTGTTGTTGTGATGACGTGGTGTGGGTGTTAGGGGATGACGTGTGTGTGTGTTTGTTTGTTAGGACTGTGTGTTGTTTTGGGATGACTGTTGTGTTTTGATGACTTTGTGTTGTTTTTGTATGACGGGTGTGTGTTTTGTGATGACTGTGTGGTGTGTTTGTGATGAACGTGTGTGGTGTTTTGTGATGACGTGTGTGGGTTTGTGAGACGTGTGTGGTGTTTTGTGATGACAGTGTGGTGTGTTTGTGATACTTTGGTGTTTGTGATGACTTTGGTGTGTTTGTTTGTGATGACGTGTGTGGGGTGGTTTTGTATACTGTGTGGTTGTTGTGATGAAGTTTGTGTGTTTTTGTGGAACTGTGTGTGGGTTGGTTTGTGATATGGTGCTTGTGTGTGGTTGTTTTGTGATGACGTGTGTGGTGTGTTGTGTTGTGATGACGGTGTGGGTGTTTGTTTGTATGACGTGTGGTTGGGGGGTGTGGATAGTGTGTGTGTTTGTGGTGTGTGGAAGGGGGTGTGTTTGTTGTGTGTTTTAGTGTTGGTGGGGGGTGTTAATGTGGTGTGTTTTGTGATGACGTGTGTGTGTGTTGTTTGACCTTGTTGTGTTTGTTGTTTAGTGTGGTTGTGTTGTGTTGAAGTTGTGGTGTGTTTGGGATGAATTGTGTGGTTTGTGTGGTGATAAGTGTTGGGGTTTTTGGTAGAAGGGGTTGGGGTTGATAATGTGTTGTTTTGTTTGTGTGACGGTGGGTGTGTTTGTTTTGTTGTATGTGGGGGGGGTGGTGATATGTGGGTTTTTTTTGTGTGTAGGGTGTGGTGGTGTGTGTGTGTTAAGTGTGTGGGGGATTAAGGTGGTGGGGTTGGTGGTAGGGGGGTTTGGGTGTTTATGTGTGTTTGTGGGGGGGGTGTATGGGGGGGGGGTGTTGGTAGGGGGGTGTGGGGTGGGGTTGTTGGGGTGTGTGGGTTGGTATGGTGGTGGGGGGGGGTGGTAGTGGTGGGGGGGGGGGTTGGGTGGTGGGTTTGGATTGGGTAGGGGTGGTGGGGTTTAGGGGGGGGGGGGGTTTAGGGTGGGGGGGGGGGTGTTTTAGGGTGTGGGTGTGTGTGGTGGTAATGGGTGGTGGTGGTTTAGTGGTTGTGTGGGGTTGAAGTGTGGGGTGGGGGGGGTTGTAGGGGGGTGGGTGTGGGTTGTATGGTGGTTGGTTGGGTTGACTGGTGGTGTGGGGGAGGAGGTAGTGGTGGGTGGTTGGGTGGACTGTGTGGTGATATGTTTGTGGACTAATAACCTATTTGTGGTTACAGAGGTCGAGACATAGCCTCCTGGCCACCCTCTTCGCTTCAATGATCGCTACGATACCTCTCCCCCTCCCCATTAGCTTTATCGTACTCGTCTGAAACTTGTATGGTTCCTGCCTCCATTACCTCACTTGCTAGGCTATTCACTTCCTGAAAACTCAATGACTAAAGAAATACTTCCTCCCATCTCTTTGACTTATCTGAGTCTTCAACTTCCAATTGTGACCCCTTGTTTCTGTGTCCCATCTCTGGAACATCCCGTCTCTGTCCACCTTGTCAATTCCTCGCAGTAATTTTCATGTCTTAACATGTCTTTCCTAACCTTCCTGCCCCAGTGTCGTCAGTGTCGTTGTTGTGTGTGGTTAAGTGATGACGTGTTTGGTGTGTGTGTGCTTGTGGTGACGTGTGTGGTGTGTGTGTTTGTGATGTGTGTGGTGTGTGTTAGTGATGACGTGTGTGGTGTATGTGTTAGTGACGACGTGTGCGTGTTAGTGATGACAGTGTGTGGTGTGTGTGTTAGTGAGGACGTGTGTGGTGTGTGAGTGATTAACGTCCGAGGTGTTGTTAGAGATTACGTTGTGTTTGTGTTTTTAAGCGATGACGTTAGTGTGTGTTAGTGAATTGCTGTGTGTGTTTAGTGATGACGTGTGTGGTGTGTTAGTGATGACTTGAGTTGTTGTAGTGATACCTGTTTAGTTGTGTAGTGATGCGTGTGGTTGTTGTTTGTTAGTGATGATGTTGGTGGGTGTTAGTGATGCGTGTGGTGGGTATTAATGATGACGTGTTGGTGTGATAGTGATGAACTGTGGTGTCTGTGTTTAGTGATGACATGTGGGGTGTGTGGTTTATTGATGAAGTTGTGTGTGGTTAAGTGATGACGTGGGGTGTTGTTTTTGCGATGACTGTGGTGTGGTGTTAGTGATGACGTGTTGGTGTGTTATGAGACGTGTGGGTTGTGTGTTAGTAATGCTGTGTAGTGTTTAGTGATGTCGTGTGGTGTGTGTGATTTAGAGATGATGTTGGTGTGTTTTGTGGGATGACGATGGTGGTGTGTGTATAATGATGACGTGTGGTGTGTAGTTAGTGGGATAGGATGACCTGGACGTGAGTGGTTGTGAGTGATAGTTGATGACATATACGTGTGTGAGAGAGTGTTAGTGATGACGTGTGACGTGTGTGGTGTTAGTTATGATGTGTGACGTGGAGAATACTGAAGTATAGAAGTAACGAAGACAGTAGAAAGCGAAACACTGACTCTGGTTTCATAAACAATCTGCAGAACAGAATGCCTACCCACTGTGATTTTTTGTTAGATTTAGCCAAAGAGTATACACTGACAAAACAGAAAAAGTATAGGACACATTGTGCCAATATTTTTAAAAAAATAACTGGGGAAAAACTTTAAACTATAGATTGTTTCGCGACAAATGATGTTAAAATATTGGATAAAACCACTAGCGTAAAAGAGGAGAAAATACTTAAAAAACAAACACTTATTAACAAATAACCAAATTAGTTTCCGGTCTGCAAATTTATGTCAGATTGATGAGTAAGACACAGGTGCAACAGTTGAGGATCTTTATTGGTCGAACGTTTCGCCTACATGGAAGGCTTCTTCAGTCAGATATAAAGACAGCAGGTGTATTAGTGAAATGAAGATGATGTAATCAGTCCATCAACCTTGGAGAAATGGTATTTGAGGTGGTCAGTCCCTCAGCACATGAGAAACTCGTAAATTAGTTTGAAAAACTGTAACGTATTTTTAAATATAAGGATAAAATTTTTTTATAAATATTTACAAAATAGGTAAAAAATAGAATGTGCAGCAGCTGTGTGGTGCTAACACTTGTAAAAATATGTAAATTAGCTAGAAAATGTCCAGAGAGCTTCAAAATGGCTACCAGACCTTAAAAATTATTAAAAGAGCTTAAATATGGCTACCAGAGCTTCAAAATGGCTACCATAGCTTCAAAATGGCTACCATAGCTTCAAAATGGCTACCATAGCTTCAAAATGGCTACCATAGCTTCAAAATTATTAAAAGAGCTTAAATATGGCTACCAGAGCTTAAAAAATGACTATCGGAAATTAAAAATGACTACCAGAGCTTCAAAATGGCGACCAAACCTTAAAAATGGCTAATAGAACTTAAAAGTGGCTGTCAGGGCTTATAATGGCTGCAAGAGCTTAAAATGGCTAATAGACCTTAAAAATGGTAAACCTAAAAATGGCTGCCAGA
>NC_069423.1:30004244-30151744 GCF_026875155.1 Cherax quadricarinatus | reverse complement strand
GTGTGTTTGTGATGATGTGTGTGTGTTTGTGATGATGGGTGTGTGTTTGTGATGACGTGTGTGTGTGTTTGTGATGATGGGTGTGTGTTTGTGATGACGTGTGTGTGTGTTTGTGATGACGTGTGTGTGTGTTTTTCATGAATGAGAGTTTGTTATGATGTGTGTGTGTGTTAGTGATGACATGTGACATGTATGTTTGTGATGACGTGTGTGTGTTTGTGATGATGGGTGTGTGTGTGATGGACGTGTGTGTGTTTGTGATGATGGGTGTGTGTTTGTGATGACGTGTGTGTGTGTGTTTGTGATGACGGGGTGTGTGTTTTTTCATGAATGAGAGTTTGTTTATGATGTGTGTGTGTGTTAGTGATGACATGTGACATGTATGTTTGTGATGACGTGTGTGTGTTTGTTTATGACGTGTGTGTGTGTGTGTGTGTTTTGTGATGACGTTATGTGTTTGTGATGATGTGTGACATGTTTATGATGACGTTATAATGTAAACTTATAACAAAACAACAACAGTAACAACGAAATCAAATAACAACAACAAAGCATAATGTCATTAGCTGAAAATTATTATATTTTTCATGAGGCGCCATAAAATAATAATAATAATAATAATAATAATAATAATAATAATAATAATAATAATAATAATAATAATAATAATAATAATAAACCCCATTACCTGTTCTTGTTGCTGTGACAGTGAGAAAATTATAATGTAACTGTTGTGTTTGTTGCTTTGTCTTTGTCGCGTAACGGAGACGTTTGTTTGTGCTGTTTGTGTCTGTGTGAGAAGGGCTAGTGAGTAAGGTTTAAAGCCTATCTACTGCATGAAGGTCATTAAGGCTGTATGTAAACTCTACATTATCATTAACAATATCTTAACATCTATAATAGAAATATTATACACTGGCAGAAACATCTGTAGATGTATATTATACACTGGCAGAAACATCTGTAAGTGTATATTATTCACTGGGAGAAATATCTCCAGGTGTATATTATACACTGAATGTATATTATACGCTGAGACAGATACATCTCGAAGTATATATTATACACATGGGAGAATATCTCTCAGTGTATATTGCATATGGAGAGGGATACATCTCTTAATGTAAAGTATATTATACACCGGATGAGACATCGCTTAGTGTATATTATACACTGTACGAGATAAATTTCTGAGTGATTTTGATTACAACGAATTTACGAAGCCACAGATACTTTACATACAGAATACATATACAAGACGAAATACAGACAAACACCTCCCCCACACACAACACAAACACTACATATCTGTCATATACTTGTGATCTTGGTCGAGATTTTTTTCTATATTGGCAGCATGGCCTGGGTGAAGACATACTTGTAGACTGCCAGTTTAACTATGCTGTTACCGTTATGGGAGCGCTAGTTTACTTGGCGCCTGGAGAGGGTAGTGATCCAGTTTCTCCTGAAAAATTTAATACTTGTTCCGGCAGTGACTATGATATCTGCTGCTGGAAGAAAGTTTAAGTGTCTTGGACCATGGATATTATCACAATGTTTTCTTATTGTACCCATGGCACCCCTGGATTTCCTCCCATATCTCTCACTCCAGTACATTGTTATGGTAGTGTGTAGATTTGAGACGAGGCCCTCACGTATTTTCAACATATATATTATGAGGTATCTCTCTCTTCTGTGTTTCAGAGTGCATTCCAAGTACTGTGAAGTGTTCCTAATAATGTTCCTAATAATTTAAAAGCATTAATGGCTCTATACGGTAACGAACTGACTCACGAAATCGTAATGACACGATTGCAAACAAACCATACCCCGGCCGGGGTTGACGGCAGTGAAGGGACTTGAGCTAGAGTTCGTCACGGCCACGCTAGCTGGAGATTCGTCTGTAAAACTTGCATTTGTGGTCACAGTGGTGCCTGTGCTAACCTTCCTATGGTGTAGAAATATACCTAGTTGGACGAATCTTATTGTGGCTAGCTGGTCTAGTGGCTAACGCGACGGGCTGGAGTTTTGAGACTCTCTGACCGCGGGTTCAATCCCGGCCAGGGTATGGTTCGGTAACGAACGTCTGTTTTTCCCGTTCTGATATCCCTCCTGCCTTGAACAGTGCCATCAACACTGAACAATAATATTAGAAACAAGAGAGCACAAGTGATTATTTGAAATATCTCGCCATTAGCATTAATTCTCTTGTTCTGAAAGTTCTCATTATTTACCCCCGTCATTTTGTTCTGGATTTCACAACAATTGCCTTAATATGGTCTATAAATGATAGTCATCTGAATCTATTATTGCCAAGTGATTTGCGAAAATCCTAATTAATAAACCCAGGTTTTTACATGCTCCTCTCACTGTATGAGACGGTCCTTATCTGCTTTACATCCCGTGTTTCTTTTCAGTTCTTCATTCTTTCTATATCTCAGCAGTTGAAATTTGTCGCTATTGAACATCATGTTATTTTCTACTGCCCATTGGAAGACTTCCTTGTTATCTGCTGGAACATTTTCCAAGTCTTCTACTGAAGTGACTTTCATTTTGATATCGTTCACAAAGGATGACATGAAGCTGTGGTTAGTGTGTTTATCTCGGTCTGTCTAGAGTCTAGACGATGGGAAACACAAAAGACGACAGAAGTGAGCCTTGGGGGACTGAACTCTTTTATTAAACACCAGTGTACACTCAGTACTGGTGTACACTCAGTACTGGTGTACACTCAGCACTGGTATACACTCAGTACTGTACACTCAGTACTGTGTACACTCAGTACTGTGTACACTCAGTACTGTGTACACTCAGCACTGGTGTACATTCAGTACTGATGTACACTCAGTACTGATGTACACTCAGCACTGGTGACACTCATTTACTGGTGTACACTCAGTACTGGTGTACACTCAGCACTGGTGTACACTCAGTACTGATGTACACTCAGTACTGATGTACACTCAGTACTGGTGTACACTCAGCACTGGTATACACTCAGTACTGGTGTACACTCAGTACTGATGTACACTCAGTACTGGTGTACACTCAGCACTGGTATACACTCAGTACTGGTGTACACTCATACTGATGTACACTCAGTACTGGTGTACACTAGCACTGGTATACACTCAGTACTGGTGTACACTCAGTACTGATGTACACTCAGTACTGGTGTACACTCAGCACTGGTATACACTCAGTACTGGTGTACACTCAGTACTGATGTACACTCAGTACTGGTGTACACTCAGCACTGGTGTACACTCATTAGTGGTTTACACTCAGTACTGGTGTACACTCAGTACTCTTGTACACTCAGTACTGGTGTACACTCAGCACTGGTATAATCAGTACTGGTGTACACTCAGCACTGGTGTACACTCATTAGTGGTTTACACTCAGTACTGGTGTACACTCAGCACTGTACACTCAGTACTGGTGTGCACTCTTTACTGGTGTACGCTCAGTACCGGTGTACACTCAGTATTGGTGCACACTCAGTACTGGTGTACGTCAGTACTGATGTACATTCAGTACTGGTGTACACTAAGCACTGGTGTACGCTCAGTACTGATGTTCACTCAGAACTGGTGTACACTCAGTACTGATGTACACTCTATTGGTGTACACTCAGTACTGGTGTACACTCAGTACTGGTGCACACTCAGTACTGGTGTACGTCAGTACTGATGTACATTCAGTACTGGTGTACACTAAGCACTGGTGTACACTCATTACTGATGTACACTCAGCACTGGTGTACACTCAGTACTGATGTACACTCTATTGGTGTACACTCAGTACTGGTGTACACTCAGCACTGGCGTACACTCTGTACTGGTGTACGGTCAGTACTGGTGTACACTCAGCACTGGCGTACACTCTGTACTGGTGTACGGTCAGTACTGGTGTACACTCAGTACTGGTGTACATTCAGTGATGTGCACTCAGCACTGATGTACACTCAGTACTGGTGTACACTCAGTACTGATGTATACTCAGTACTGGTGTACACTCAGTACTGGTGTACACTCAGTACTGGTGTACACTCAGTACTGATGTACACTCAGAACTGGTGTACACTCAGTACTGGTGTACACTCAGTACTGGTGTACACTCAGTACTGATGTACAGTCAGTACTGTGTACACTCAGTACTGGTGTACACTCAGTACTGTGTACACTCAGTACTGATGTACAGTCAGTACTGGTGTACACTCAGTACTGGTGTACACTCAGTACTGGTGTACACTCAGTACTGATGTACAGTCAGTACTGGTGTACACTCAGTACTGGTGTACACTCAGTACTGGTGTACACTCAAGTCTAGTGTCTACACCAGCACAAGTGTACGTACGGGAACAACAACACACACACACACACACACACACACACACACACACACACACACACACACACACGCACACACACGCACACACACACATACACACAAACACACACACACATACACACATACACACACACACACACACACGCACACACACACACACACACACACATACACACACACACACATACACACATACACACACACGCACACACACACACCACACACACACACACACACACACACACACACACACACACATATATATATATACACACATACACACACACACACACACATACACAAAAAAACACGCACACGCACACAAACATACAAACGCAGACACACACACACACACATAAATACACACAAAAAACACGCACACACGCACACAAACATATAAACGCAGACACACAAACACACACACAAACACACGCACACAAAAACACACACCGTCGTCAGGAACGGGGAGCACATAACCAAAACCAAACAGTGTTATTGTCCGATCTATTGGCTCGCCCCATTGTCATCTCAACATCCTATTAACAATCCAAACAAGGCCGTTATAGAGCAAATTACTCGTTACGATTGTTAGAGACAGTGGTTGTGGGGAGACTACAGATGTCGCCATACGTACACCGCCACCATATTGTCCAAGACTACATCAGTTTGTAAACACTAATATTGACCACCACTAGTGATAGTTCATCTTTGATCTTGGTGTGTGTGTGTGTGTGTGTGTGTGTGAGTACTCGCCTATTTGTGGTTACAGGGTCGATTCATAGCTCCTGGCCCCGCCTCTTCGCTGGTCGCTACTAGGCCCACTCTCTCCCTTTCCCATGAGCTTTGTCGTATCTCTTGTTAAAGCTATGTATGGATCCTGCCTCCACTGCACTCTTCAGATTGGTCCACTTCCTGACAACTCCATGCCTGAAGAAGTATCCCTGTGTGCGTGTGTGTGTGTGTGTGTGTGTGTGTGTGTGTGTGTGTGTGTGTGTGATGTGGGGAAAATACTGGGCATGGAGTGTTTTAGTTGGTCTCTGAGGAAGCAGGTCTAGATGGGTAGCTGGCAACCCTGGGGTAAGATACATGCAAATTGTGTTAGAGTTCCTAATTGTACCTCCCAAGACCCTTCCTCCGCCAGTGGTGGACAAAGCTACTAGTATCTACCAGTGGTGGACGATGCTACTAGTATCTACCAGTGGTGGACGATGCTACTAATATCTACCAGTGGTGGACAATGCTACTAGTATCTACCAGTGGTGGACGATGCTACTAATATCTACCAGTGGTGGACGATGCTACTAGTATCTACCAGTGGTGGACGATGCTACTAATATCTATCAGTGGTGGACGATGCTACTAGTATCTACCAGTGGTGGACGATGCTACTAATATCTACCAGTGGTGGACGATGCTACTAGTATCTACCAGTGGTGGACGATGCTGCTAGTATCTACCAGTGGTGGACGATGCTACTAGTATCTGCCAGTGGTGGATGATGCTACTAGTATCTACCAGTGGACAGTGCCACTAGTATCTACCAGTGGTGGACAGTGCCACTAGTATCTACCAGTGATGGACAGTGCCGCTGGTGGACGCTGGGTGAACAAGACAACCAGAAAATTGTGTAGTTACCTTTGCTGTCACTAGAGTCAGGAAGTTGTGGGGTGCAGTCCTAGTGGCTAGTGTGACCACTGGGTGTTCTGGCTTGTCGGGCAGGAGTTGTTAACATGACTGGATTATCTAGTCTGTGGTAACTGTTTCTGCCATCCAGACACTCAGCTCCTCAGATGATATGTATCAACTTGAGCTCTGATTCTCGGATTGAAACTCTTGTGCTTTTCTAAATACTATGTATAGGGATTTGATGAAGGAAGAATATACATATGTTGTGCCGAATAGGAAAAACTTGCGATTCTTGCTTTAATAGTAACGCTCTTCTTGCCGAACAAGGCAAGCGAAAATTTGTGTATGCAATAATTTCGCAAAAATCATTCTGAACCTAACGAAAAAAAATATATTTCATTGTGTTTGTATATTATTAAATTATTGTAAATTTATCTAAAATATATTTAGTTGGATTAGGCTAAATTAAATTGCACTTGTTATAATAAGGTTAGGTAAGTTTTCTAAGGTGCTTTTAGTACAAAATTATTAATTTTTACATTAAATAAATAAAAAAACATATATACGTATCTTTAAACGTATAAGATAAAATTTTAGAAAGGACTTAATTTTAAATGAGTTCTTGCTAATTAACCAATTTTACCTATTCAGCACGACATATCTATCTATCTTATATATAAATGTTAGTTTAAAGCATTAAAAACTTAAAACAGAAATAAACGTACTTTATTGTAATAACTATAAGTTCAAAATCTATAACTACTGTTTAGAACTTGAGCAACTTCTCTCCATTATTAAAAGGAATTAACTGACACATTTACATTATACAGTTTAAAGTACTTTTAAACTTTGATGAAAAAACACCGAAAAACAGAAAAAAATATATACAATATTCTTAATGCCTTGAATTAAAAAACAAACAATATACAGTTATACATTACATATAATTCGGTCGCTGAGCGATCTGAGGAAGTTATTCCCTTATTCCATAATCCCAGTCAGTCCCTTGTGCTTTAACGTACGCGATTGGAATAGTGCAGAGTGCGACACAGCTTGATAACGCACTTAAATATTAGTGTTGAAGAGATGAAGGGAGTTAGGAACGAATTCACAAGTCAAATCGAAGCAAATATCCATTTGTTTCAATAAAAAAAAATGTAAATTGAGATATATAAAGAGAAAATTTAATTAAAACTTTTCAGTGACCAACATCGTGAACAACACAAGAACGTTAAGTATAAAGCAGCTTAGATGTTGCAGTAAGACGTTAAGAGCAGTGTGAGCTAGAAGCCAGTCTTGTGTCATGCTACTTCTAATTTATACCCTCACACTATGTCTGCCAACACACTGTGTCTGCCACCATACTGCTGTCACACTGTGCCTGCTACCACACGAAGGCCACACTGTGTCTACTGCCACACTACTGTCACAGTGTTTGTCACCACACTGATGTCACACTCTGCCTGCCACCATACTACTGTCACACTGTCTGCTACCACATTAAGGTCACACTCTGTCTGCTGCCACACTACAATCACACTGTGTCTTCCACCACACTGCTGTCGTCACCCTGTGTCTGGTACCACATTGCTGTCACAGTGTTTGTCACCACACTGCTATCACACTCGGTCTACCACCACACTGCTGTCACACTGTGTCTGCCACCACACTACCGCCACAGCGTCTGCCACCACACTACTGTCACACTGTCTCTGCCATCACACTGCTGTCATCCTGAGTCTGCCACAACAATACTGTCATACTATGTCTGCCACCATACAGCTGTCACACTGTGTCTGCCACTACACTGCTGCCACACTGTGTCTGCCACCACACGAAGGCCACACTCTGTCTGCTGCCACACCACTGTCACAGTGTTTGTCAGCACACTGCTATCACACTCGGTCTGCCACCACACTGCTGTCACACTGTGGCCATCACACTACGGTAACACTGTGTCTGCTGCCACACTACTTTTACACTGTGTCTGCTGCCACACTAGTGCCACACTGTGTCTGTTGCCACACTACTGTCACAGTGTTTGTCACCACACTGATGTCACACTCTGCCTGCCACCATACTACTATCACACTGTCTGCTACCACATTAGGGTCACACTGTGTCTTCCACCACACTGCTGTCACACCGTGTCTGCTACCACACTGCTGTCACACTGTGTCTGCTACCACACTGCTGTCACACTGTGTCTGCCACCACATTACTGTCACACTGTGTCTGCTACCACACTGCTGCCACACTGTCTGCTACCACACTGCTGTCACACTGAGTCTGCCACCTCACTACTGTCACACTGTGTCTGCCACCACACTTTGTCTGCCACCACACTGCTGTCACACTGTGTCTACTTCCACACTGTTGTCACTCTGTGTCTGCCACCACACTACTGTCACACTGTGTCTGCCACCACACTACTGTCACACTGTGTCTGCCACCACACTACTGTCACATTGTGTCTGCCACCACACTACTGTCACACTATGTCTGCTACCACACTGCTATCACAATGTGTCTGCCCCACCACACTGCTGTCACACTGTGTCTGCCACCCCACTGCTGTCACACTGTGTCTGCTACCACACTGCTGTCACACTGTGTCTGCCACCACACTACTGTCACACTTTGTCTTTTTCCACACTACTGTCACACCTGAGTCTGCCACCACACTGTGTCCGCCACCACACTGTGTTCGCTGCCACACTGCTGTGTCACACTGTGTCTCCCACCACACTGCTGTCACACTGTGTCTGCCACCACACTACTGCCACACTGTGTCTGCTACCACACTGCTGTCACACTGTGTCTGCCACCACACTGCTGTCATACTGTGTCTGCTACCACACTGCTGTCACACTGTGTCTCCCACCACACTGCTGTCACACTGTGTTTGCCACCACACTACTGTCACACTGTGTCTGCCACCACACTACTGTCACACTGTGTCTGCCACCACACTACTGTCATGCTGTGTCTGCTGCCACACTACTGTCACATTATGTCTGCCACCACCACACTACTGTTGCACTGTGTCTACTACCACATTGCTGTCATACTATGTCTGCCGCCAACATAGTACTGTCACACTGTGTCTGCCATCACCCTGCTATCATACTGTGTTTGCCACCACATTACTGACAAACTGTGTCTTCCACCACACTGCTGTCACACTCTATTTGCCACCACACTACTGTCACACTGTGTCTGCCATCACACTGCTATCATACTGTGTTTGCCACCACATTACTGACACACTGTGTCTTACACCACACTGCTGTCACACTCTATTTGCCACCACACTACTGACACACTGTGTCTTCCACCACATTGCTGTCACACTGTCTGCCACCACACTACTGTTACACTGTGTCTGTGCCTACACTGTCTACTGCCACACTACTGTCATAATGTAAGTCGCCACCGTGCTATGACACACTGCCACCACACTGCTGTTATACTGTGTATGTCACCACTCTGCTTTCACACTCTGTCTGCCACCACACTACTGTCACAGTCTGTCTGCTGCCACACTACTTTCACACTGTGTCTGCAGCCACACTATTGCCACACTGTGTTTGCTGCCACACTACTGTTACAGTGTCTGTCACCACACTGCTGTTACACTCCGCCTGCCACCACACTACTGTCACACTGTGTTTGCCACCACACTAAGGTCACGCTATGTGTGCTGCCACACTACTGTCACAGTGTTTGTCTACACTGCCATCACACTGTGTTTGCCACTACACTGCTGTCACACTGTGCCTGCCACCACATTACTGTCACACTGTGTCTGCCACTACACTGCTGTCACACTGTGTCTGCCACTACACTGCTGTCACACTGTGTCTGCCACTACGCTGCCGTCACACTGTATTTGTCACTACACTGCTGTCACACTGTGCCTGCCACCACATTACTGTCACACTGTGTCTGCCACTACACTGCTGTCACACTGTGTCTGCCACTACACTGCTGTCACACTGTGTCTGCCACCACACTGCCGTCACACTGTGTTTGCCACTACACTGCTGTCACACTGTGCCTGCCACCACATTACTGTCACACAGTGTCTGCCACCACACTACTGTCACTCTGTGTCTGCCACTACACTGCTGTCATAGTGTCTGCCATCACAATGCTATCACACTCTGTCTGCCACCACATATCTGTCACACTGTGTCAGTGCATTACCAGCACAGTATGTCTGCCACCACACTAATATCACAAAGCCTGCCATAACACTACTGTCACACTGTCACCACACTACTGTCATACTACCACTACACTACTATCGCACTCTGTCTACCACCACACTATCACACTGTGTGCCACAACACTATCACACTGTGTGTCACAACACTTTCACACTCTGCCACAATACCACAATCACAGTGTCTGCCACCACACTATCACACTGTCTGCCACGACACTCTGCCACCACACTACTATCACACTGTCTGCCACCACACTACTATCACACTGTCTGACACGACACTCTGTCTGCCACCACACTACTATCACACTGTCTGCCACCACACTACTATCACATTGTCTGCCACCACACTACTATCACATTGTCTACCACCACACTATCACACTGTCTGCCACCACACTACTATCACACTGTCTGCCACCACACTACTATCACATTGTCTGCCACCACACTACTATCACACTGTCTGCCACCACACTACTATCACACTGGCTGCCACCACACTACTATCACTGTCTGCCACCACACTACTATCACATTGTCTGCCACCACACTACTATCACATTGTCTGCCACCACACTACTATCACATTGCCACCACACTACTATCACATTGTCTGCCACCACACTACTATCACATTGTCTGCCACCACACTACTATCACATTGTCTGCCACCACACTACTATCACATTGTCTGCCACCACACTCGTCAATGTTTCTATGTACAGTGGTAATTGATTCTTTGATCTGTTACTGTGCTTTGTGTTCCACGCCCTATTATACCCCTGGCGGAGTGGGGATGGCTCGGGGCAACACGGTGCTAACTCACATTCTCCCTGCAAGCATTGCGGATTCTGACCCTTAGGGTTGTCCCCGAATTAGATGGATGCAAATCTGCCAGAGGGTATTGTCGCCAGAGCCAAATTGTGGGGGAATGATGGCGTTAGTGATTGTTAACTGCGGAACCTGATGAATGTATTAGTCCATTTGTAATGCAAACGCCATTTGTGCTGGCACCCAGGCTGGCCCTACACACGCCCGCACGCCCCTGGCACTACACATGCCTGCACGTCCCTGGCACTACACATGTGTGCAAGCCCCTGGCAGGCATCTGGCCCTACACACGCCCTTAGGACTACACGCCCCTGCACGCCTCTGGCATTACACATGCCTGCACGCCCCTGACACTACACAGGGCCCTGGCACTACACACGCCCGCACGCCCTTGTCACTACACACTCGCACACCCCTGGCACTACACACGCCTATACGCCCCTGGCATTACACACGCCAACCTTTCTCGTTGCTATTACTGGGTATACCTGGCCAGCGAGGACACTGATTCACTACATGAATTCAGAAATATGATGGAACACACATCTACTGAGTGAGATACTAAAGTCCCAGTACGACTCAGTATTCAGTGAGCCGTTACCTAGACTAAGGGTCGACAATTCAAATGAATTCTTTATGAACGAGACCCAAAATTTGGAAAAGTGGGTCATCTCAAAAATCTCTGATATTATCCTAACACCACAAGACTTTGAAAAGGCAATAAATAACATGCCCATGCACTCTGCCCCAGGCCCAGACTCATAGAACTTCGTGTTCATCAAGAACTGCAAGAACCCCCTGTCACGTGCCTTCAGCATTCTATGGAGAGGAAACATGGACATAGGGGTCATCCCACACTCACTAAAAACAACAATCACAGCCCCACGCTACTAAGGTGGCAGTGAAGCAATTACAAAGAACTAGAGACCGATAGCACTGACATCCCATATCATAAAAATCTTTGAAAGGGTTCTAAGAAGCAAGATCTCCAACCACCTAGTTACCCATCAGTTACATAATCCAGGGCGACAGGTTTAGAGCAGGTTGCTCCTGCCTGTCCCAGCTACTGAACCACTATAATAAGGTCCTGGATGCTACAGAGGATAAACAAAATGCAGATGTAGTATACACAGATTTTGCAAAAGCCTTCGACAAGTGTAACCATGGTGTAATAGCGCACAAAATGTGTGATAAAATAATAACAGGAAAAGTTGGTAGATGGATGTATAATTTCCTGACAAATAGAACACAAAGAGTAATAGTAAACAGAGTAAAGTCCGAGGAAGCTACGGTGAAAAGCTCTGTTCCACAAGGCACAGTACTCGCTCCCATCCTATTCCTCATCCTCATATCTGACATAGACAGAGATGTAAGCCATGGTTCTGTGTCTTTCTTTGCAGATGACACCCAAATTACCATGACAGTGACCTCCATCAAAGACACCGCAAGACTCCAAGTGGACATCAACCAAATCTTCAAATGGGCCACTTAAAACAATATGAAGTTCAATGAAGAGAAATTTCAACTACTCAGATATGGAAAACTTGAGGAAATTAAAGCTGTATCAGGGTATACAACAAATTCTTACCATACAATAGAGCGAACAAGTAATGTGAAGGCCCTGGGGGTGATAATGTCAGAGGATCTTGCCTTCAAAGACCACAACAATGTATCTACCGCTTCTGCTAGGAAAATTATAGGATGGATAATGAGAACCTTCAAAACTAACGACGCCAAGCCCATGATGATTCTCTTCAAATCGCTTGTTCTCTTTAGGCTGGAATACTAATGTACACTAAACTGCCCCCTTCAAGTCAGGCGAAGCTGCTGACGTGGAGATTATATAAAGAACTTTCACGGCACACATAAGTACGATAAGGCACCTAAATTACTGGGAACGGTTGAAGTCCCTTCTGTATTCCCTGGAATGAAGGCGAGAGAGATAAATGATAATATACACTTGGAAAATCCTAGAGGGATTAGTAGCAAACTTGCACACGAAAATCACTCTCTATGAAAGCAAAAGACTCGGCAGGAGATGCAACATTCCCCCAATGCAAAGCAGGGATGCCACGAGTACACTGAGTGACAACACAATAAGTGTCAGGGGCCAAAAACTGTTCAACTGCCTCCCAGCATACATATAGAGGATTACCAGTAGACCCCTGGCTGTCTTCAAGAAGGCACTGGACAGGCACCTAAAGTCAGTACCTGACCAGCCGGGCTGTGGTTCGTACATCAGCACCAGTAACAGCCTGGTTGATCAGACCAAGATCCACCATGAGGCCCGATCTCAGACCAAGCCACGGGGGCGTTGACCCCCGAAACCCTCTCCAGGTATACTCATGCACACACATATGCACACACACACACACAAACACACACACACAAACACACACACACACACACACACACACACACACACATATGCACATACACACATATGCACACACAACACACACACACACGTGCCTACATACACCTACACACACATCTACACACACACCTACACACACATCTACACACACACCTAAACCCACACACACACACACACACACACACTCACGAACACACATCACAAACGACCACATGAAAACATAAGTTTTTCTTTCTGTGGTGATGGAGAGGATAGCTGCAGAGAGCAGGAAATAGGAGCTACAAGCCATAACAGCAGAAGCTAAGACACAGAGCTAGAAGAGAAACTAAAAAAATTGAAACAGTCTAAAGAACCGAAGAGCAGTACTGGCATGACATCAGGAGCTTCTACATCAGTCACAGACGAGGGGACTGAAAGAAACAAAGAAGCTATACTATATGCAGAGGTCCTATCAGATCACTGTGGAGTCTGGGAAAAGGCGAGGAGCACACCAGGAACAAATGGGGAGACTAAAGAAAATGAAAGAGCTAAGCTATATGCAGAAGCCCTAACAGACCACAGCAGTGCCCAGGAAAAGCTGAGAAGGAAAAATGACAGACCACTAAGCACAGGGTCATCAGCTAGAGAAGAGATTGAAGGAAGGAACACTACAATGGAAGCAACTAAATCGTCTCAGGGTATGCAAAGGGAAATGCAGTGAGAGTACGAAAGGGAGAGGTCAGTTTTTGTTTACGGATTCCAGGAAGTTGGATGGGAAACTTATGAAACAAGAAGACAAGAGGAGAAAAGAGCGATTGAAAGTATCATGAAAGCAACAGGAGAGGATGACACGACCCAGTTGACAAATTTTCTGAGAATAGGGTGGTTTGCAAGAGGAAAAAAATGGCCAGTCAAAGTGATTTTCAAGGCAGAATCAGCTCGAAACAGGATCCTGCAGGAGAGAGCATGGCTAAAGGAAATACCAAAGTACCAAAGAGTGTACCTCGACTGTGACAGAAGTTCTTGGGTACAAAGACGCAAGGAGGAACAAAAAGCAAAGACAGAGATGAGCAGGAGAACCCAGACTTAGGAGGAAGAGCAAATAGGACCTCCCTCAGAACCACCCACAGTAGGACCTCAATCACGACAACCCCAATGCACCCAAACAATCTAACCCAAAATGCACACACTGTACCCTTTGCCCCCACCGCCCTCATCACAAACTCCACCCCCACAAAAACCTCCCATAGTTCTTCACCAGGTCTCCCGTTCCCCCAACCTCAACGTTCTCCCCAGACCACAGTTTTAGAAAAGAAGTTGAAGGTTTCATATACGAATGCGGATGGAATAACAAATAAATGTGAGAAGTGGCATGAAAGAATCAAGGAGACGTCCCCAGACATCATAGCAGTCTCAGAAACGAAACTCATTAGGATGATAACAAACGCAATCTTCCCACCCGGATATCAGATCCTGAGGAAAGATAGAGGGCGCAGTGGGGGAGGGGGAGTTGCACTTCTCAATAAAAACCCATGGGGATTTGAGGAGATGGAAGGAATGGACGAAATTGGCGAAAGGGACTACACAGTAGGTACAATTCAGTCTGGAGGACATAAGGTAGTCATTGCAGTGATGTATAAAACACCACAGAACTTCAGGAGGCCAATAGAAGACTATGAAGACAGCAACAGAGCAATGGTGGACACACTAGCTGAGTTAGCAAGAAGAGCTCCCACGGGTAGAACAAAATTACTAGTTATGGGCGATTTCAATCATAAGGAGATTGACTGGGAAAACGTGGAGCTACATGGGGGTCCCGAAACATGGAAAGCCAAGATGATGGATGTGGTACTGGAAAACCTCATGCATCAACATGTTACAGGCACTACCAGAGAGAAAGGGGAGGATGAACCAGCAAGACTGGACCTAATGTTCACCCTGAGTAGCTCGGACATTGAGAACATCACATATGAAAGGCCCCACGGAGACAGTGATCACGTGGTTCTGAGCTTTGAATACATAGTAGAGTTACAAGTGGAGAGGGTAACAGGAGTAGGATGGGAAAAGCCAAATTACAAAAGGGGGGAATACAAGGTATGAGGAACTTCCTGCAGGAGGTTCAGTTTGAAAGAGGATTGGTCGATAAGTCAGTAAACGAAATGATGGATTACGTAACAACAAAATGCATGGAGGCAGAGGAAAGGTTTGTTCTCAAGGGCAACATAAATAACGTGAAGACCAGAACAAGTCCTTGGTTTACCCGAAGGTGTAGGGAGGCAAAAACTAAGTGCACCAGAGAATGGAAAAAGTACAGAAGACACAGGACCAAGAAAAATAAAGAGATTAGTCGAAGAGCCAGAAACGAGTATACACAAATAAGGAGGGAGGCCCAGCGACAGTACGAAGACGACATAACATCAAAAGTCAAGTCTGACCTGAAGCTGTTGTATGGCCACATCAGGAGGAAGAGAATAGTCAAGGACAGGGTAATCAGGCTGAAGAAAAAAGGTGGGAGCTCACAAGAAACGACCAAGAAGTATGTGAGGAGTTCAACATGAGATTTAAGGAAGTATTCACAGTGATTTAATTGTATTCCTTATATTCAATTATATTCCTTATATTTTATGAAACATGATTCAATTATATTCAGTTATATTGCCTTCCTTTGATGTTTCGTTTTCATAGTTCCTTGATAATGTGAGAAGTCACGAAAGCGCTTGGAATTTCACTATTATTTCACAGTGGTTGTTTTGCATATTCTGATATCACCTGTTTACTGTGTTCTTTTTGCAAACACACACACACACAAACACACACACACACACACACACACACACACACACACACACACATATATATATATATATATATATATATATATATATATATTATATATATATATATATATATACATATATGTGTGTGTGTGTGTGTGTGTGTGTGTGTGTGTGTGTGTGTGTGTAAATCTTTAGCTCGACTGTTTTGCATATATATATATATATATATATATATATATATGTGTGTGTGTGTGTGTGTGTGTGTGTGTGTGTGTGTGTGTGTGTGTGTGTGTGTGTGTGTGTGTGTGTGTGTGTGTGTCGTGCCGATTAGGTAAAATTGGTCAATTAGCTAGAACTCATTTAAAATTAAGTCCTTTCTAAAAATTTCTCTTATATGTTTAAAGACATATTTTATTCATTTATATTAATTTAAAAATTAATAATTTTGTACCAAAAGAATCTT
This sequence comes from Cherax quadricarinatus, assembly GCF_026875155.1. Lineage (NCBI taxonomy): Eukaryota > Metazoa > Arthropoda > Malacostraca > Decapoda > Parastacidae > Cherax > Cherax quadricarinatus. The sequence goes on along the minus strand of NC_069423.1, from coordinate 30,135,104 downwards.
AGAAAACTTACCTAACCTTATTATAACAAGCGCAATTTAATTTAGCCTAATCCAACTAAATATATTTTAGATAAGTTTACAATAATTTAATAATAAACAAACACAATGAAATATATTTCTTTTTCGTTAGGTTCAGAATGATTTTTGCAAAAATATTGCGTACAACAAATTTTCACTTGCCTTATGAAGAGCGTTGCTATCTAAGCCAAAATCGCAAGTTTTACCTATACGGCATTTTAATGTTCACGGCACGGTAACTGACCTCAAATCAATTAATTTTAACATTGAATGGAAGGATGATAATAGGGATAACTCAATATCGGTACCAGATTTTCGCTTAGCAAATTACAATGGGCTTAGAGAACATTTATTATCTGTGGACTGGGGTAACGAAGAGCTATCAGTATGACAGCTTTCTAAACACTATACATGCTGCCCAAAGAATGTTTATTTCATATAAAGAAATAATATCGAATAGAAATGACCCGAAATGGGTGAATAATAGGCTCAAATATCTTTTAGGGCAGAAGAAAGGAATCTATAGGTACATGAAAAGAGGTGAGGGTCATCTTAAGTTGCTAGGGATTCGAAAACTAACCCGAAAGGTTTGTTTTCCAGGTTTATAGACAAAAGTTAAAGAAAAAACAGGTCCCCTTAAAAATAACTCTGGGCATCTTATTGAAAATGAGAATGAAATGTGATCGATTTTTAATAATTATTTTCTCTCAGTTTTCACACAAGAGGACACTAACAATATCCCAATAATTAATTTTTATAGTGGGCCTGAAGAAGATAAATGATGTAACATCACAGTCACTAGCGATATGGTCATCAAAAAGCAAACCGATTGAAGCAAAATAAATCCCCGGGCCCTGAGGAGCTTTTTTCAAGGGTTCTTAAGGAGAGTAAAATGGAACTTTGTAAACCACTGACTAATATTTTTAATATATCTCTTCAAACAGGTGTAGTGTCTGATATGTGGAAGATGGCTAATTTTTAAAGCAGGGGACAAGTCGTTACCGTCAAATTACCGGCCTATAAGCCTGGCCTCAATTGAAGGCAAATTACTAGTCAATTATAGCTGATATAAGAAACCATTTTGATAAGCATAATTTGATTAATGATACTCAGCATGGATTCACGAGGGGCCGCTCCTGCCTAACTAATTTACTAACTTTCTTCAGTAAAATTTTTGAGGTTGCTGATCATGATAAAGAATTCGATATTGTTCATTTGGATTTTAGTAAGACTTGACAGAGTTCCGCACCAGAGACTGTTAAAGAAAGTGACAGCTCATGGCACTGGGGGAAAAGTGCTGTCATGGATCGAGTCATGGCTCACGAACAGAAAGCAGAGAGTGCGCATAAATGGGGTTAAATCTGGGTGGGGATCTGTGACAAGTGGGGTTCCACAGGGATCAATTTAGGGCCCGTTGTTGTTTATAATATACATAAATGACCCTGACGAGGGAATTACTAGTAAAAGATAAACACATAAGCAGTATAATGTGATCCTTTATTGACAACGTTTCGATCACACAGTGAGCTTTATCATATATATAATATATATACATATATATTTTATATATATATATATAATATATATATATATTATATATATATATTATATATATATATATACACATATATATATATATATATATATATATATATATATATATATATATATATATATATATATACGTATGTATATACATATATGTTCACTGAGCCATCAATGCTACAAACATCAGTACCCAGTAACACTGGGAATATCTCCTGATGCGATCATTTTTGTGGTGTTGGATACTACGGAACTAATTTCATCCTACCCCCGTTTGGAATACCAGTCTTCACGAGCAGTAGACAAATCAGTGCCAGACGAAAGATAAATAGAGGGCCCAAGAGCTGGAATTAAACACCCTTAAACGCAGTTAAGCAAATCCAGTGAGAATTCTTTCAGAAGTATGACTTCAGTAACTAGTTGAGTGAGACACGGTGAGACAGTGATGTCAGGTTACCAAGCAGTTAGATGCATGGTATGATGAAGAGAAGTGAAGCGAGGAAAGAGAGGAAGATAGTGACAGAGAACACACGAAGAAAGAATAATAAGAAGAGTGTGGGTGCAGGAGAAGTGAAGGTGTCGACCCCTGGAGGAGCAAGGACAGGAAGCCACAGGGTGAAACTGAATACAGATGAGCCACAGTGATGTTACAAAGTATTTCTTATGTCTCATACTGGGAGAGAAGGGCAACGATATACTCTGGGAGACGGTGGAAGTGTGGAAGTGCCTCCACAGCTTCAAGACAAGGTATGACTGTCCGGGAAGGCGGAATCTTGTAAATATCAATCAAATCAAAGAAAAGTGCGGGCGGGGTCAGGAGCAGTGACTAGACCCCAGCAAACAACTCGGTCCGTACATGTGTCAACGCATACGCACAAACACATAAACAGGCCAAGTGTCCATCGACAAATGCCTTTGGCACTCAGCAACTAACACAACATCGACACGCGCTGTTACCAAATTGAAGTAATATCCCGCGGAATTGGCACTGCTGTCTGAGTTTTTCCTAAAGGCCGAGTTAATATGTAAATTTGTAAACACTCATTATACCGAGCCTACCTGTGTACCTTACTAACACCAGTGTCCACACACCAACACCAGCCAGCTAGTGCATCTTATATATACGCGCACACATACACATAATATAATATATATATTATATATATATTATATATTATATATGTATATATATATATATATATATATATATATATATATATATATATATATATATATATATATATATATATATAACACACAAGAGAAGCCAGGGGAGGGTGAATATAGCAACACGAGAGTTCTCACACTGTCACCAGTATATCCTCTTCATATGTTTGAAGTTTGTCAATTGGGGGAAGACTTGCACAGTTAATGTTGGGTGTCAAAGAGAGTGTATAACTAACAGTGTTTCCATAAGAGTGTATAACTGTCAGTGTTGCCACAAGAGTGTATAACTAACAGTGTTTTCATAACAGTGTATAACTGTCAGTGTTGCCACAAGAGCGTATAACTGCCAGTGTTGCCAAAAGAGTGTATAACTGCCAGTGTTACCACAAGAGTGTATAACTGCCAGTGTTGCCACAACACTGGTAGGTTCACGTGCTGCTGCTGCTGTTGCTGGAAATAACTCTAACATTCGTTAACTGGAGATATAACTGTATAATGAAGATATTTATAACACATTGTGCATAAATAATAGTATGTTGAGAGGAAGAGGAAGAGGGACGGTAGGGGAGGAAGAGGAAGGGTAGGAGAGGAAGAGGAAGGGTAGGAGAGGAAGAGGAAGGGTAGGGGAAAAAAACGGAAAAGTGGAGATAGGAAAAGGGAGGGTGGGAAAGACTGAGGGAGGAGAGAGGAAAAAAAGAGGAAGAAGGGAGGGGAGATAGAGGGAGGGTGGGGGAGATAGTGGGAGGCTGGGGGAGATAGTGGGAGGGTGGGGGAGATAGTGAGAGGGCAGAGGAGATAGAGAGAGAGGGCGGGGGACATAAAGAGGGCGGGGGACATAAAAAGGGCGGGGGAGACAGAGGGAGGGCCGAGGAAGAGGAATAGGGAGAACAGGGAGGGAAGATTTAGGAAAATCAGATTTAAAAAATTAAGAAAAGGAGAGACGAAGAAAGGTAAGGAGGGTGGATGGGGGTGGTGGGTGTGGTGGTGGGGTGGTGGGGTGTGGTGGGTGGGGTGGTGGGTTGTGGTGGGGTGGTGGGTGTCGTGGTGGGGTGGTGGGTGTGGTGGTGGGGTGGTGGGTGTCGTGGTGGGGTGGTGGGTGTGGTGGTGGGGTTGTGGTGGTGGTGGGGGTTGTGAGGGTGGGGGGGTGGTATGGGTGGTGGTGGGGTGGTGGTGATGGGGGGTTGTGGGGGGTGGGGGTGGATGGGTGGTGGTGGGGTGGTGGTGGTGGGGGGTTGTGGGGGGTGGGAGTGGATGGGTGGTGGTGGGGTGGTTGTGGTGGGGGGTTGTGGGGGGTTGTGGGGGGTGGGGGTGGATGGGTGGTGGTGGGGTGGTGGTGTTGTGGTGACTGACGGAGGAGAGAGTACCAAGAGTACCTTCGAGTACAGTATTTCACTATCACATGGTGAGGGATACTTGTGTATTCTGTAAGCGTGTGTGTACCTTGTTGAGGGTGTGGCAGCGCTGTGGTCAGGTGTCCATGTTTACAACACTGATTTATGTCTCAGGATGTGGGAAGTGGGTGTAGTGTAGTGGTGTTAGTGTGAGGTGTGATGGTGGTGACTAGTGGAGTGGTGTTAGTGAGAAGGTGATTGTGGTGGTGATTAGTGGAGTGGTGTTAGTGTGATGAGTGATGGTAGTGGTGACTAGTGAAGTGGTGTTAGTGTGAGGGGTGATGGTGGTAGTGACTAGTGGAGTAGTGTTAGTGTGAGGGGTGATGGTAGTGGTGACTAGTGGAGTGGTGTTAGTGTGAGGGATGAATGGTAGTGGTGTTATAGTGTGAGTGGTGTTAGTGTGATGGTGTGATGTGTGGTGGTGACATGTGGAGTGGTGTTAGTGTGAGGTGTGATGGTGGTGGTGTCTAGTGTAGTGGTGTTAGTGTGAGGTGTGATGGTGGTGGTGACTATGAGTGGTGTTAGTGTGAGGTGTGATGGTGGTGGTGTCTAGTGTAGTGGTGTTAGTGTGAGGTGTGATGGTGGTGGTGACTATGTATGGTGTTGTGTGAGGGTGATGGTGGTGGTGCTATGAGTGGGTTAGTTGAGGTGTGATGGTGGTGTGACTAGTGTAGTGGTGTTAGTGTGAGGGGTGATGGTGGTGGTGACTAGTGGAGTGGTGTTAGTGTGAGGGGTGATGGTAGTGGTGTCTAGTGTAGTGGTGTTAGTGTGAGGTGTGATGGTGGTGGTGACTAGTGTAGTGGTGTTAGTGTGAGGGTGATGGTGGTGGTGACTAGTGTAGTGGTGTTAGTGTGAGGTGATGGTGGTGGTGACTAGTGTAGTGGTGTTAGTGTGAGGTGTGGTGGTGGTGACTAGTGGAGTGGTGTTAGTGTGAGGGGTGATGGTGGTGATGACTAGTGAAGTGGTGTTAATGTGAGGGGTGATGGTAGTGGAGTTTAGTGTAGTGGTGTTAGTGTGAGGGGTGATGGTGGTAGTGACTAGTGTATTGGCGTAATATTTAGGCGGTTTTTAGTAGAAGTGCGTTTAGAATTATAGTGTGAGGGTAGTGAGTCTAGTAGTGTGAGGGTAGTGGGTGTAGTAGTGTGAGGGTAGTGAGTGCAGTAGTATGCGGGTAGTGGGGTAGTGAGTGTGAGGGTAGTGGGTGTAGTAGTGAGGGTAGTGGGTGTAGTAGTGTGAGGGTAGTGGGTGTGAGTAGTGTGAGGGTAGTGGGTGTAGTAGTGTGAGGGTAGGGGGTGTAGTAGCGTGAGGGTAGTGGGTGTAGTAGCGTGAGGGTAGTGGGTGTAGTAGTGTGAGGGTAGTGGGTGTAGTAGTGTGAGGGTAGTGGGTGTAGTAGTGTGAGGGTAGTGGGTGTAGTAGCGTGAGGGTAGTGGGTGTAGTAGCGTGAGGATAGTGGGTGTAGTAGCGTGAGGGTAGTGGTGTAGTAGCGTGAGGATAGTGGGTGTAGTAGCGTGAGGTAGTGGGTGTAGTAGCGTGAGGGTAGTGGGTGTAGTAGCGTGAGGATAGTGGGTGTAGTAGCGTGAGGGTAAGTGGGTGTAGTAGCGTGAGGATAGCGGGTGTGTAGCGTGAGGGTAGTGGGTGTAGTAGCGTGAGGGTATGGGTATAGTAGCGTGAGGGTAGTGGGTGTAGTAGCGTGAGGGAGTGGGTGTAGTAGCGTGAGGTAGTGGGTGTAGTAGCGTGAGGGTAGTGGGTGTAGTAGCGTGAGGGTAGTGGGTGTAGTAGCGTGAGGTGTGGGTAGTAGCGTGAGGGTAATGGTGTAGTAGCCTGAGGATAGCGGGTGTGGTAGCGTGAGGGTAGTGGGTGTAGTAGCTGAGGGTAGTGGGTGTAGTAGCGTGAGGGTAGTGGGTGTAGTAGCGTGAGGGTAGTGGGTGTAGTAGCGTGAGGGTAGTGGGTGTAGTAGCGTGAGGGTAGTGGGTTGTAGTAGCGTGAGGTAGTGGTGTAGTAGCGTGAGGGTATGGTGGTGTAGTAGCGTGAGGTAGTGGGTGTAGTAGCGTGAGGGTAGTGGTGTAGTAGCGTGAGGGTAGTGGGTGTAGTAGCGTGAGGGTAGTGGGTGTGGTAGCGTGAGGGTAGTGGGTGTAGTAGCGTGAGGGTAGTGGGTGTAGTAGCGTGAGGGTAGTGGGTGTAGTAGCGTGAGGGTAGTGGGTGTAGTAGCGTGAGGTAGTTGGGTGTGGGTACGTGGAGGGTAGTGGGTGTGAGTAGCGTGAGGGTAGTGGGTGTAGTAGCGTGAGGGTAGTGGGTTATAGTACGTGAGGGTAGTGGGTGTGGTAGCGTGAGGGTAGTGGGTGTGGTAGCGTGAGGGTAGTGGGTGTAGTAGCGTGAGGGTAGTGGGTGTAGTAGCGTGAGGGATAGCGGGTGTGGTAGCGTGAGGGTAGTGGGTGTAGTAGCGTGAGGGTAGTGGGTGTAGTAGCGTGAGGGTAGTGGGTGTTAGTGCGTGAGGGTAGTGGGTGTAGTAGCGTGAGGGTAGTGGGTGTAGTAGCGTGAGGGTAGTGGGTGTAGTAGCGTGAGGGTAGTGGGTGTAGTAGCGTGAGGGTAGTGGGTGTAGTAGCGTGAGGGTAGTGGGTGTAGTAGCGTGAGGGTAGTGGGTGTAGTAGTGTGAGGGTAGTGGGTGTAGTAGCGTGAGGGTAGTGGGTGTGTAGCGTGAGGGTAGTGGGTGTAGTAGCGTGAGGGTAGTGGGTGTAGTAGCGTGAGGGTAGTGGGTGTAGTAGCGTGAGGGTAGTGGGTGTAGTAGCGTGAGGGTAGTGGGTGTAGTAGCGTGAGGGTAGTGGGTGTAGGTAGTGTGAGGGTAGTGGGTGTAGTAGCGTGAGGGTAGTGGGTTGTAGTAGCGTGAGGGTAGTGGGTGTAGTAGAGTGAGGGTAGTGGGTGTAGTAGCGTGAGGGTAGTGGGTGTAGTGTTAGTATGTGGTATGAGAGAAAATGGAAAAATAGCATAAATCAGGTGAGGTGATAAGAAGGTTATATAAGGAGAGTTAGACTTGATATTTCTGTAAGAACCAAATAGTAGGCACATCAACACAGAAAAAAAAAATATTTCTGAGTAAATGCAAATCAGGTAAGGGCAGTCTCTGTACCAGAAAAAGAACTAGGAAAAGAGCACAAGGCTGGAAACTCTATATTTAACCAACACACAGGATATCAGAAAAGTGTTTTAACACACTGGAAGCCACCTTCGCAGAGTGTCAAGGAGTAATCAAGTGTGTCTGAATGAGACCTTTAAGTGTGTGACAGAATTTTTTGTCCTTTCCTCCAACTTTTCGTTTACATTTCGCTCAGAACACGAGAAGGCTTCATCCGAGAGCTTCAAATTTTCAACGCTTGTGCACAGTAACTACGCCGAGATTCTTGGAACAACTGGCATGTACAGGTTTCATTTGGCCACAGTTGAAGGACTCATTTCCAGCAACCTGGAATGGCTTGGATAACTCCCAAAACCCTCTGCAGCATAGCTTCAAACGTAAAGAAAGATGCCTTATATTTCTACCATTGCGGAGAGTGAAATTCAGTTGTGTAAGTGAGCAATTTGAACAGTGTGATTTTTTTATTCCAACTGAATCACGTTAAATATATTTGTGTCTAACTCTAACGAACAGTTTCAGAAATTAAGTGTCTAACTCTAACGAACAGTTTCAGAAATTAAGTGTCTAACTCTAACGAACAGTTTCAGAAATTAATGACTGGTGCATCTGATGGGTAGTTCCCATTAAGTTTACTTTAGTAAGTTACTCTTTCTATATATGAAAATTGAAATCATTGAAATTCCTGCAATAACTAAAGAATAACTCTTCAGATTGGCTTCAAATTTCCAGCGCTTGAGTGCTATCCAATAAGCAAAGTTGTGATGTTATTGTCCACCATCGTAACTTTCAATCTGCCAGTTCTATAAAATGGTGATAGTGATTTCCCTTCAATAAATTACGAATGTTTCATTTATACAGTTCCAAAATATTAACGCTGATGCATTCTGTAATAAGGAAGACGCCCTGTTAGTTGAGACTTTAAAAAAAGCTGAATACAATTACAAAAATTAGAATACAACTAAAGAAAATCAGAATACAACCGAAAAACAGAATACAAATTAAAATATTCAAGTAAAAACATAATACAACTGAAAAAAGAACGTTGAAAAATATCAAATTTCATGATTTTAGTGAAGCCTTAAACAATGTAGAAGTGTAGGCCAGAGCTGGTCACATTGTTACCTAGTGATGTCTTCCACTAACTTCCTCCAAGGCTTTCCATTATAAATTAAGAACGACCTATCACACAGGTCTCAGTTTTTTAACTCTGGTCAACTATTAAGTGAAAGATCGTGGAAGAATTAACAAGCGCAAGTGCACTCTGCTCAGTTTTCTTCAGATCATTCCCGACACTGGTAATCACCAGATAATTTTGGAAAACCTCTTTAGATTGTCTTCAGAATTTGGACAGCTGTGCATCCTAATTAGAAGAAGGTTGATACTGTAATGGAGTCTGCAGCTGACACTTTTAATCTAGAAATACTTAGTATTATCTTATTGTATTATCCTGCTTTTATGTTGTTGAGCAGCTCTTGATCCAAAAATAGTGGCGTTATCCTCCTCTTCATTGGATCGAATCAGAATGCCGCCCATTCCACAGGCGTTATATGACCCATACGGGTTTAGCCTTTCCTCTGATTAAATTCTGAATGGTTCATTCATCTAATGAAACTGATGAAACGTTTCCAAGGTTTAGGGCGTGTACATGCACATTTCTTGGATTCTTTGCTATAACTGAAGAATGACTCTTCTGGTCGGCTTTAAACTTTTAGTGCTGATGTGTTTTCCTCAAAAGAAAATTAGTCTTGATTTCATCTTTGTTCCGTGTATGTCCTAATTTATCATTGTTATTGAAGAAGTATGACAATTTTGTTAATCTTAATCATACTCATTCTGTGAAATAATTATAGAATGTCTCTTCTCATAAGAAATAAAATCACAATGTTTGACTTTACTGGTTTATCATAAGTTACATCTGCTGTACATCTGTACATCACGTATATTTATGTGCCCATAACATCAATCTGTGTGACCTCAAGCTCAATGTAAAAAAGAAATATGTTATGTATCCAAAGCTTGAAAAAAACTTACAAATTACTTACATACATACTAACTTTAACCTTAAACACTGGTCAATCTTAGACAAAAAAAAATGAATTCATTTTTGCGTTTGTACGTCCTAATTTGCTTTTCTTCTCATGGAAGAAAACTAAAATAATTTCCGAGTGCCTCATAAGATTGCTTTCACCTTTCAACTCTGATAACTCGATAATGCAAACTCTGAGAGACTTCAAACTTAACGACCTGGTGTATTTTGGGATGCTGGCCGCTCCCAGTTAACAACAGAAAGCCTCTTTAAGTTGGTTTCAAAGCTTTGGTTTCTTGGAGGAAGGTTAAAATTATATTTGTGCAGTGTACGTCCTAATTTGCCATTTTTATGGAAGCAACTGTGATATTAGTCTCCATATAACTCGTGGAAGTCGCTTCTGATTAGTCTCAAATCTTCAGTGTTACTATTTAACTGCATTTGAAACCTGACCTTTACTTTGCACTGTTGCTGTGGCATGAACCGAGGTACGGTGGACTGGGGTCATGCAATTCGGCGATACCTTTCTAGGATCACGCAGCAACCAAAATACAACCAGTTTGTAACAAAACGTAATTCACGTCAGCGTGTGTGTGAAGTTATGAGGCGGGACCAAGAACTGCAGTAAACTCAGAGTTATTACACAAAGGTAATTAAATATACACATTCATAAGGATAATCATGGCTCTGGCAATTATTGTATGGCGAAACTTGCATAAATGTGTACTGATGTGTGCTAGTGTGGCTCAAGATGTGGGTGAACAGTGTCACACTCCAGGCAAGATGAAACATGTCAAGATAACGGGGACAACGAAGCAGACAGCCAAGAGAAAAACAAAGAAAACGGTTGTATCAGAACAAACAAAATAAAGCAGGCAGCAGAAATATCGAATATAATAACTGAAAAATTACAGCAGAAGCTGCAGAAGTAAAGGCAAAAACAGAGGTAACCAGAGAAGCGACAACAGTAGCAGCAGCAGCAGCAGCAGCAGCAGCAGAAGCAATAGTAGCGGAACAACAGCAGCAGAAGCGGCAGCAGCAGCCAACAGAATCAAAAGCATCAACAACAGCCAGAAGAAATAAAAGCAGCAGCAACAACAAAAGAAGCAAACGCGGGGGGCAACAACAAGAAGACGCAGCAGCAGCAACTAGAAGTGTAGGCAGCAGCTGCAGCAACAACAGCAGCAGCAAGAGAAGTAACAGCAACAGCATGAGCAGTAGTAATAGCAGCAGCAGAAGCAATAACATAAGAGGTAAGAGGAGCAGCAGCAGCAGAAGAAGAAGAAAACGTAGAAAATGATGAAGAAGAAACAGCAGTAACATCAGCAGCTGGATAAAAGGCAGCAACAAAATTAGAAACAATAAAAACAAAAACTGTAGAAGATGAGGTAACAGTACATCAGTAATAAGCAGCAACAGCAGAATCAACAATGATAATAGCAGAAGCAACAGCAGCAGCAGCAGCACTACGCAGGGGATTACTGAAGTAACCCGAGGGAGAGGGGGCGGGAGGGAGGGAGGGAGGGAGGTAGGGAGTGTTCACCACCATCAGGAGGTCAATATACCTCCCCAGCCGTCAGCGTTCCCTCACCACTGTCTCGTCGACCTGTATTACCGCCTCGCCTCGCCTCGTTCCTGGAGACACGTCTTACCAGCCACAATAACACTCCCGCAAACGTCCTCACCGCCGCACTAGCCTCGTCGGGATTGTATTCGAATTTCGCCAATGGTGACACTTCCCCGTTTGGATTCGTCAGGTGAGAGTCTCAGGAAACCGTATGTTCCTAAGATTTCTCCCTCCCTCTGCATCACCGTTATTGTCTCCTGGAGGGAAGGCCTCGTCCGCGGAGGGTTCCAGGATTACTTGGAATGAGACAGACAGCTTATCCGGCTGAGGCCAGGCAGGGGAATAAACTAATGTTGGGGTCAAAAGTCTCTTGAGAAGTTTCTCATCAATCCCCCGTAACTTCATGGTTCACCAACGATCTGAATAATAATGTTTACACTGTATATCGTTCGCCAGCCACTCATCCGCCAGCTTTCCTTGTGACTTTCATTCTCGTCATGTTGACGTGATTTACCATCTTAGAAGCTAGTTGTGTTATACCCATTAAGCTGATTTCACTGTCAACAATTTTTGAAAATTTGTATGCTTCTTAAATGAGATTAGTCTAATTCTATGTATTTTCATGTCCTGAATCCAAATATCACCTTGAAAAAATTTTATTGGCTATAGGTTTAATACGAGACATGTAATATTTGATTATTTCATTATAACGTACAATATGTGTCAGTAAGATTTAAGCTCTAATCCGTACCTACTCTGCCTTTTTTTGCTTGACACTTATAGTGGGCTGAAGAATCATCTCTTGCCAACGTCCAGCAATAGTCTGCAAGCATTCTTGTGCCCCATTTGCCCTGGTACCATTTTTCCATGGTTGAAATATCTTGGTGAAACCTTTCACTATGTTCGTCACTAACTGTCCCACAGTTCTCTGGAAAAGTCTAAATGTGAGTCCAAAAAGTGGATTTTAGGTGACATGTTCATGTAAAACTTGATGAGGTATTCCACCAATTCTTCACAGTTGCCCTCCTTCTGTTTCCGCCACTAACTTGAATGCTTCCCAAGCAGCTTTCTCCTCCCCATGAAGGTCTGATTCAGAGTCACCATCTCTAACAATCGAATCTGAGGACTATTGAAGACTCCCTCTCTTATCTTAGCGTCGCTCAATGAGGGGAATTTTGATTTTAAATACTTGAATCCCTGACCGGATTTGTCCATAGCTTTTACAAAGTTTTTCATGAGCCCCAGTTTTATGTGTAGTGGTGGTGCCAAAATTTTGTTTGGTTCAATGAGACGTGGATGTTGAACATTTTTCATTCCAGGCTTCAATGACTGACGAGGTAGCCAGTCTCCTGATATAGCGGGAACCTCTTGCACGGCCTCACATGCATATCAATAGGTAGCTCAATAAATATTTATTATAAGTTTAAAAAGTGTTTGACTAAGAAAATCACCTACTTTTCACCTCAAAATATAACTTGCACAGCACAACCACCTTCTATGACTGCTGGAACAATAATGAGGGTCAGTGAGACTGTGAGTATAGTAAGAAACACGGCCACAAGCCTGTTGTGACACGTAGGTGTATATTTAAAAGTAGAGCTAACAAACAATTTAACCATGATATTCATTATCAGTGACCTAAAATTAGTTGGAAAATGCTACTCTGGTCTCGGAAGCATTTTGGTTGTTGACCAGTGTTCTGCAGTAACTTTTTTTTACACAACCTACTTTATGCGAAACACTAAATTACTGTGGATCATTCAGTGCAAGGAGTGGTGGATGTTCGATCTTCTGTCCTCTAATACGGAGACAGACACACCGGAATTTGCTTCTCTGTGTGACTTGTAGCAGAAGCTAATTGTGGAGTACATTTTAACTGTTTGTTCACAGCGTCGACCTTTTCGCTTATGTCGTAGTTTTAGAATAACCGAGGTGACTGTAGGGACCTCGGGGAACTTGGAGAATCTTTAACACTGACAACTTAGCAGGCGTTTGAATCGATACATTTTATCTTAACTTGGTGTGATAGTATTTACTTGTGTTGTGTGTTTTGTCTGTGCTAGTAATTTTGTTATTTGGTATTACTTTAGGGTTTATATTTACATATATTTCTTAATATATTAGTGACAAGAGTACTGAGTGACTCTCCCAAGTCCCACCTTCCTTGCGATGTGTGATCACCTCCTAGCTACTGCCATTAGGCACGGATAATGCTTTTCTCACGTTATCCAAGGTTGAATTTTTAACTTATAATATCACTCAAGGGTTTTCACATGTTTCAGATTTTATATAACACCGGAAGTTCAAAATGAGTCAATTATTATTATTATTATTATAATCAAAAAGAAGCGCTAAGCCACAAGGACTATACAGCACAAAATGAGTCAAGCATCTCTACTTTTTTTTTTTATGACACCACCGGTCAGTCTGCCACTACACCGGAGGTTGTGACCAACCTGCATGGAGCCACCAGTCAGCCTGCCGACATACTTGTGACCACACCAGCTCTGAAAAGCCAGTTACACATGATCTACCTAAGGTAAACACTGAGTCATCAACGCCTGTGGTAGTACCAGAAGACTCCTGTATAACTTTGGCACCTGTTAACCTGGCAGGTGATGAAGATAGGACTTACTGGGAAGTACTTCTCTATAAGAAAGGACTAATCATACCTAAGTTTGTGAAACTCATAGCAACCCTTCAACAGAAAACTAACCATGTCGAGCTGATTAACAAGTCACGTAAAGATCGGACGTCAGAATGACGCCTCTTAATACAAAGACGAAGTACAGGCGAACAAATGATAAATTATCCACTGAAAGAGAAAGAAATCATAGTAATGATGTCAAGGTAGTCTGCAACCACTGCCTATAAGAGTGTTGATTTAATGCCAGATGGTAGGTTAAGGAAAATAGTTAAGACAGAAAGAATATGTATTCTATGTTGTCTGCTAATAAATACTCGCACACTATAGCTGTTCTGTAATATCTTCACTATGTAACTAGCATAGACTGTAACAAATGACCAGGATGGGAAACCCTCTATTTTCTCAAGGAATATTGCTGCCATCAACAAGTAGTTGCCCGACTTCTATCACAATACTGCTATAATCAGTTTACAGGAATGGAGACTTTGTGATGGTGGAACCTTCCCAGACATTGTCTGGACATGCAGTACATGACTTAAGATCAGGGTCGCCAGACTGTGGGAAACACCTTACCCCCGTTTGTAAGGGAAAACAGAAGTCATGGGGAATAGGGAGGGGATGAGAAAAAATTTGTACGAGGCAAACATGGGGAAATGTTGCAGATACCACCATAAAATATTAATCAAGACTCGTGACATGATTGTACTGTGTATGCTCCACAAGCTGTGATAAACCACTCAATAACTCCAGCATAGTTATCAAAGACACAGATTGCCCTCCTTCAGTCCTTACACTGGAAACACATTTTGGCGAAACGTTTCATAATAATTGTAAACTGTATATCAGTATTGTAACCACATGTGACGCTGACACACTGAGAAACATTTGTAGCAGAACACATGTTTTATTTTATAAATTCCACATCTGTCATATAGTTTTTAACTTCACATCTGTCATAATTAATAACTTCACATTGTCATATTACGTAACTTCACTATCTGTCATATTTTATTAACTTCCCTATCTGTCATATTTTATTAACTTCACTATCTGTCATATTTTATTAATTCACCATCTGTCATATTTTATTAACTCACACTGTCATATTTTATTAACTTCACATCTGTCATATTTTATTAACTTCACTACCTGTCATATTTTATTAACTCCACCACCTGTCATATTTTATTAACTCACCACCTGTCATATTTTATTAACTCCACCACCTGTCATATTTTATTAACTTCATCATCTGTCATATTTTATTAACTCCACCACCTGTCATATTTTATTAACTCCACCACCTGTCATATTTTATTAACTTCATCACCTGTCATATTTTATTAACTTCATCATCTGTCATATTTTATTAACTTCACCACCTGTCATATTTTATTAACTCCACCACCTGACATATTTTATTAACTTCATCACCTGTCATATTTTATTAACTTCACCCATCTGTCATATTTTATTAACTTCACCCCCCTGTCAAATTTTATTAATCCCACCACCTACATATTTTATTAATTTCCCACCACCTGTTTATTTTATTAACTCCACCACCTGTCATATTTTTATTAACTTCACCACCTGTCATATTTTATTAACTCCACCACCTGTCATTTTTTTATTAAACTTCATCATCTGTCATATTTTATTAACTCCACCCCCCTGTCATATTTTATTAACTTCATCATCTGTCATATTTTATTAACTTCATCACTGTCATATTTTATTAATTCATCATCTGTCATATTTTATTAACTCCACCACCTGCCCATATTTATTAACTTCATCATCTGTCATATTTTTTTAAAACTTCATCATCTGTCATTTTTTTATTAACTTCATCATCTGTCATATTTTATTAACTCCCACCTGTCATTTTTTATTAACTTCATCATCTGTCATATTTTATTAACTTCATCAACTGTCATATTTTATTAACTTCATCACCTGTCATATTTATTAACTCCACCACCTGTCATTTTTTTTAAAACTTCACCACCTGTCATATTTTATTAACTTCATCACCTGTCATATTTTATTAACTTCATCATCTGTCATATTTTATTAACTTCACCACCTGTCATATTTTATTAACTCCACCACCTGTTCATATTTTATTAACTTCATCATCTGTCATATTTTTATTAACTCCCCCCACCTGTCATATTTTATTAACTTCATCACCTGTCATATTTTTTTAAAACTTAAATCATCTGTCAAATTTTATTAACTTCACCACCTGTCATATTTTATTAACTCCACCACCTGTCATATTTATTAACTCACCACCTGTCATATTTATTAACTCCACCACCTGACTTTATTTTATTAACTCCACCTGTCATATTTTATTAACTCCACCACCTGTCATATTTTATTAACTTCACCACCTGTCATATTTTATTAACTCCACCACCTGTCATATTTTATTAACTCCACCCCTGTCATATTTTATTAAACTTCATCATCTGCCCATATTTTATTAACTTCACCACCTGTCATATTTTATTAACTCCACCACCTGTCATATTTTATTAGCTTCACCACCTGGTCTATTTTATTAACTCCACCCCCCTGACATATTTTATTAACTCCACCTGTCATATTTTATTAACTCAACCACCTGTCATATTTTTTTAAATTTCATCACCTGTCATATTTTATTAACTTCATCACCTGTAAAATTTTATTAACTTCATCACCTGTCATATTTTTTTAAACTTCATCACCTGTCATATTTTATTACTTCATCACCTGTCTATTTTATTAACTTCATCACCTGTCATATTTTATTAACTCCACCACCTGTCATATTTTATTAACTTCATCCCCTTTTCATATTTTATTAACTTCATCACCTGTCATATTTTATTAACTTCATCACCTGTCATATTTTATTAACTTCATCACCTGTCATATTTTATTAACTTCATCACCTGTCATATTTTATTAACTTCATCACCTGTCTTTATTTTATTAACTCATCACCTGTCATATTTTTATAACCTTCATCACCGTCTATTTTATTAACTTCATCAAACCATGTCATTATTTTATTAACTTCATCAACTGTATATTTTATTAACTCCACCCACCTGTCATATTTTATTAACTTCATCACCTGTCATATTTTAATAACTTCATCACCTGTCATATTTTATTAACTTCATCACCTGTCATATTTTATTAACTTCATCACCTGTCATATTTTATTAACTTCATCACCTGTCATATTTTAATAACTTCATCACCTGTCATATTTTATTAACTTCATACCTGTCATATTTTATTAACTCCACCACCTGTCATATTTTATTAACTTCATCACCTGTCATATTTTATTAACTCATCCCCTGTCATATTTTATTAACTTCCATCACCTTCATATTTTATTAACTCACACCTGTCATATTTTATTAATTTCCCACACCTGTCATATTTTATTAACTTCATCACCTGTCATATTTTATTAACTTCATCACCTGTCATATTTTATTAACTCCACCACCTGTCATATTTTATTAACTTCATCACCTGTCATATTTTATTAACTTCATCACCTGTCATATTTTATTAACTTCATCACCTGTCATATTTTATTAACTTCACCACCTGTCATATTTTATTAACCTCCACCTGTCATATTTTATTAACTCCACCACCTGACATATTTTATTAACTTCATCCACCTGTCATATTTTATTAACTTCACCATCTGTCATATTTTATTAACTCACCACCTGTCATATTTATTAACTTCACCACCTGTCATATTTTATTAACTTCATCACCTGTCATATTTTATTAACTTCATCACCTGTCATATTTTATTAACTTCATCACCTGTCATATTTTATTAACTCCACCACCTGTCATATTTTATTAACTCCACCTGTCATATTTTATTAACTTCATCACCTGTCATATTTTATTAACTCCACCACCTGTCATATTTTATTAACTTCACCACCTGTCATATTTTATTAACTCCACCTGTCATATTTTATTAACTTCATCATCTGTCATATTTTATTAACTTCACCACCTGTGATATTTTATTAACTCCACCACCTGTCATATTTTATTAACTTCATCATCTGTCATATTTTATTAACTTCATCACCTGTCATATTTTATTAACTCCACCACCTGTCATATTTTATTAACTCCACCACCTGTCATATTTTATTAACTTCATCATCTGTGATATTTTATTAACTTCACCACCTGTCATATTTTATTAACTTCACCACCTGTCATATTTTATTAACTTCATCATTTGTCATATTTTATTAACTTCACCACCTGTCATATTTTATTAACTCCACCTGTCATATTTTATTAACTCCACCACCTGTCATATTTTATTAACTCCACCACCTGTCATATTTTATTAACTCCACCACCTGTCATATTTTATTAACTCCACCACCTGTCATATTTTATTAACTCCACCACCTGTCATATTTTATTAACTCCATCACCTGCACACACTAAGTACAGCAATAATATACACAATGTGTATAATCAATAACATACACACTGTATATGATTAATAACATAAACATTGTGTATGATCAATTAGTCTCAAGCAACAGAAAATGTTTTCATATAAACTCCTAAGTAGTGATATATATTAATTAATAAACTATGTAGAGGTGATTTATATAATTGTTTGTGTTCTTAACACACACACAGTATAGTTAGATTTAACTAGCTAGTTTAAATAATAATATTTTTAGGTAATAAAGAGTGGTTGTTATTATCCAGGTACGAGCTACTTTTGTCAATACAGTTTCTTTATTGTAAGTAGAAATAATTGTACGGAATCCTTATTCTATATATCATATGTAAAAGTAATTACGTAAATTATCAGTGTAAAAAATAGTTAATTTTTAATTATAAATGAAAGATAATGTAGGAGATTTTGAGGTGCCGTCATGTGTGATGCAGTGTGTAGCCTACAACACCTGTGTTGAACACTCACACATGTGTGATGCAGTGTGTAGCCTACAACACCTGTGTTGAACACTCACACATGTGTGATGCAGTGTGTAGCCTACAACACCTGTGTTGAACACTCATACATGTGTGATGCAGTGTGTAGCCTACAACACCTGTGTTGAACACTCACACATGTGTGATGCAGTGTGTAGCCTACAACACCTGTGTTGAACACTCATGTGTGATGCAGTGTGTAGCCTACAACACCTGTGTTGAACACTCATACATGTGTGATGCAGTGTGTAGCCTACAACACCTGTGTTGAACACTCATACATGTGTGATGCAGTGTGTAGCCTACAACACCTGTGTTGAACACTCATACATGTGTGATGCAGTGTGTAGCCTACAACACCTGTGTTGAACACTCACACATGTGTGATGCAGTGTGTAGCCTACAACACCTGTGATGAACACTCACACATGTGTGATGCAGTGTGTAGCCTACAACACCTGTGTTGAACACTCATACATGTGTGATGCAGTGTGTAGCCTACAACACCTGTGTTGAACACTCACACATGTGTGATGCAGTGTGTAGCCTACAACACCTGTGTTGAACACTCATACATGTGTGATGCACTGTGTAGCCTACAACACCTGTGTTGAACACTCACACATGTGTGATGCAGTGTGTAGC
Source organism: Cherax quadricarinatus (assembly GCF_026875155.1). Taxonomy (NCBI): domain Eukaryota; kingdom Metazoa; phylum Arthropoda; class Malacostraca; order Decapoda; family Parastacidae; genus Cherax; species Cherax quadricarinatus. The sequence goes on along the minus strand of NC_069423.1, from coordinate 30,115,958 downwards.
CTACAACACCTGTGTTGAACACTCACACATGTGTGATGCAGTGTGTAGCCTACAAACCTGTGTTGAACACTCAACATGTGTGATGCAGTGTGTAGCCTAAAAACACCTGTGTTGAACACTCATACATGTGTGATGCAGTGTGTAGCCTACAACACCTGTGTTGAACACTCATAACATGTGTGATGCAGTGTGTAGCCTACAACACCTGTGTTGAACACTCACACATGTGTGATGCAGTGTGTAGCCTACAACACCTGTGTTGAACACTCATACATGTGTGATGCAGTGTGTAGCCTACAACACCTGTGTTGAACACTCATACATGTGTGATGCAGTGTGTAGCCTACAACACCTGTGTTGAACACTCACACATGTGTGATGCAGTGTGTAGCCTACAACACCTGTGTTGAACACTCACACATGTGTGATGCAGTGTGTAGCCTACAACACCTGTGTTGAACACTCATACATGTGTGATGCAGTGTGTAGCCTACAACACCTGTGTTGAACACTCACACATGTGTGATGCAGTGTGTAGCCTACAACACCTGTGTTGAACACTCATACATGTGTGATTTCAGTGTGTAGCCTACAACACCTGTGTTGAACACTCACACATGTGTGATGCAGTGTGTAGCCTACAACACCTGTGTTGAACACTCACACATGTGTGATGCAGTGTGTAGCCTACAACACCTGTGTTGAACACTCATACATGTGTGATGCAGTGTGTAGCCTACAACACCTGTTTGAACACTCATACATGTGTGATGCAGTGTGTAGCCTACAACACCTGTGTTTTAACACTCATACATGTGTGATGCAGTGTGTAGCCTACAACACCTGTGTTGAACACTCACACATGTGTGATGCAGTGTGTAGCCTACAACACCTGTGTTGAACACTCATACATGTGTGATGCAGTGTGTAGCCTACAACACCTGTGTTGAAACACTCATACATGTGGATGCAGTGTGTAGCCTACAACACCTGTGTTGAACACTCATACATGTGTGATGCAGTGTGTAGCCTACAACACCTGTGTTGAACACTCACACATGTGTGATGCAGTGTGTAGCCTACAACACCTGTGTTGAACACTCATACATGTGTGATGCAGTGTGTAGCCTACAACACCTGTGTTGAACACTCACACATGTGTGATGCAGTGTGTAGCCTACAACACCTGTGTTGAACACTCACACATGTGTGATGCAGTGTGTATCCTACAACACCTGTGTTGAACACTCACACATGTGTGATGCAGTGTGTAGCCTACAACACCTGTGTTGAACACTCACACATGTGTGATGCAGTGTGTAGCCTACAACACCTGTGTTGAACACTCATACATGTGTGATGCAGTGTGTAGCCTACAACACCATGTGTTTGAACACTCACACATGTTTTGATGCAGTGTGTAGCCTACAACACCTGTGTTGAACACTCACACATGTGTGATACAGTGTGTATCCTACAACACCTGTGTTGAACACTCACACATGTGTGATGCAGTGTGTAGCCTACAACACCTGTGTTGAACACTCATACATGTGTGATGCAGTGTGTAGCCTACAACACCTCTGTTGAACAATCACACACATGTGTGATGCAGTGTGTAGCCTACAACACCTGTGTGGTACACTCACAAACGTGTGATGGAGTGTGTAGTCTACAATACCTGTATGGTATACTTACACGTGTGATGGAGTCGATAGCGTACAACAACACCTGTATGGTACACTCTTAAGTGTGACTGAATGTGTGTTATGCATTTATCTAAGTGCCTAGAGAAGCTAATCTTGCGTCTCCTTGTCTGACACACACCAGGGTCCAGCATGTTCTGCTACCACTGCCCACCCAGCCTGCATCCTGGCTCCTCACCCAGGATACCTACTCTGGAGTTCCCGTACTCTCCCGCACACCCATGTTAGTACTCTTTCTTCTATTGTTTTGTAACGCAAATGCTCAGAATTTGCTGCATGCATATAATTTTTTTATCAAGGTTCTACTCTATTTTTTTTAATTCCAACACGCTGATTTTTTCACTGTGTAGACTCAACACTTGTATGTGTTGTTAGTACCTCACACTGTTAATGGTTGTTAGTACCTACTACAACTGTGTTGAAATGTCACCACTGTTAAGTGTTGTAGTACTCACTTTAAACTGTGTTGAATACTGTCACTCTGTTAACTGTGTTCTTAATACTGTTTCACTCTGTTCTGTGGTGTTATACTGTCACCTTTCCTGTTAAAATGGGGTTGTTAGCACTCTCACTCCTGTTAACTGTGTTGTTAGTACTCTCACTCCTGTTAACTGTGTTGATAGTACTGTCACTCCTGTTAACTGTGTTGTTAGTACTCTCACTCCTGTTAACTGTGTTGTTAATACTGTCACTCCTGTTAACTGTGTTCTTAATACTGTCACTCCTGTTAACTGTGTTGTTAATACTGAAACTCCTGTTAACTGTGTTGTTAGCACTCTCACTCCTGTTAACTGTGTTGTTAGTACTCTCACTCCTGTTAACTGTGTTGTTAGTACTCTCACTCCTGTTAACTGTGTTGTTAGTACTCTCACTCCTGTTAACTGTGTTGTTAGTACTCTCACTCCTGTTAACTGTGTTGTTAGTACTCTCACTCCTGTTAACTGTGTTGTTAGTACTCTCACTCCTGTTAACTATGTTGTTAATACTATAACTCCTGTTAACAGTGTTGTTAATACTCTCACTCCTGTTAACTGTCTTAGTACTCTCACTCTTAACTGTGTACTCTCACTCCTGTTAACTGTGTTAGTACTCTCACTCTTAACTGTGTCTGTACTCTCACTCTTGTTAACTGTGTTGTTAGTACTCTCACTCGTGTTAACTGTTATTAGTACTCTCACTCTTAACTTTATTAGTACTCTTATTCTTGTTAACTATGTTAGTAGTACTCCCACATTCGTTAACTCTGTTTTAGTACTCTCACTCTTGATCGTTATGCTCTTAATAACTAAAGGTGAGAGTACTAAGAGCATAATAACCAAAAGTGAGAGTACTAAGAACATAATAACCAAAAGTGAGAGTACTAAGAACATAATAACTAAAGGTGAGAGTACTATGTTCTTAGTACTCTCACTTTTGGTTATTATGTTCTTAGTACTCTCACTTTTGGTTATTATGCTCTTAGTACTCTCATTTTGGTTATTATGCTCTCAGTACTCTCACTTTTGGTCATGATTTTAGTATTTTTAGTACTCTTGGAAGTATTCTTAATAACTACTCTTTTGATTGAATTTCAGTGAGTACTCTAACACACTCTATAGTACTGGTACTCTACGATACATGTAAGTTAATACATGGGAGCGTTGCTCATGTTGGTACTCTATGAGAGTACTTGCTAGAAACATATAGTGTTAAGTCTACTACCGACCTGTAGCCTATACAAGTTAGTTCAAATTTATGTTAACTCTCAATATGTACTCAACCAATACTCTATATTTAAATGGCCCTGACTCGCGTCTCACTGGTACTCTCTGTTGGTCAGTGGTACTCACTCTCTTCGTCAGTGGTACTCTCTGTTAGTCAGTGGTCCTCTCTTTTTGTCAGTGGCACTCTCTCTCTCTTGATCAGTGGTACTCTCTCTCTTGGTCAGTGGTACTCTCTCTTGATCAGTGGTACTCTCTCTCTTGGTCAGTGGTACTCTCTCTCTTGGTCAGTGGTACTCTCTTGGTCAGTGGTACTCTCTCTCTTGGTCAGTGGTACTCTCTCTTGAGCAGTGGTACTCTCTCTCTTGGTCAGTGGTACTCTCTCTCTTGGTCAGTGGTACTCTCTTGGTCAGTGGTACTCTCTCTTGGTCAGTGGTACTCTCTCTTGATCAGTGGTACTCTCATCGTCAGTGGTACTCTCTCTCTTGGTCAGTGGTACTCTCTCTTGGTCAGTGGTACTCTCTCTCTCTTGATCAGTGGTACTCTCTCGATCAGTGATACTCTCTCTCTTGATCAGTGGTACTCTCTCTTGGTCAATGGTACTTTCTCTCATGGTCAGTGGTACTCTCTCTCTCTCTCTCTTGATCAGTGATACTCTCTCTCTCTTGATCAGTGGTACTCTCTCTGTTGATCAGTGGTACTCTCTCTCTTGATCAGTGGTACTCTCTCTTGATCAGCGGTGCTCTCTCTTGATCAGTGGTACTCTCGCTCTCTTGATCAGTGGTACTCTCTCTCTTGATCAGTGGTACTCTCTCTTGATCAGTGATACTCTCTCTCTTGATCAGTGGTACTCTCTTGATCAGTGGTACTCTCTCTTGATCAGTGGTACTCTCTCTCTCTTGATCAGTGGTACTCTCTCTTGATCAGTGGTACTCTCTCTCTCTCTCTCTCTTGATCAGTGGTACTCTCTCTTGATCAGTGGTACTCTCTCTCTCTCTTGATCAGTGGTACTCTCTCTCTCTCTTGATCAGTGGTACTCTCTCTCTCTTGATCAGTGGTACTCTCTCTCTCTTGATCAGTGGTACTCTCTCTCTTGATCAGTGGTACTCTCTTGATCAGTGGTACTCTCTCTCTCTCTTGATCAGTGGTACTCTCTCTCTTGATCAGTGGTACTCTCTCTCTTGATCAGTGGTACTCTCTCTCTTGATCAGTGGTACTCTCTCTCTCTCTTGATCTGTGGTACTCTCTCTCTTGGTCAGTGGTACTCTCTCTTGGTCAGTGGTACTCCTTCTTGATCAGTGGTACTCTCTCTCTTGATCAGTGGTACTCTCTCTCTCTTGGTCATTGGTACTCTTGATCAGTGGCACTCTCTCTCTCTCTTGATCAGTGGTACTCTCTCTCTCTTGGTCAGTGGTACTTTGTCTCTTGGTCAGTGGCACTCTCTCTCTCTCTTGGTTAGTGGTATTCTTTCTCTCTCTTGGTCAGTGGTACTCTCTCTTGGTCAATGGTACTCTCTCTTGGTCAGTGGTACTCTCTCTTGGTCAATGGTACTCTCTCTTGATCAGTGGTACTCTCTCTTGGTCAATGGTACTCTCTCTTGGTCAATGGTACTCTCTCTTGATCAGTGGTACTCTCTCTTGATCAGTGGTACTCTCTCTCTCTCTTGATCAGTGATACTCTCTTGATCAGTGGTACTCTCTCTTGATCAGTGGTACTCTCTCTCTCCTTGATCAGTGGTACTCTCTCTCTCTTGATTAGTGGTACTCTCTCTTGATCAGTGGTACTCTCTCTTGATCAGTGGTACTCTCTTTTGATCAGTGGTACTCTCTCTCTCTTGATCAGTGGTACTCTCTCTCTCTCTCTCTTGATCAGTGGTACTCTCTCTCTCTCTTGGTCAGTGGTACTCTCTCTGTCTTGATCAGTGGTACTCTCTCTCTCTTGAACAGTGGTACTCTCTTGGTCAGTGGTGCTCTCTCTCTTGGTCAATGGTACTCTCTCTTGATCAGTGGTACTCTCTCTTTTTCAGTGGTACTCTCTTGATCAGTGGTACTCTCTCTCTCTCTTGGTCAGTGGTACTCTCTCTCTCTTGGTCAGTGGCACTCTCTCTCTCTTGGTCAGTGGTACTTTGTCTCTTGGTCAGTGGCACTCTCTCTCTCTCTTGGTCAGTGGTATTCTCTCTCTCTTGGTCAGTGGTACTCTCTCTTGGTCAATGGTACTCTCTCTTGGTCAGTGGTACTCTCTCTTGGTCAGTGGTATTCTCTCTGTTGGTGAAAGGTATTGTTTCTTGGTACGTTTAAGATTATCTATCCTAATTTTAACGTTAACTAACCTTCCCTCACCGTCAGTACTCTGATCTACGGGGGTACTTCCGACTGTCCTCCTTTTAAACTTGACGTCTGTCCTTGAGTCGGTACTCTTGACTAGTACTCAGGTCTTGAAGAGTAGCTTGTACTGCAGTTTTCACTCAAACATTTATTTTTAGTGGCAGCCCCGACCCCTGAAGTATCACTTGATCATCATTGTCATTACTTTTTATGCAATATTTGATCATTTTCAAAATTTTTAAGTAATATTCGATCATTTTTCATTACTTTTAAAGTAATACGTTATCATTTTCATTACTTCTGAAGTAATATTTTAACCTCTTCGTTTCTTTTCAAATACATCCGATTTTTTTTAACATCGTTACATTTCTTTTCCTCTATTAAAGTAAGAAATACACGGATGCACTGCAACCTTGTACTGTATTAACATTGTTTGTGTCATATGTAGGTTTAACTGATGTTTTGGTAAAGAATAAATTTTCTTCCCTGTTCCTTTGTTGTTTGTATTTTAATTTTACTCATTACAGATGTATTTGATTCACTGAGTACAAGTATATTGTGTGTGTGTGTGTGTGTGTGTGTGTGTGTGTGTGTGTGTGTGTGTGTGTGTGTGTGTGTGTGTGTGTGTGTGTGTGTGTGTTGACTGAATCTCATGTACAATATGTAAGTGCAGGTAGGTTTTGAGTTAGCATGTAGTGGCTTGCGTCCATTAGTACCCTTAGTCTTGTAGCACAAAGGTTCGTGTTACTCCCTTGATAAGGCTTACACGTCTTAGTGTCCATTCCACTCTTGAAGCAGCTTAAATATAAACATGTGAGTACATGCTCAGAGAAACACAAACACACACACACACACACACACACACACACACACAGGTAAAGGCAAGACAAGGTGAGGCGGAGGGGGCAACAAATCTTGTATATCCTGGTAAGCAGGGCCGCATCCATATTCACCGTCAAACAAATATTCCAACACACAAACACCGAAAAACTGTTCCCTTCCATTTTCCCCTGGCTCTTGGGAAGAAGGGGAAGAGGGGGGGAGGGGGTGTTGAGAGGAATTGTGAGGACGCAAGGGGTGAGGGAATGGGATAGGTGACCGGGGATGGGAAGGGGGGTAAGTGGCCATGTGGATGGTTGGTAGTGGGGCTGTTAGGTAGGAGATAGCTAGGAGTGAGGAAGGGAGGGGAGGGGCGGGGGGCGGTAGTTACCCTGCCGGGATAGGGGGGAGGGGCGAGCTAGAGTAAACATGGCCACCTGTACGCCTGGCCTGCTAGTGCCATTAATTGCGGCCGGTGTAATGTCTTAATGCCTTCTTCCGTGCGGTATACTTCACTTAGGAAAGTAATGGCCCACCGTGGTGGCTATCTCAAGGGGGCACCCAGCAAGAAAGAGCACTCGCTAAGGAATACTCACGATTATTTGTCTCAGAAACGACTAACTTGTCTAAAGAGTATACCTAAAATACATTAACAATAACATAGCATGTTACAACTTAGAACGAAATGAATATTTTAAGTTAAACATGACACTATATATAATATATATATATATATATATATATATATATATATATATATATATATATATATATATATATATATTTAGTGTGTGTGATGTAGTGTGTATGTGTGTGTATACAGGTAACAAGCAAGGTTTAATATAAGGTGTAGTGAGACAAATGATGTCCTGAAAGACTTTTTAGTCATGTTTATTCCTGCATTTCCCGCCAGACGGTGATCCAACGCCTTGGCGGGAAAATTGGCTCCCCAGCTGAGTTTTGGCGCGCAAGTCCCATGATCCTGGGAGCGTGGCGACTGTCAAGGCGGTAAACCTCGCTTCAACTTCTCTACGAGGTCACAAAACAGAGGAGACGCTGAAAAAATGGGAGTATTTTCAAAAGTGATCCTGATGGGATAAGTTACTACCTGGGTGTAAAGACTTCGCTGCTCCTCCAGAGAGAATTCAACTTTCCCCCCAGAAAATTTCTTTCCACGTTTATTCATCCGGTGGTTTTAAAAATTCCCCCTGATATGCGATGTTGGGTTATGAAATATACACAGTACACGCTACCTTCTCAAGAGTAACCCACGTCCAGTAGGAGTCCTAAATAATGTAATGCAATATCCAAGAGGCAATTTTCGCAGGCTATCTTATGGAGGGTGGTGGTGGTCCCTGGCGGCGGGAAGACGTATGAGCGGCGGGCGCGCGCCAGACGTCGAGTGATGACCGCCAACACCACCAATGACAAACACAACAAGTTTACGCGGGAAAAAATTGGCGCCAAATTGTATGAGAGATGGCGGGAGGACTCGAGAGGCTATAAAGAGAGATAAAGGGTAATATTTCGAGGGGCAGATGGAGTTAGAGGCCTCGGGGTGGGAGAGATGGACCCAAGGGAGACGAAGGATCAGCCTCCGGCATGATCACGTTATGGAAGAGGCGGCGCCGGTGGCCACGCAACTTTTCACACTTATTTTTATATTTGTGTTGCTTCAGAGGACTTTCAGTGTTGGTCTCTTTATTATTTACACTTCTGTGTTTAGTGTTATACTAAGTATATAACGAATAACACTCTTGGTAGAGAACACAGCAAGTAATAAGCACTTAAAGAGAACAATAACAAAGCACAACATTTTTGGGAGCACAGCGCTAGATGGCGGTAATATCGTCCTAATCCACTCGGGATGGGCCCGGGGATCTAGTAGCCATTTTCACGTTATTATTATCAATGACCGGGCTTATTACGGCGGAAGACTGCGGACTAAGTTTATTTAGATTATTATCGCACTGAGCCGAGGTTATTAGGCTAAGAAGAGGAGAGAGAGGAGAGCCGACACAAGGGATCCAGCCAACGGCAAGGATCAACTGGGCTGGGGCTGAACGAACATGTGGGTTATCACCAGAAGGTAAGGATGGAGAGAGGGAGGGAGGGAATAAGGGAGGGAGGGGCAGTTACTGTGGCTAATACGTCTCTCATTTACTCTTTACATAAGGGCCACTCATTACTGTCTTGATAACAATTCGCACTATGGAAGAACAACTCTTGGAACTGCAATCTGACTTCTTGTTGCAACTGTTTATTTTATAAAGGCAAACAATGACGTACATAGACGAGTGGTAATTAAAAGTCACTTTCAGTAAGGCGAAACGTTGTATAATAGAGAACTTTCCTTGATAAAGTGTCTGAATTATCTGTTTATAAAATGTGGAAAATAAAAGAAAAATGTTTGCATACCCTGGGTGGCCTTAATGGTTGTATTGACCAGAAACTTATACTTAGGAAGGACCTTATGACGACGTTTCGTTCCGTCTTAGATCATTGGTAAGTCACGTAACTTCAAAATCGTCCAAGACGGACATAAACGTCCTCATAATATTTCTCTCCTCAGTGCTGCTGGGTTTACTGAATTGTTCCAGTCACGGTGCTCTGACTTTATTCTATTAGGGCTGTACTCTGTGTAGCGCAACTAACACAGCTACTAACCTAGTCTGTAGCGCAACTAACATAGCTACTAACCTAGTCTGTAGCGCAACTAACACAGCTACTAACCTAGTCTGCAGCGCAACTAACACAGCTACTAACCTAGTCTGTAGCGCAACTAACACAGCTACTAACCTAGTCTGCAGCGCAACTAACACAGCTACTAACCTAGTCTGTAGCGCAATTAACACAGCTACTAACCTAGTCTGTAGCGCAACTTAACACAGATACTAAACTAGTCTGTGTAGAGCAACTTAACACAGATACTAAACTAGTCTGTGTAGAGCAACTTAACACAGATACTAAACTAGTCTGTGTAGAGCAACTTAACACAGATACTAATCTAGACACAGATGTTTCCTACTTGTATCACCTCCATCTTGTAAATAACTGAGTCTTGAGTATATCAGCTGATTCATGTCAGTAACAGCTGATATTTTATCTTCGAGTATCAGATAATTTTTAAATACCAGGCTGTGTTCTGTAAATATCTGATACTTGTAAACTTGTTGCTTCTTGTAAATGTTCAGCATCAGCTGATTCTTCTAAATGGCGAGCAAAGACACTACGCTAAACCCGTAGGGATCATACAGCACCTGGGAAATGGGTGGCAATTAGGTTTGATCCGTGAAAGGGGAGAGTAGCTCCATTTCCTTGGAGAAAGAGCCCTTCGGTAGCATCAAGACAGCCCTGCCCCCTCCTCGAAGGTCAGGTTTAATCCGAAGAAGGGTGAATACGGTAACAAGCATCAGTCAGTTTTAGTTACCAAGACATGTGGTGGAGACTCATTTCCTCTACTTTTGTATTACCATACAATGAACGCCTTGATGCTGCTGTAAGATTCTTCATCCGAGGAACTGCAGCTACTCCTCTCCTTCCTTCCCTCTGGGCTTAGCGCTTCTGCATAAATATAATAACCTATACATGTGTTTGGCAAAAAATAAAAATGTAAAATAGCTAAAATATGGCTTTATCAACTTTGAGCAGAAAATCCAGTTTAGTTGTAAAGGTCTACTAAGGTTGGTCTGCTACTGACGCTGTCACTGTATTGTTTACATCACAACCAAAGTAACAAGAAGACCGTATACGGCAGAAACAATGCTAATATCATAAGAGACTGAAACCACAGAGAAACAGACTAGGAGAATTGGGATATCGTGAGGGACCAGAAACGTGGAGAGCTGATGTGATGAAGGCGGTGATCATGCCAAGAACACGAAAAGAGAGAGAGAGAGAAGGCAGATGAACCAGCAAGAGATCAAGTATTTGGCATAAGTGCATCTGATGTAGATGAAACAGTGTGAGAGGCCTCTGAGTGCTACCGACAATGTAGTACTGAACTGAGAAGAGAGGAACAGCAGGTGAGGGACAGGAAATCAGATCTGAGAAGAGGAAACTTTGAAGGGATGAGAAGATTCCCGAATGTAGAGCAAAGAGAAAGGGAACTAGAAGGAAAGCCAAAGGAGTACCTAGAATTCCTAGCAGTAAAGTGTTGGGAGGCAGAGGAGTACTAAGAAAATCCTTCATTCAGCTAAAACTGAAAAGGAAAAAAACAAAAATGAAGGAGTATGGATATATTACAGAAAGCAAAGGACAGAGAAGAACAATAGAAAGACGCGAGTGAAAGAGCCCCTAATAAGACTGAAGAAGGAAGGAGAACTTACAAGGGAAGGGAAGTAAGTCTGTGAGTTGAAAAGAACGATTTACTTGGGTCTTCTCAGTGGAAAGAGAAACAACAACAAGGCCACAGTAACGGGTACTGAACAGCATACACTCAACAGAGGAAAGGGATGACAACTGTAAAGTGAGCGAAATATCAAAGGCAATGGGACCCAACGAAGTGTCACCAGGGACTCTGCTAGAAGCACAAACACTGACTGAACTACTGGCTAAGATCTACAAGTCAGTGGATAGCGGGTAATGCCAGAGTTCTGGAAGACAACGAATGTAGTCCAAATATTGAAGAAAGGAAACAGACAGGAAGTGTGACACAACAGACCAGTATCACTTAAATGCATACATACTATGTAAGTTAATGGAGGAAATAATCAGACCCCTGGCTGCCTTCCAGAGGAAGCTGGGCAGATACCTTAAGTCAGTACCCGATCAGAGGGGCTGTGGTTTGTACGATGGACTACGTGCGGCCAGCAGTAACAACTTGGTTGATCAGGCCCTGATCCACGGGAGGCCTGGTCAAGGACTGGTTCGCGGGGGTGTTGACCCCCAGAACACCCTCCAGATAGACTCCAGGCACCAGTTATCACCTGGAGAGAAGTGATTTCATAAACGATAACCAGCACAGGTTAAGAGATGGTAAATCATATCACTCAAACCTGCTGATGTTGTATAACAAAGCAAGAAAAATAATGCAGGACTGTCAAAAGTCATACACAACCCTATATACGACCCACATATTAAACCTATTTTGGAGAATACAACACCAGTATGGAACTCTCACCTGATAAAGCAGGTCAAAAACATGGAGAGAGTGCAGAGATAAGCAACGAGACAAGTCTTAGCACTTAGGAAACTGATTTACGAGGAGAGGGTAAAGGAACACCCTGAAGAACTAGTGGAGACATTGTGACAACATACGAAATACTTAGAGGGATAAACTATTCGAGAGGTGGGAAATCGGTACATTAGAGCACAGTTGGCAGGTATAGACACAGATGAGCCACAGGGATGAGAGGATGTATTGCTTCAGCCTTAGGGCGTCAGGAAGTGGAATGGCATGTACGAAGTAATAGTGAGGAAGGTTTCATACATAGATTTAAGAATAGGTATAACAGGGATAACGAGACCAGGAGAAAGCAAACCCAGGCAGCGGCAAGAAGCTGGCCCAGGAGCTGAGATTCGACCCCTAAAACCATAAATAGGTAAATACACGATGAGAGAATATCAGGTTGTAATACAACTCAAGTAACGAGAGAGAGAGAGAGAGAGAGAGAGAGAGAGAGCTGGTGGGGAGCAGTATTATAATATTCAGGGGGAGCGGTAAACCCACAGGAGTACTAGAGGAGGGCGAGATGTGTAGTAAAAAACTTGTTACTGTTCCTACAGACACCAGCTACAGCTACCACCCAGACCTGCACGATGAAACCTTCGTCAGGAGGAAGCAGAGGCGCAACAGAACCACCTTCACTCTCCAGCAGGTAACTTACCCTCCAGCAGGTAACTTACCCTCCATCAGGTAACTTACCCTCCAGCAGGTAACTTACCCTCCAGCAGGTAACTTACCCTCCATCAGGTAACTTACCCTCCAGCAGGTAACTTACCCTCCAGCAGGTAACTTACCCTCCAGCAGGTAACTTACCCTCCATCAGGTAACTTACACTCCAGCAGGTAACTTACCCTCCAGCAGGTAACTTACCCTCCAGCAGGTAACTTACACTCTAGCAGGTAACTTACACTCCAGCAGGTAACTTACCCTCCAGCAGGTAACTTACCCTCCAGCAGGTAACTTACACTCAGCAGGTAACTTACCTCCAGCAGATAACTTACCCTCCAGCAGGTAACTTACACTCTAGCAGGTAACTTACACTCCATCAGGTAACTTACACTCCAGCAGGTAACTTACTCTCCAGCAGGTAACTTACACTCCATCAGGTAACTTACCCTCCAGCAGGTAACTTACCCTCCAGCAGGTAACTTACACTCCAGCAGGTAACTTACCCTCCAGCAGGTAACTTACCCTCCAGCAGGTTTACTGACTCACCATCTACACATAAAACACTATACACTGTAACACATGACATATCACACCAATAAATAACATTCAATGCAACACCTGTCATCCTCACGCTGCAACAACACACACACACACACACACTACAACAACCAACTTACAACAAGGCTATAACATACTAACCTTGAAACAGGTTAACTGAGGCTAGGTGAGTATAGCAAAGCATGGTGGCTACTTTCAGCTTATCACACGGAGGATCGAGCCTCCACCAATCCTTGCGCTAAGAGACAAACCAGCTAACTCAACGACTGTTATATTTTGTTCACCTCCAAGAAAACAAAAGCTTTATTCCATTTATTCTAACCTTCAAAAACAAAAACAATTTTTTCACGAATTTTATTTTTAATCCAGTTGTTAAGAGTGTCATTATGACAATTACATTACCATGCTGCCACGAACCAGCTTAATGAGGCTTTCTGTGTCATGTCAAAACACTGCATATTATATTACAACACTGTTATAAACACCTGTAATGCATCCCAGACTGACATGTGTTAGCAACTGTATTAAAGACTTGAATGACATGTATTTTAAACAACTGTAATGAATCCTTAACTGATATCTGTTTTTAAACAACTGTACTGAATCCCAGACTGACATGAGTGTTACACAACTGTAAAAATTGCAATCAAAAAAATATTAATTATTCAACATTACTCTCATACTAGTAAACATTACTGTCACACTAGCAAATATTATTGTTACACTAGCAAACATTACTGTCACACTAGCAAACATTACTGTCATACTAGCAAACATTATTGTCATGCTAGCAAACATTACTGTCATACTAGCAAACATTACTGTCAGACTAACAAACATTACTGTCATACTAGCAAACATTACTGTCATACTAGCAAACATTACTGTCATACTAGCAAACATTACTGTCATACTAGCAAACATTACTGTCATACTAGCAAACATTACTGTCATACTAGCAAACATTATTGTCATGCTAGCAAACATTACTGTCATACTAACAAACATTACTGTCATACTAACAAACATTACTGTCACACTAGCAAACATTACTGTCATACTAGCAAACATTACTGTCACACTAGCAAACATTACTGTCATACTAACAAACATTACTGTCACATAGCAAACATTACTGTCATCTAGCAAACATTACTGTCATACTAGCAAACATTACTGTCAAACTAGCAAACATTACTGTCACACTAGCAAACATTACTGTCATACTAACAAACATTACTGTCACACTAGCAAACATTATTGTCATGCTACCAAACATTACTGTCATACTAACAAACATTACTGTCATACTAGCAAACATTACTGTCATACTAACAAACATACTGTCACATAGCAAACATTATTGTCATGCTAGCAAACATTACTGTCATACTAACAAACATTACTGTCATACTAGCAAACATTACTGTCACATCAACAAACACTACTGATACACTAGCAAACATTACTGTCATACTAGCAAACATTACTGTCACACTAGCAAACATTACTGTCATACTAGCAAACATTACTGTCATACTAGCAAACATTACTGTCATACTAGCAAACATTACTATCACACTAGCAAACATTATTGTCATGCTAGCAAACATTACTATCACACTAGCAAACATTATTGTCATGCTAGCAAACATTACTGTCATACTAACAAACATTACTGTCATACTAGCAAACATTACTGTCACATCAACAAACGCTACTGATACACTAGCAAACATTACTGTCATACTAGCAAACATTACTGTCACACTAGCAAACATTACTGTCACATCAACAAACATTACTGTCACACTAGCAAACATTACTGTCACACTAGCAAACATTACTGTCACATCAACAAACATTACTGTCACACTAGCAAACATTACTGTCACATCAACAAACATTACTGTCACATCAACAAATATTACTGTCACATCAACAAACATTACTGTCACATCAACAAATATTACTGTCACATCAACAAACATTACTGTCACATCAACAAATATTACTGTCACATCAACAAACATTACTGTCACACTGGCAAATATTACTGTCACATCAACAAACATTACTGTCACACTGGCAAATGTTACTGTCACATCAACAAACATTACTGTCACACTGGCAAATATTACTGTCACATCAACAAACATTACTGTCACACTGGCAAATATTACTGTCACATCAACAAACATTACTGTCACACTGGCAAATATTACTGTCACATCAACAAACATTACTGTCACACTGGCAAATATTACTGTCACATCAACAAACATTACTGTCACACTGGCAAATATTACTGTCACATCAACAAACATTACTGTCACATCAACAAATATTACTGTCACATCAACAAACATTACTGTCACACTGGCAAATATTACTGTCACATCAACAAACATTACTGTCACATCAACAAATATTACTGTCACATCAACAAACATTACTGTACATCAAAACACTGTCACACTGCAAATATTACTGTCACATCAACACTGTCACACAACAATTACTGTCACATCAACAAACATTACTGTCACATCAACAAACATTATGTACACTAGACATTATTACATATTATATGTGTGAGACCAACCCGCACTGTTTCACGCTGTCCATCATTGCTCCAGAATAGTTTTCAACACTGGATGACACAAAACTTTGCTCCCTCCAATAATAATTTATAATAATAATAATACATTTAAGAATAAAATACATATAATAATAATAATAATAATAATAATAATAATAATAATAATAATAATAAAACAATAAAATAATAACAGTAACTCGACTACTAATATCGATAGTAGTGCTTAATATACTTAATCATAATAAATAATAATAATAAATTATGATTATCAATCAGTAAGACACATGTTCAACACCAAGCTATCTTAAAGCATGTCCCGTAGCTCGATCACACTGAGGTCCCGGGGTCGATCCCCGGTACGGCTGGAAACATTAGGACGTGTTTCCATAAGACACCTGCTGTCCCTGTTTACCCATCAGTAAAATGGGTACCTGGGTGTTAGTCGACTGGTGTGGGTCGCATCCTGGGACACAATTGACCTAATTTGCCCGAAATGCTCAGCATAACAAGCGGCTTTCTATAGCAGTATGTTATTGATGTCAGCTAGACTTGTATACCTTGTACATGTACTTGTAGAAATAAAGATATTATGTAACTTGTCGTTACTGTATACCATTTTTTATGTTTGTGGTTATATCTACTACTGCTACTACTACTGCTACTACTGCTGCTACTACTACTGCTGCTACTGCAACTGCTACTACAACTGCTACTACAACTGCTACTACTGCTACTACTGCTACTACTGTTGCTACTACTACTGCTGCTACTACTACTGCTACTGCTACTATTGCTACTACTACTGCTACTACTGCTACTACATACTGACTACTACTGCTACTACTGCTTGCCTACTACTAACTGCTGCTACTACTACTACTACTACTGCTATACTGCTACTTGCTACTACTACTGCTACTACTACTGCTACTACTACTGCTGCTACTTGCTGCTTACTACTGCTACTCTACTACTGCTATACTACTGCTACTACTACTACTGCTACTACTGCTGCTCTACTACTACTGACTACTACTACTACTGCTAGCTACTGTACTACTGCTACTACTATGCTATTACTCTACTATCTACTTGTACTACTACTGCTCACTACTACTCTATACACTTTACTCATCTACTACTGTTACTACTACTATCTACTACTGCTACTACTACTGATCTCTGTACTACTACACTTTACTACTTACTCTACTACTACTACTCTACTACTGCTACTACTACTGTACTACTTGCTACTACTGTACTACAACTTATTCTACAACTACTTTTTCTAGTACACTTTACTCATACTATTCTATTACTACTTATACTACAACTATTTTTACCATCACTTATACTAAACTCTTTACATCACTACTATATTACTATTTTAAACTATAATTAATACAGAGCTAGTTTAGATTTTACTAATTTACTACTACTTTCAAATACTCACTACTAGACTTATATACATTTACTAGTATAATGTTTATATGTATTATAGGCATACTACTATACTATATTGTGTGTGTTTGTGATGTTCAGCTGGAGGAACTGGAAAACGCCACAAACACATACTGATGACAGGAGGAGCTGCATGAAGATCAACTGACGGAGCCGGTCAGGACGTCTCTCTCACTGGAAATTTACAATATTGTCAAACTCACCCACATGAACTGACGCCCTTGTTTCCTTCACTTTCTTTATATTGTTTATTAACCCATGTTGAATATAGTGTGTGTGTGTGTGTGTGTGTGTGTGTGTGTGTGAGAGAGAGAGAAGAGAGAGAGAGAGAGAGAGAGAGATAATGAAAATTTTGAGAGTTAAAGGGCACAGTAAGAAACCAATAAAAATAAGCAGAACACAAAAATACAGAAGATGAAATTAAGAAATGATAAAAACTAGTAGCAGAACACGGCACAGCAAAGTAAGTTAAAACAACCAGGATTAGTTAAGAATCCCATTAACTGGTCAATATTGGAACACCAGCCTAAAAGTTCTCCAAAATCCCTACAGGTACCTTGGAAATCATGAAGCGAAGTGAAATAAATCGTGACTAAACCGTAAAAATGTGTCTTGACAGTCAGTTTCACGTCGCAGCACCTCCAAACAGGTGGTTATGGTTGAAATGTAAAACTTGCTTCTTCTATGTATGGACCATCGGGCCCGCCACTTTCCAAAGATATTCTATGTATGAAGTCCCTTGAAGTTTGCTTGAGAGCAAGCTTGATCTAGCAGCCTCCATCTCAGCATCTGCCAATTAGTTTCCTGGAGACACAAACACGGGTCAGGTACCAAAAGAACTTCACATCTTGTGAACCACAGAGATAGACAGAAGTACACTGAGCCAGGGCAGAGTACATTCAAAATCAGAGTAAACAGTGAAAAGAGATCCACCTAAGTCAAACAAGAGCAGTGATGATTGGCTGGAGCTCTGCAGTGAACACAAAAGACTTGTTTGATAACTGGACACAATACGAGTTCTCTCCGGCGATCACCGTGAAGTCAACATCACCCTCGCTCTTTGATCTATCAGTAAAAACGTTTATCCTTGAAGTATAAACAATATTATGCTCTCTTACAAAATGCGATATCCATACGGTACAGACATCTTCAGAAAATACTAGAAGGTCAACTTATTGATCCTCCCTCTAGCAGCTAGCCTGTTAATGGTTTTGTAACAATTTGTCAGAATAATTTGACAGAAATATTAATAGTGTTTTGGGATCGCAACTGAATGATAATAAATCAACGAAATCAAATTTAAGATCTTTAATATAAAAACGGTGTCTAGGTAGACATTATTAAGTAAAGAATTTAACAATTTAAGATATAAGCTCCTACACTTCTGGATATTACTTGTGTATACATTAATTGCAATGTTAAACTGTACATATAGTACCATAGTGCTGAGGGCACATTTCGTATCAGTACGGCTCACAAGTACCGTCTTGTACGTAGCTATGATGAGTTATACTCAAATGATAAATATTACAATCAACAAGTGTGTGTGAGAATGTGTGTATGTGCTCAAAAGTGCTCGTTATGTCTCAGTAAGACTAGACTCGACTTAGAGACTTAAACAATGACGGATTAAACGTCCTCAAAGCAGTCAAAACAGCTTGCTTGAACAATATGACGAACCATTCATCGAACAACAAGAATGTACAAAGCAGAAGCACGGCGTCAGGAACAAGGAGATAAAATAACGACCCTAACCGGGGTCCATCAGCAGATCCTCCATAAACGGCATACATCTCCCTTAATACTGAATCTAAGTTCAACATAACCAAATCCCCGACTACGACAGTGAGTAGATGCCTCAAAGAAGGTCAGAAGCTTCAGCTTGGGACCAAGGATGAATCGAGTGTCTCTGCGACACACAACTTCGGAAAAACGTCAAAAATCACTAAGTCTGAACAATGCTACGTGCATAAAGTTACTAGAAGTATGTTTTGACTCACCAACGAAATCATTCTCTACCAAAAACAGTCTAAATCACGAACAAACAGCCAGAGATGAGAGATCTGGTAAGGTGTACTTCTCAGGAAGGAAGCAGATCTAGAGAGACTCCATGAGGTAGGAAGGCCAGTCTCCAACCACAGGTGCGATCACGTGACTATCCAGTGCTACTCCAGCGACGCCGGCACGTAAACAAGCGAGCCGACAGTTAGATAAGCAGTTTGCGAGAATGGAGAGCCAGTCACAACATAGCCTATATAATAAGTCAAATAATTATATAAAGCAAGATATTTTCATTTTAGCTATTAATGAAAATATCGGCAATATACAATTATATGAAAAGGTAATTATATATATTATTATATATATATAATATTATATATATATATATATATATATATATATATATATATATATATATATATATATATATATATATAATGCAAATATCGCAAACCAAGCGATACAGGATGCAAAGCAACCACGGGGGTTATTTTGCATACATTATATACATTGTGTCTCAATCAGACTATGCAACATGTTCCAAGAAGCTAATCAGGGTCATCACTGGAGTCCCCATCTATCGCTTACAAAGATGAACCTCGGGCACTCTCCCAGGAGGCAGGGAGAGACGCCAACTTCTTCTTGACCATGGACACCTCGAGACCACAGTTTAACACAGCAGCCTCTAACTCAACATGAAACGACACAGGAAACTTCACATGACGAGCAAAGACAGCTAAACCTTTCCCCAGTACCAAAACCCAATTATACCATAGGTTGCCAGGAGTACGCTAAACGCAGATCAGATAGTGAGTGCGTGTGAATGTGTGCATGACTGTATGAGTGTGTGTGTGTGTGTGTGTGTGTGTGTGTGTGTGTGTGTGTGTGTGTGTGTTGTGTATGCGAGCGCACCTCGTCCCATTTTTCAACTACCTTGAGTTTAAAAATATACTTCCTTACAACTCCATGGGTTCATCTGTGTCTTCAGCTTCCACCTGTGTTTCCCTGACCCGGGTCCTCTCCAATTAACCAGTCTATCCCTATCTACTTGATCAATTAACCATATGATTCTGTATGTCCAAATAATGTTTACCCTTAGGCCTCTTCTCCAGGAAGGTTATCAAGCTCATTTTCTTCAATATCTCCTCATAATGCATTCCTCTCAGTTTTGGGACTAGCAAGGTTGCAAATTTTTGTACCTAATCGAGCCTGTGGACGTGCTTGACCAGATGGCAGCTCTACACGGGGGTCAACGTAGTCAATAATTGGTCTTACACACTCTCAGTTGCTACTGTATTAGGTAGATCTGTACATCTGCTCGTTAATGCAAATATATCTAATCAGAGACTCACGTGGCAACACCTCAGTACCTAAAAGCATGCAGACATGGTCAAAAGGTTCGGTTATTGTTCAGACAGAATATCAGGATGAGGAAAAAATGTGATCTAAGTGATTTTGACTGAGAAATGATGGTTGATGCCAGATGGGGTGGTCTGAGTATCTCAGAAATTACTGATCTCCTGGGATGTTCAAACACAACAGTCTCTAGAGTTTACAGAGAATGGCGTGAAAAACAAAAATATCCATTGAGCGGTAACTTTGTGGGTGAAAACGCCTTGACAATGAAAGAGGTTAGAGGAAAATGGGCAGACTAGTTCAAGCTGACAGGGATGCGATAGAAACTCAAATAACCACACGGTACAACAGTGGTATGCAGAGCACCTCTGAACACACAACACGTCGAACCTTGAAGTGGATGGATTACAGCAGACCATATTGGTTTCATTCACGTCAGCTAGAACAAGAAACTGAGGCTACAGTGGGCACAGGCTCACCAAAACTGGACAGTTCAAGATTACAAAAACGTTGCATTGTCTGGTGAATCACAATTTCTACTGCGACATGCAGGTGGTAAGATCAAAATCCGGTGTAAACCTTTAGGATGTGGTGGAACGGGAGATTCGCAACATGAACGTGCAGCTGTCAAATCTGCAGCAACTGTACATGATGCTTTAATATCAACATGGACCAGAATCTCTAAGGTATGTTTGCACCACCTTGTTGAATCCATACCACCAAGAATTCAGGCTGTTCTAGAGACAATGTGAAACACTACACAGTACTAGAAGGGTGTACCTAGTAAAGTAGCCACTGAGTGTATGTCATACATAAAGTTCTGATTTTTTGTTTAGACTCCTGAATGCCGTTCTAAGATTTGCTAATCTTGTATATATATAGTCTGTTTGGCCATGGTGTGTGTGTGTGTGTGTGGCGGGGAAGGGAGCAGGTGTTGCCACAGTGTGTATGAGAGTGTGTGTGTGGGAGGCGGGGGTAGGGAGCAGGTGTGGAGTCTACACGGTATAGTACCACGCAGTAACAGTTCCACACGGTAGCGTAGCGTAACTCGCCATGTTTCTTACGTACATCAAAGTAAGAACATTTATGCTTGCTGCCACCGCCAGAAGAATCACAATCTCATTAGCGTGAGGCCAAAATGGCTTTCCTCTTATTTTCACTTCATTTCTTTGAGGTAATATCCAAATTAGCTCCTCAAATGAAATTCACAATTAGATATATAATCATCTTTATGCAAATGAGAAAAATTGACTTGGGGAGGGGGTTAAGGGAGGGGGGGTTGAGGACGGAGGCGACCCATTGTGACTCTTGCGTCGGGTGGCACAGAGGTCAGAGTTGTGCTCACAACACGGGGTGCTGTGTGTCCTTGATGCCCGGGAAATGGACTTATTATGGCTGGAAGAACTTCACTTGATTTTTGGCGGTGTCTGTAAATTGTGCCACCCAGCTATTGTTGTGGGTGCTACCCAGCTATTGTTGGTGCCACCCACCTATTGTTGTGGGTGCCACCCAGCTATTGCTGGTGCCACCCAGCTATTGTTAGTGCAACCCAGCTATTGCTTTTGCCACCCAGCTATTGTTGTGGTGCCACCCAGCTATTGTTGTGGTGCCACCCAGCTATTGTTGTGGTGCCACCCAGCTATTGCTGTGGTGTTGCTGGTGGCATCCAACTATTGTTATGGTGTTGCTGGTGCCACCCCAGCTATTGTTGTGTTGCTGATGCCACCCAGTTATTGTTTGTTGTGTTGCTGATGCCACCCAGCTATTGATGTGGTGTTGCTGGTGCCACTCAGCTATTGTTGTGATGCTGCTGGTGCCACCCAGCTGTTGCTGGTCCCACCAAACTATTGTTGTTGTGTTGCTGGTGCCACCCAACTATTGTTGTGGTGCTGCTGGTGACACCCAGCTGTTGCTGTGGTGTTGCTGGTCCCACCCAGCTATTGTATTTACGTTGTTGGTGCCATCCAACTCTTGTTGTGGTGTTGCTGGTGCCACCCGGCTATTGTTGTGGTGTTGCTGGTGACACCCGGCTATTGTTGTGGTGATGTTGGTGCCACCTAGCTGTTGCTTGTGCCACTCAGCTATTGTTGTAATGATGTGTTCTTAATGCCCCTCACAGGCGGCGCCACCCCACTCTAGTGTTACTGGTTCCAACCTGCCATTGTTGTGGTGTTGCTGTTGCCACCCAAAGGTGGTGCCGCCCACCCCAGTGTTGCTGGAGAAACTCGCCAGTGGTACGCTGACCGCCCACTCTCACTTATACACCCGCCCAATCTCATACATACACCCACTCTCATACATACGCCCACTCACTCATACACACACACGCCCACTCTCATACACACGCCCACCCTCGCCCATATACACGCCCACCCTAGCAAGGACCCTCCACTCGTCGCGGTATCGATTTAAATATTGAGATGAGAAGTGAAATATAATTAGAGGGTCGGGAATGGTAGACCCACTGGCGCTACCAGTAATATTAATGGGTTGTATTAAGAGCGCCATTATGAGGATAAAACTACCACCAGTGGCAACCTCCTGTGGTTACCACTACCACCTGGTTAACAATGTTACAAGTAGCAGCCGGCTGTAGTTAGTGTCACCACCTGGTTAACAATGTTACAAGTAGCAGCCGGCTGTAGTTAGTGTCACCACCTGGTTAACAATGTTACAAGTAGCAGCCGGCTGTAGTTAGTGTCACCACCTGGTTAACAATGTTGCAATGTAAATTATTTCTCATGTTTCTCATGTTTGTTAAGCATTCCAAAATCTCTTTCGTTGCTCACTGCATGTGGCAGTACTTGTTAAAATAACTTATTACAATCCTGTGCCCCGGGATATTGGATACAATGCTTAGCTTCGGCTAAGCGCCCATACTTATCTGAGGGTCTGGCTGTGTGGCTAAATTTCTGCGTACTCTGATGTAGTGTGTGCTGGTTCGAATCCTCCTGTCTTGCCAGAGGGGCTCCACAAGAACAATATTTCCCACCTCCAGGACTCAAGTCCAGCTAACCGGTTTCCCTGAATTTCTTTATAAATGTTGCCTCTTTCAAATTTTAACAACGCGTTAAGTCATAAAAATCCCTTGTCTCCACTCCTCTATAACACACCCACACAAACCTGCAGAATGTCTAAGTCTCTCGTAGACAAAACCTTCTTTACCCTCTTCCAACCATTCCTAGGATGACCACTCATATATGTGTATAATATATATATATATATATATATATATATATATATATATATATATATATATATATATATATATATATATATATATATATGTCGTGCCGAATATGTAAAACTGGTCAATTAGCAAGAACTCATTTAAAATTAAGTCCTTTCCGAAATTTTCTCTTGTACGTTTAAAGATATATTTTTTTCATTAATGTTGTTGCAAAAATTTATAATTTTGCACCAAAAGGAACTTAGAAAACTTACCTAACCTTATTATAACAAGAACAATTTATTTTAGCCTAACCCAACTAAATATATTTTAGATTTGTTTACAATAATATAATACTAAACAAATACAGTGAAATATATTTTTTTCGTTAGGTTCAGAATGATTTTGGCGAAATTATTGCATACACAAATTTTCACTTGTCCTATATGGCAAAATGAGCGTTGCTATTTAAGCCAAGATCGCAAGTTCTGCCTATTCGGCACGACATATATATTATATATATATATATATATATATATATATATATATATATATATATATATATATATATATATATATATATATATATATGGAGGTACCACCTCTGGAACTGTCATGGGGACCCTCATCCTCAGAGAAAAGAATAAACTTGCTTCAGAGAAAACTCAAGGTTCTCCATGAAGCTGTTTGAAAATTTTCTCCTACCACCCTCCATATTTAATATATATTTTATTTAAAGACAAAATACATTGACAAAAATACAATAGGGGTAAAACAACATAGATAAAAACTCAGAGAGAGAGAGATAAACAGAGAGAAGGGTAAAGACAGTGAAAAAAGAAAAGGGGGAATGAAGGATGGTGAGAGGGGAAAGGAGAAGGCGTAAAGGAACAACACAGAACACTACCAAAAATCCTGCCCGGATAAAATACGAGATTAAAAAACAAGAAGTGGCCAACTCTCTCTCTCTCTCTCTCTCTCTCTCTCTCTCTCTCTGATGAAGTAGTAGAGGCTCCATCCCCAATCAGGTGTTCCCCTGTGACATGTGGGATCAAGTTTAACTGGTTGAACCCCGTTATGACGAAGTGTTGTACTTCTCTTAACACCTACCAGAGGTACCTCACCAGGGTCCCTGTGAACCACTGGTCCACCCACCAGAGGTACCTCACCAGGGTCCCTGTGAACCACTGGTCCACCCACCAGAGGTACCTCACCAGGGTCCCTGTGAACCACTGGTCCACCCACCAGAGGTACCTCACCAGGTCCCTGTGAACCACTGGTCCACCCACCAGAGGTACCTCACCAGGGTCCCTGTGAACCACTGGTCCACCCACCAGAGGTACCTCACCAGGGTCCCTGTGAACCACTGGTCCACCCACCAGAGGTACCTCACCAGGGTCCCTGTGAACCACTGGTCCACCCACCAGAGGTACCTCACCAGGGTCCCTGTGAACCACTGGTCCACCCACCAGAGGTACCTCACCAGGGTCCCTGTGAACCACTGGTCCACCCACCAGAGGTACCTCACCAGGGTCCCTGTGAACCACTGGTCCACCCACCAGAGGTACCTCACCAGGGTCCCTGTGAACCACTGGTCCACCCACCAGAGGTACCTCACCAGGGTCCCTGTGAACCACTGGTCCACCCACCAGAGGTACCTCACCAGGGTCCCTGTGAACCACTGGTCCACCCACCAGAGGTACCTCACCAGGGTCCCTGTGGACCACTGGTCCACCCACCAGAGGTACCTCACCAGGGTCCCTGTGAACCACTGGTCCACCCACCAGAGGTACCTCACCAGGGTCCCTGTGGACCACTGGTCCACCAACCAGAGGTACCTCACCAGGGTCCCTGTGAACCACTGGTCCACCCACCAGAGGTACCTCACCAGGGTCCCTGTGGAACCACTGGTCCACCCACCAGAGGTACCTCACCAGGGTCCCTGTGAACCACTGGTCCACTCGCCAGAGGTACCTCACCAAGACCCCTGAGAACCACTGGTCCACCCACCAGAGGTACCTCACCAGGGTCCCTGCGAACCACTGGTCCACCCACCAGAGGTACCTCACCAGGGTCCCTGTGAACCACTGGTCCACCCACCAGAGGTACCTCACCAGGGTCCCTGTGAACCACTGGTCCACTCACCAGAGGTACCTCACCAAGACCCCTGAGAACCACTGGTCCACCCACCAGAGGTACCTCACCAGGGTCCCTGCGAACCACTGGTCCACCCACCAGAGGTACCTCACCAGGGTCCCTGTGGACCACTGGTCCACCCACCAGAGGTACCTCACCAGGGTCCCTGTGGACCACTGGTCCACCCACCAGAGGTACCTCACTAGGACCACTGTCACCCACTGGTCCACCAACCAGACGTATCTCACTAGGGCTACTGTAGCCCATTGTTCCACCTACCAACGGCACCTCACCAGGACCACTGCCGCCCGCTGGACCACTCAACAAAGGCACCTCACCAGGACCACTGCCGCCCACTGGACCACCCACCAAAACTCACAAAGTATAAATGATTTTAGAGACGTTTTTAAAAGAATTACGGCAGTGTAAAGTTGCAACAAATTCGAAGAAAAATGTTTTCTGGGAAGGAAGGTGGGTTGAGGAGGGTAGGTTGAGGAGGGTGGGTTGAGGAGGGTGGGTTGAGGAGGGTGGGTTGAGGAGGATGGGTTGAGGAGGGTGGGTTGAGGAGGGTGGGTTGAGGAGGGTGGTTGAGGAGGATGGGTTGAGGAGGGTGGGTTGAGGAGGGTGGGTTGAGGAGGGTGGGTTGAGGAGTGGGTTGAGGAGGGTGGGTTGAGGAGAGTGGGTTGAGGAGGGTGGGTTGAGGAGGGTGGGTTGAGGAGGGTGGGTTGAGGAGTGGGTTGAGGAGGGTGGGTTGAGGAGAGTGGGTTGAGGAGGGTGGGTTGAGGAGGGTGGGTTGAGGAGTGGGTTGAGGATGGTGGGTTAAGGAGAGTGGGTTGAGGAGGGTGGGTTGAGGAGGGTGGGTTGAGGAGTGGGTTGAGGAGGGTGGGTTGAGGAGAGTGGGTTGAGGAAGATGGGTTGAGGAGGGTGGGTTGAGGAGGATGGGTTGAGGAGGGTGGGTTGAGGAGAGTGGGTTGAGGAGGGTGGGTTGAGGAGAGTGGGTTGAGGAGGGTGGTTGAGGAGAGTGGGTTGAGGAGGGTGGGTTGAGGAGTGGGTTGAGGAGGGTGGGTTGAGTAGAGTGGGTTGAGGTGGGTTGAGGAGAGTGGGTTGAGGAGGGTGGTTTGAGGAGGGTGGGTTGAGGAGGATGGGTTGAGGAGGGTGGGTTGAGGAGAGTGGGTTGAGGAGTGGGTTGAGGAGGGTGGGTTGAGGAGAGTGGGTTGAGGAGGGTGGGTTGAGGAGAGTGGGTTGAGGAGGGTGGGTTGAGGAGAGTGGGTTGAGGAGGGTGGGTTGAGTAGAGTGGGTTGAGGAGGGTGGGTTGAGGAGAGTGGGTTGAGAGGGTGGGTTGAGGAGGGTGGGTTGAGGAGAGTGGGTGAGGAGGGTGGGTTGAGGAGGGTGGGTTGAGGAGGATGGGTTGAGGAGGGTGGGCTGAGGAGGATGGGTTGAGGAGGATGGGTTGAGGAGGATGGGTTGAGGAGGGTGGGTTGAGGAGGATGGGTTGAGGAGGGTGGGCTGAGGAGGATGGGTTGAGGAGGATGGGTTGAGGAGGATGGGTTGAGGAGGATGGGTTGAGGAGGGTGGGTTGAGGAGGGTGGGTTGAGGTGGATGGTATCACATACACAAGTATATTGAGAGACGTGTTTATCTGGCTGAACAAGACACCAACACAGTCAACACAACAATCAACAGAATGAAGAATAAAGCAAAGACCACTTGTTATTTTTTGATCACCCACATATTTCCACTACCAAATCCAATGTACAATTATTTACACTATGTAGAAGATATTTACTTCATGCCATAATGGGAGATGACTTCAAATGAGAGTGTATGTATAAGAGAACTTTCACTGCTACAGCTTTAGGCAGCCATACAGAGGACACACTCTAGAATGGGAGTAACCAGCTCGAGGCTTGTGAGGATCTGAAGCTCCAGGAGTGACTCTATATGCTATGTAGCTTATACTGGGGCTCTCTCCCCTCACCCTGACTGGCAGACCTCCAGCACAAACTAACAATCACCTAGTATTGGAACAGTGTGCTTCATTCGACACTGCAGTGAACTACTGTTCTTAGCACTAGTTATTGCTAGTATGTAAGAATGTGGTTACGTGTGATGCACGTGGAATATAACATTATATTCGGCATACGCCACAGATGCGATGAAGAGGGTGAGTTGTGGAGGTGGTATGAGGGTGAGAGGAAGAGGAGGAGGAGGAAGAGGAGGAGGAGGAGGAGGAGGAGGAGGAGGAGGAGGAGGAGGAGGAGGAGGAGGAGGAGGAGGATTGAGGAGGGTGAGTTAAAGAGGGTGAATTGAGGAGAGTAAGTAAAGGAGGGTGGGTTACGGAAGGAGGGTTAAGGAGGGTCGTGGGGAGGGAGGGGGAAAAAGACTGGAGTGACATCTATTGGAGGCAGCTAAAACTAACTTCAATTAATTTACTCTCCACTTTTCTCTCTCTCTCTCTCTCTCTCTCTCTCTCTCTCTCTCTCTCTCTCTCAACTTTATTTCGTCGGGAATGGTAAAATGGATTATGATGCATTACAATAATTGGTTTTCTTATTTCCCCTTAATTGACATATCGAGTTCTGCTCTAATTAGCAAGAGAAAACTCCACCAGTAATTTTCTTCCTTGCAGAGTCGATATAAGAGGAAGGTTGGGGGGTACAAAGGACATCCTATTTTTTGAAAGAGGTGGGGGAGGAGGGAGGAGGAAGAGGGGGATTGGAAGGAGGACGAGAGGGAAGGGGGAAGGAAAGATGGAGGAAGGGAACAGAAGAACCTTATGGGACATTGATTACAGAAAGAAAAGTTTGGTTACACGATTTAAGATATTATTTACAAAGTCGCATAACATGGGTAGAAATATACTGTACTCTCTCTCTCTCTCTCTCTTTCTCTCACTGTCTTGTTAAAGATGTGTTAAGAGGAGTCGTGGAAAACGAAAAAGATAAGGAGATTGATCCCCCTGAGTTGCCGATAATGTTAGAAGATGTTCAGCACTCCAGATGACTCAAGATGACGTTAAGATGCTGTACACATCATCTCAAGACGCACAACATTATTACAAGACGCTTTACAGCATTATAAAGCACTGTACATCATTATAACATAGACATAGATGTACTTGCTGTGACGGCTACCTGTCCTCTCTTACTGTTGGGGCGGGATTATTATTATTATTATTGACATTATTATTATTTTATTATTATTATTATTATTATTATTATTATTATTATTATTATTATTGCTGTGCACCTTAAGTGGTTTCCATTTTTTCTTTTTTCTTTGAGTTTTTAACTGACTGAATTGTGTTACCTAGAGATATGAGAGAGAGAGAGAGAGAGAGAGAGAGAGAGAGAGAGAGAGAGAGAGAGAGAGAGAGAGAGAGAGAGAGAGAGGAGAGAGAGAGAGAGATCCTCCATGCCATACTCGTTTACAAGCGTCACACCCGAAGGTAGGAACTCCTTGAAATCGTCATCTGGTGAGTGGACGGCCAGAGTGGAAGCAAGGGAGAAAGGAAGAGTTGTTAACTTACTTATTATAATTGGTGCGGCAGGTCTTGGGTGTGTGCTGGCCTCTTCAGATCTTGGGATATATTATAATCACTGTTCATTGTCCTCGCCCTCTTCATCATTAACCCCATCATCACCTCGACCTCCGTGAACACAGCTACGACTGAGGTTTTGTATCTGAAGTCGTGGGTTAATAACTCGTATTTTGTCAGCATGATTCCATTTGGTAACTTTACATGAGACCCCAGATAATATTATATAGTCGGACTTGCTAATTTCAGCTATTAATAAGTAAGTTCGCAATATGATATTAAGTGATATCGGCTCAAAGTAATATGCAAGTTGACCAGGCGTAACAATATATGTATATATGTATGTATATATATATTATATATATATTATATATATATATATATATATATATATATATATATATATATATATATATATATATATATATATATATATTATACACAATATATATGAGCTATCTCAGACTTTTCAGGATGAATAGCATATTAATGTTTTCAGGTTTATAGATACGACAACATGGTTTACTGTTACCGTCATACTTCTTAATATATATTAATGATGCAGTGGTTTTTTCATTGGACATATGACACGGTACGTATTCTTAAACATAATGTCACAACTAAGAAAACATGCACGCACAAATGACATGGAATTACAATGAAATGAAAGGCAAGGTTATACTCGCCTTACAAATAATATCCAGCGATCTGTCAGGGCACATAACCAGTTGCAATGTTGTTACCTCTCAGAATGGCTGTTAACTTGTCTTAATAATCCTATATAGTTTCTAGCCTGTTATCTAAATCAAATGTGATAATCTAGAAATCTTTACAATTTGGAAGTTTAACAGCAACTGATTGTGGCCTACAAGGCCTCAAATACACAAGTAACGCTGTCTAGCCTAATAACATTACATCTTTCGACGCTGAACACTGCCGATCCTAAATTAAGAAGAGTGACTGAAGACAGCAGTTAGTGTACACTGCCTAACCTGTCATACTACACTTACAACTAAACAATAATAACAAATGTCACTTTATGGTATCAAGCGTGGAAGCAAGGTAAACAATACCAGAAATGAGCAGAAGGAAATGTAATGTTTAGTTTTTGTGCAATGACTCAGAAATCGCTTGATCAGCAGTGAATGAAGTACCTGACTCACGAAATCGTAATGACACGATTGAAGTACCTACTGGCCACTACTAAGTTAGCAGACTCCCACGTTAATAAGCAGGTCAGCAGACACCCACGTTAATAAGCAGGTCAGCAGACACCCACGTTAATAAGCAGGTCAGCAGACACCCACGTTAATAAGCAGGTCAGCAGACACCCACGTTAATAAGTAGGTCAGCAGACCAGACTGACCGATCTAACCTACCCAGTGAAATGCACTGTAACAGTGAGTTTTAGTTGGAATATACCTAACTTCATTTTTCATTTTTATTTTTTTATGCCATATATTTATATAAAGATGAAGTTACTATAGTTGCCAGCCTAATAAAGTTCTCAGGGAAGCTCCACATGCAAAGTCTGAGTGTAAAACAAGGTGTTCAACACTATAAGATTAAATTAAGCATACGCTTATCAATTCAAGTCAGTGAGGCGTGACCTCCAATATGGCCGACAGCAGATAGTGGAGCCAACAAGACTACAGAACACACTAGACCTTATTTTCACAAATAATGAGGACCTGGTAAGAAACATAACAATATAAAAAACAACTAATTCTGATCACAATCTAATCGAAGTCCAGACCAACATGTACAGGGGTCCTGATCAACAAAATACATGTAGCTATGAGGGCACCTTTACCAAGTTCAACTTCAACAACAAGAACATCAACTGGGACCAGGTAAACTATGTCCTAAACTAAAAATGTTGGGAAGATATCTTAAATGACATGAACCCTAACCAGTGCCTTGAAAAGATCAACTTCCTGGTAGCTGAAGTATTGTCATGTGTGGGGTTCGAAACGTGGATTTGGTAAGAACACTCATGTAGGCTGGTTAGTACTTATAATTATAACGGAAAATATGGGAAGCACAGGCCCGCCCTGCCTCTCTGCTCTCTATCTTAAAACTGACTCCCCAGTGAAGCCTAGGGGTGAGCGGCGTTCAAAAACATGCTATAGTCAGCAGCAACATGAATAACAGTCAGTGATTGAGGCCCTGAATCTGCACTCTCTCGAAAGGCGTAGAATTAGGGGGGATATGATCGAGGTGTATAAATGGAAAACAGGAATCAACAAAGGGGATGTAAATAGCGTGCTGAAAATTTCCAGCCAAGACAGGACTCGAAGCAATGGTTCCAAATTGGAAAAATTCAGATTCAGAAAGGATATAGGAAAGCACTGGTTTGGTAATAGAGTTGTGGATGAGTGGAACAAACTCCCGAGTACAGTTATTCAGGCTAAAACGTTGTGTAGTTTTAAAAATAGGTTAGATAAATACATGAGTGGGTGTGGGTGGGTGTGAGTTGAACCTGACTAGTTTGTGCTGCTGGGTCTGGTGCCGTGCTCCTTCCTTGAGTGGAGGTGGCCAGACTGGGTGGGTCATTGGGCTAATCTCGGGGGGTGGGTCATTGGGCTAATCGGGAAAGGGGGACATGGACCTGCTCCGCATGGTTCAGTAGACTTGTTGCAGTGTTCCTTCTTTCTTATGTTCTTATGTAGCTGGTACTACTGGGAACTGATACTACTGAGAGTATGTTCAAGGCATATTCCCCAAAGAAAAGAGAAGAGAAGAAGTAAATTGCAGAGAGAGAGAGAGAGAGAGAGAGAGAAATGCTCCCTCTACAGCAGAAGGCGAAGAATCACTGAGCTCCTCAAGAATGCCAGATTATCTGATACAAGGAAAGAAGCGCTCACCAGGGAAGACAAGAGGAACTAAAAGCGATTAGTGTAATTGAAAGAAATACGTAATATTTCTTTTCATATGCTAAAAACAAGGCAAAAACCACTTGTAGTATAAGGCCCCTGCTCACACAAGACGGATCCTACACAGATGACAACGAAGAAATAAGTAAGATCCTGAAATCTCAATATGACTCTGTGTTCAGTGAGCCACTAATCAGTCTAAAGATAGACAATCCAAACATTTTTTTTCACGAATGAGCCTCAAAACCCTGCCCATGTATGCCAAATTTCTGACATAACTCTAACTCCACTAGACTTTGAGAAACACCATCGACGACATGCCCATGCACTCAGCCCCAGGCTCAGACTCGTGGAACTCGGTGTTCATTAAGAACTGCAAGAAACCCCTCTCACGAGCCCTAAGTATGCTATGGAGAAGGAGCATAGACACAGGTAAGATTCCAGAGTCACTGAAAACAACGGATATAGCCCCACTTCATAAAGGGGGCAGCAAAAGCAGTAGCTAAGAACTATAGACCAATAGCTTTAACGTCCCACATCATAAAAATCTTTGAAAGAGTTCTAAGAAGCAGGATTGCAAACCACTTGGACTCCCAAAAATTGTACAATCCAGGGCAACATGGTTTCAGAGCAGGTCGCTCCTGCCTCTCGCAACTCTTGGACCACTATGATATGGTTTTAGATGCACTGTAAAAAAACACAGAATGCAGATGTAGTATACACAGATTTTGCAAAAGCCTTTGACAAGTGCGATCATGGTGTAATAGCACACAAAATGCGCGCGAAAGGAATAACTGGCAAAGTAGGCAGATGGATCTTCAACTTTCTAACCAATCGAACACAAAGAGAAGTGGTAAACAGAGTTAAATCGGAAGCCGCCATAGTGAAGAGCTCTGTTCCACAAGGCACAGTACTCGCCCCTATCCTGTTCGTCATTCTCATATCATAGACAGAGATGTAAATCATAGCACCGTATAATTCTTTGCAGACGATACTAGAATATGCATGACACTGTCATCCATTGAGGACACGGCAAATCTCCAAGAAGATATAAACCAAGTTTTCCAATGGGCAACGGAAAACAATATGATGTTCAATGAAGACAAATTCCAACTACTCCGTTATGAAAAACTGGAGGAAATAATAACTAGGACTGAGTATACTACAAACTCAAATCACACAATAGAGCGAAAAAGCAGTGTGAAGACCTGGGTGTGGTAATGTCCGAAGATCTCACCTACAAGGACCACAACAATGTCACTATCACATTTGCGAGGAAACTGAAAGGATGGATAATGAGAACATTCAAGACAAGACATGCTAAGCCAATGATCTTTTTTAAATCACTTGTTCTCTCTAGGCTGGAATACTACTGTTCATTAACATCCCCATTCAAGGCAGGTGAAATTGCAGATCTAGAAAATGTAAAGAGAACCTTTACTGCACATATAAGTTCCATCAAACACCTTAACTACTGGGAACGCCTGGAAGCACTTGACTTGTACTCATTGGAGCGCAGGCGAGAGAGATGTATCATAATCTATACCTGGAAGATTCTGGAGGGACTGGTCCCTAACCTGCACACAGAAGTCACTCCATACGAATGTAGAAGGCTTGGCAGGCGATGTAACATACCCCCAGCGAAAAGTAGGGGCGCCCCTGATACACTAAGAGAAAACACAGTAAGTGTCCGGGGTCCAAGACTGTTCAACAGCCTCCCACCAGCCATAAGGGGAATTACCAATAGACCCCTGATTGTCTTCAAGAGGGAGCTGGACAGACACCTAAAGTCAGTGCCGGATCAGCCGGGCTGTGGTTCGTACGTTGGACTACGTGCGGCCAGCAGTAACAGCTTCGTTGATCAGGCCCTGATCCACCAGGAGGCCTGGTCATGGACCGGGCAGCGGGGGTGTTGATCCCCGGAATGCCCTCAACTGATAATTCCGACAGGTATCATCTCCGTGGCCCAGTGCTACGCCAGGCTTGCTGTTGTCAGTCCAACATAAGCAATAACAGCCCGGTTGATCAGGAACAACTGTCTGGAATACATGAGAAACAGAGCAGAGGACTTACAAAACCACACTGAAGCTATATGCTGTATGAGAACTATTTCCTTATTTTTACATTAAGAAACTATCGTGCATTATCTAAATGTATGAGTCAAGGATAGAAAAGCAGAAGACTCTCTGAACTTGTCAAATTTCCACTTTGAACATAGGTAGTGACTGGTATATTGGTAAGTCTTTATATGTTAGAAGCAAGGGTGTACAAAAGTCTTGTACCCTAAGTCTTCATTAAGTGATGCATTAGTGTAGTTGTTGTAGTCGTGAGGCACTTACTGTGTACCATTAACCAAGTCTCTCGCTCTAGCAACCAGGCAGTTACTTCTTTACCCAACTCAACGAGAAAACAAATTACTGCCGGGAAACAAATAGATGGAAGATGATATATATATATATATATATATATATATAATATATATATATATATATATATATATATTATATATATATATATATATATAATATATATATATATATATATATAATATCGTGCAGAATAGGTAAAAATGGCCAATTAACAAGAACTCATTTAAAATTAAGTCCTTTCTAGAATTTTCTCTTATACGTTTAAAGATATATTTGTTTCATTTATGTTAATGTAAAACATAATAATTTTGTACTAAAAGAACCTTAGAAAACTTGCCTAACCTTATTATAACAAGCGCAATTTAATTTAGCCTAATCCACCTAAATATATTTTAGATCAGGTTACAATAATTGAATAATAAACAACACAATGAAATATATTTTTATCGTTAGGTTTAGACTGATTTTTGTGAAATTATTTCATATACAAATTTTCGCTTGCCTTATTCGGCAAGAAGAGCGTTGTTATTTAAGCCAAAATCGCGTTATACACGTATATGAAGTTTTGCGATAGTGTAGGTGTTTGAAGCAATAGTTAGAGTGAGAGCAACGTCTATCTTGGTGTGTCTACAGGTGTGGTTCCAGAACCGCCGAGCCAAGTGGAGGAAGAGCGAAAGACTCAAGGAAGACCAGAGGAAGCGAGAAGTGGTGGATGGTGATCCAAACGCCAACACTCAGACACAGGTTAGTGGTGGAGGGTGACCTCCAACACAGACGCTAATCCTTAGTTCACTGCGTCAATTTCTAACAACGTCGATTTTTTTTTTTTTCAAATTCTATTATATTTATTTATTTTAAGTCAAGTTAAATCAGATCGGAAAGAGAATATTTTAAGTTAAGTTAATTTAGGTCAGGCGAGATAAATCCACAAAAACTTAT
Source organism: Cherax quadricarinatus (assembly GCF_026875155.1). NCBI lineage: Eukaryota > Metazoa > Arthropoda > Malacostraca > Decapoda > Parastacidae > Cherax > Cherax quadricarinatus. Next base: position 30,080,565 of record NC_069423.1, on the reverse strand, counting down.
ATTCAACCACAAATAAGCAAGTAAAAAAAAAAGTAGTGAAACCCGCCTGGCAAGGAGGTGAACGAGAAAAAACTGCTCATACGTTCATATGTGAACGTTTGTTCACTCGTGGTGGAAGAAATGTGCTGTAGATACATGTTAACTGCTTAAGTGAAGGTGAATGATTATCAATGGTGTAGAATATGTCACAATACCGTGGGTGGAACAGTTCATAATACCGTGGGTGGAACAATGCACAATACCGTGGGTGGAACAATGCACAATACCGTGGGTGGAACAGTTCACAATACCGTGGGTGGAACAGTTCACAATACCGTGGGTGGAACAGTTCACAATACCGTGGGTGGGACAGTTCACAATACCGTAAGTGGAAGTTTACAATACCGTGGGTGGAACAGTTCACAATACCGTGGATGGAACAATACACATTACCCTGGGTGGAACAATACACAATACAGTGGGTGGAACAATACACAATACCGTGGGTGGAATACACAATACCGTGGGTGGAACAATATACAATACCTTGGGTGGAACAATGCACAATACCGTGGGTGGAACAATATACAATACCGTGGGTTGAACAGTTCACAATACTGTGAGTGGAACAACACACAATACCGTGGATGGAACACACAATACCGTGGATGTAACAACACACAATACCGTGGGTGGAACAACACACAATACTGTGTGTGGAACAACACACAATACCGTGGGTGGAACAACACACATTACCGTGGGAAGAACAATATACAATACCGTGGGTGGAACATTTCACAATACTGTGGGTAGAACAACACACAATACCGTGGATGGAACAATGTACAATACCGTGGGTGGAACATTTCACAATACCGTGGGTGGAACAGCTCACAATACCGTGGGTAGAACAACACACAATACCGTGGATGGAACAATGTACAATACCGTGGGTGGAACAGTTCACAATACCCTGAGTGGAACGATACACAATACCGTGGGTGGAACAACACACAATACCATGGGTAGAACAACACACAATACCGTGGATGGAACAATGTACAATACCGTGGGTGGAACAGTTCACAATACCCTGGGTGGAACGATACACAATACCGTGGGTGGATGAACACAATACCGTGGGTGGATCAACACACAATACCGTGGGTGGATCAACACACAATACCGTGGGTGGAACAACACACAATACCGTGGGTGGATCAACACACAATACCGTGGGTGGAACAACACACAATACCGTGGGTGGATCAACACACAATACCGTGGGTGGATCAACACACAATACCGTGGGTGGAACGATACACAATACCGTGGGTGGAACAACACACAATACCGTGGGTGGATCAACACACAATACCCTGGGTGGAACGATACACAATACCGTGGGTGGAACAACACACAATACCGTGGGTGGATCAACACACAATACCCTAGGTGGAACGATACACAATACCGTGGGTGGAACAACACACAATACCGTGGGTGGATCAACACACAATACCCTAGGTGGAACGATACACAATACCGTGGGTGGAACAACACACAATACCGTGGGTGGATCAACACACAATTGTGGGTGGATCAACACACACAATACCGTGGGTGGATCAACACACAATACCCTGGGTGGAACGATACACAATACCGTGGGTGGAACAACACACAATACCGTGGGTGGATCAACACACACAATACCGTGGGTGGAACAGTTCACAATACCCTGGGTGGAACGATACACAATACCGTGGGTGGATGAACACAATACCGTGGGTGGATCAACACACAATACCGTGGGTGGATCAACACACAATACCGTGGGTGGATCAACACACACAATACCGTGGGTGGATCAACACACAATACCGTGGGTGGATCAACACACACAATACCGTGGGTGGATCAACACACAATACCGTGGGTGGATCAACACACAATACCGTGGGTGGATCAACACACACAATACCGTGGGTGGATCAACACACAATACCGTGGGTGGATCAACACACACAATACCGTGGGTGGATCAACACACAATACCGTGGGTGGTACAGTTCACACAACCTGCACTTACACAACTTACAACGACCACTGGAACATCAAGTCATAATGGTCCAGGAGAGACAAAACGAAATCCTCTGCCTATGGACTTTCTTCATGCCTAACTGGTCAGTTCCTGACCAGCCGGGCTGTGGTTCGTACGTCGGCCTGCTTGCGGCCAGCAGTAACAGCCTGGTTGATCAGATCCTGATCCACCGGGAGGTCTGGTCATGGACCTGGCCACGGGGGCGTTGACCCCCGGAACACCCTCCAGGTATACCCTTTCTCTCTACAAACATTGTATCATGCTGAAATATAATTATTAATTATAATTATCATTGTAATGATTAACATTATTATTATTATTATAATTACTATTATTATTAAAACGTCGTTATATGTATGGTAAGTACGGATTATTTATGATAATTGTTCTTAACACCCTTAACTTCAAACTCTTCCCTGATGGTAATTATTGTAATTAACGATGTATGTAACTACATAATTTATCTGACCTAATATTAATTGAACCAAATTATTCATAAGTATTCCTGCTTCAAAATAAAATTATTACAGTTTATTAATGACAGCTACATATTTTATTTAAATTACATATGATAATTTCTTATAAAAAAGTGAAAAATGTCTATTTTGTAAATAAATTGTGGAGTGTTTCACTGTGAAGATTTTCACTGTAGTGTGAAGATTTTCACTGTAGTGTGAAGATTTTCACTGTAGTGTGAAGATTTTCACTGTAGTGTGAAGATTTTCACCGTAGTGTGAAGATTTTCACCGTAGTGTGAAGATTTTCACCGTAGTGTGAAGATTTTCACTGTAGTGTGAAGATTTTCACTGTAGTGTGAAGATTTCACTGTAGTGTGAAGATTTTCACCGTAGTGTGAAGATTTTCACTGTAGTTGAAGATTTTCACCGTAGTGTGAAGATTTTCACCGTAGTGTGAAGATTTTCACTGTAGTGTGAAGATTTTCACCGTAGTAGTGAAGATTTTCACTGTAGTGTGAAGATTTCACCGTAGTGTGAAGATTTTCACTGTAGTGTGAAGATTTTCACTGTAGTGTGAAGATTTTCACCGTAGTGTGAAGATTTTCACTGTAGTGTGAAGATTTTCACTGTAGTGTGAAGATTTTCACCGTAGTGTGAAGATTTTCACTGTAGTGTGAAGATTTTCACCGTAGTGTGAAGATTTCACCGTAGTGTGAAGATTTTCACTGTAGTGTGAAGATTTTCACCGTAGTGTGAAGATTTTCACTGTAGTGTGAAGATTTTCACTGTAGTGTGAAGATTTTCACTGTAGTGTGAAGATTTTCACCGTAGTGTGAAGATTTTCACTGTAGTGTGAAGATTTTCACCGTAGTGTGAAGATTTTCACCGTAGTGTGAAGATTTTCACTGTAGTGTGAAGATTTTCACTGTAGTGTGAAGATTTTTCACTGTAGTGTGAAGATTTTCACTGTAGTGTGAAGATTTTCAAACCGTAGTGTGAAGATTTTCACTGTGGTATAAAGATTTTCACTGTGGTATGAAGATTTTCACTGTGGTATGAAGATTTTCACTGTAGTGTGAAGATTTTCACTGTGGTATGAAGATTTTCACTGTGGTATGAAGATTTTCACTGTGGTATGAAGATTTTCACTGTGGTATGAAGATTTTCACTGTGGTATGAAGATTTTCACTGTGGTATGAAGATTTTCACTGTAGTGTGAAGATTTTCACTGTAGTGTGAAGATTTTCACTGTGGTATGAATATTTTCACTGTAGTGTGAAGATTTTCACTGTGGTATGAAGATTTTCACTGTAGTGTGAAGATTTTCACTGTGGTATGAAGATTTTCACTGTAGTGTGAAGATTTTCACCGTAGTGTGAAGATTTTCACTGTAGTGTGAAGATTTTCACTGTAGTGTGAAGATTTTCACTGTGGTATGAAGATTTTCACTGTAGTGTGAAGATTTTCACTGTGGTATGAAGATTTTCACTGTTGTATGAAGATTTTCACTGTAGTGTGAAGATTTTCACTGTGGTATGAAGATTTTCACTGTGGTATGAAGATTTTCACTGTAGTGTGAAGATTTTCACTGTGGTATGAAGATTTTCACTGTAGTGTGAAGATTTTCACCGTAGTGTGAAGATTTTCACTGTAGTGTGAAGATTTTCACTGTAGTGTGAAGATTTTCACTGTGGTATGAAGATTTTCACTGTAGTGTGAAGATTTTCACTGTTGTATGAAGATTTTCACTGTAGTGTGAAGATTTTCACTGTTGTATGAAGATTTTCACCGTAGTGTGAAGAGTTTCACTGTGGTATGAAGATTTTCACTGTAGTGTGAAGTTTCACTGTAGTGTGAATATTTTCACTGTAGTGTGAAGATTTTCACTGTAGTGTGAAGATTTTCACTGTGGTATGAAGATTTTCACCGTAGTGTGACGATTTTCATAGCGGTGTGTGAATATTTTCTCAGCGGTGTGAATACTGTCACAGTAATGTGAATATTTTCTCAGTGGTGTTATGAGGTACAAAATATGGTGTTGTGAGGTCGGCTCCTGTGACTGGCTTCAAAATTCTAGCAGTGGTGCGTCCTACTTAGCAATTTATGTGTGTACAAACTTACTATTTTTATTGAAGAAAATTGGATATTAGTTTTCAAATGATGACTTGTGAATGTCTCTTCTGAGTCCCTTCCAACCTTCAAAGATAATATTAACTACATTATCAACTTACGTCGTACTCTGCAACAATTCAATAGCGTGCACTGAGACACAGGGAGCTGGAGTTATAGAATACAGGGATACCTTTCTAGGGGATCACGCAGCGACTGAAATACGTCTACTGGCTATTTTTCTATTTCGTGGTCAATCTCCCAGGCTCTCTTGGATAAGATGTTGACTCTACATAACGACCATCTTAGTGGTGTACCCACAGATCTGGTTGCACCGACTCTACATAACGACCATCTTTGTGGTGTACCCGCAGATCTGGTTGCACCGACTCTACATAACGACCATCTTTGTGGTGTACCCGCAGATCTGGTTGCACCGACTCTACATGACCATCTTAGTGGTGTACCCGCAGATCTGGTTGCACCAGCTGTCACTTTACTGACCTACCACCTTCTTTTCCTTGATAAGAGACACCAGCTTACACTTTGCATGTATTCTGATGAGTATCTCTCTTGATTTCTTTGCACTGAAATCAGCCTGATTGATCAGGTCCTGATGCACCGGGTGGCCTGGTCATGGACCGGGCCGCGGGGGCGTTGATCCCCGGAATACCCTCTCGGTAGACTCCAGGTAGGTACGTAGGTAGGTTACATGGAGCCATATTGACTATGTGTAGGCGATATGCATTAAGTCAAATTAACTAAGCAATCAGCTTGCATGATTTTAATATGCTGTGTGAGTCAGCATCGACACTATGGTCAGCAACCTACACTTGCTGACTGAGTTACTGCTGCTTTGGTGGTGTTGTATCACATTCTGAGTTAACACAGCTAATACCACACTGTATCTTACATAAACATATCAATATATAACGTATAAAGGTATATTTTTGGTGTGTTGCTCATCTATCCCAGCTTCACAGCAGATGTAATGTGTGTACGTGTGTGGAGGTTGCCTGGGAGGCGTGCGCGCACGCACACACACACACACACACACACACACACACACACACACACACACACACACACACACAGAGGGGTGGGTAGATTGCGTTTTCCTAGACTGCAGGAAGGCCTTTGACACAGTTCCCCACAAGAGATTAGTGCAGAAGCTGGAGGATCAGGCGCATGTAACAGGGAGCGCACTGCAATGGATCAGGGAATACCTGACAGGGAGGCAGCAACGAGTCATGGCACGTGAAGAGGTATCACAGTGGGCGCCTGTGACGAGCGGGGTCCCACAGGGGTCAGTTCTAGGACCAGTGCTATTTTTGATATATGTGAACGACATGATGGAAGGAATAGACTCTGAAGTGTCCCTATTCGCAGATGATGTGAAGTTGATGAGAAGAATTAAATCGGATGAGGATGAGGCAGGACTGCAAAGAGACCTGGACAGGCTGGACATGAGGTCCAGTAACTGGCTTCTCGAATTCAATCCAGCCAAATGCAAAGTCATGAAGATTGGGGAGGGGCAAAGAAGACCGCAGACAGAGTATAGGCTAGGTGGACAAAGACTACAGACCTCACTCAGGGAGAAAGACCTTGGGGTGACCATAACACCGAGCACATCACCGGAGGCACACATCAACCAAATCACTGCTGCAGCATACGGGCGCCTGGCAAACCTGAGAATAGCGTTCCGATACCTTAATAAGGAATCGTTCAAGACACTGTACACTGTGTATGTTAGGCCCATACTGGAGTATGCAGCACCAGTCTGGAACCCACACCTGGTCAAGTACGTCAAGAAGTTAGAGAAAGTACAAAGGTTTGCAACAAGGCTAGTCCCAGAGCTCAGGGGAATGTAGTACGAGGAAAGGTTGAGGGAGATCGGACTGACGACACTGGAGGACAGAAGGGTCAGGGGAGACATGATAACGACATACAAGATACTGCGGGGAATAGACAAGGTGGACAGAGATAGGATGTTCCAGAGAGGGGACACAGGGACAAGGGGTCACAACTGGAAGCTGAAGACTCAGACGAGTCACAGGGACGTTAGGAAGTATTTCTTCAGTCATAGAGTTGTCAGGAAGTGGAATAGCCTAGCAAGTGAAGTAGTGGAGGCAGGAACCATACATAGTTTTAAGAAGAGGTATGATACAGCTCAGGAAGCAGAGAGAGAGAGGATCCAGTAGCGATCAGTGAAGAGGCGGGGCCAGGAGCTGAATCTCGACCCCTGCAACCACAATTAGGTGAGTACAATTAGGTGAGTACACACACACACACACACACACACACACACACAGAGGTTAAGAGAAATCGGTCTGACGACTGCCTTGCCATGCCTGTGTGGAGGTTTCCTGGGAGATGTGCACAAACACTGCCTTGTCATACGTGTATGGAGGTTGCCTGGGAGGCGTGCACAAACACTGCCTTGCCATGCCTGTGTGGAGGTTGCCTGGGAGGCGTGCACAAACACTGCCTTGCCATACGTGTATGGAGGTTGCCTGGGAGGCGTGCACAAACACTGCCTTGCCATGCCTGTGTGGAGGTTGCCTGGGAGGCGTGCACAAACACTGCCTTGCCATACGTGTATGGAGGTTGCCTGGGAGGCGTGCACAAACACTGCCTTGCCATACGTGTATGGAGGTTGCCTGGGAGGCGTGCACAAACACTGCCTTACCATGCCTGTGTGGAGGTTGCCTGGGAGGCGTGCACAAACACTGCCTTGCCATGCCTGTGTGGAGGTTGCCTGGGAGGCGTGCACAAACACTGCCTTGCCATACGTGTATGGAGGTTGCCTGGGAGGCGTGCACAAACACTGCCTTGCCATGCCTGTGTGGAGGTTGCCTGGGAGGCGTGCACAAACACTGCCTTGCCATACGTGTATGGAGGTTGCCTGGGAGGCGTGCATAAACACTGCCTTGCCATACGTGTATGGAGGTTGCCTGGGAGGCGTGCACAAACACTGCCTTACCATGCCAGTGTGGAGGTTGCCTGGGAGGCGTGCACAAACACTGCCTTGCCATGCCTGTGTGGATTTTGCCTGGGAGGCGTGCACAAACACTGCCTTGCCATGTCTGTGTGGAGGTTGTCTGGGAGGCGTGCACAAATACTGCCTTGCCATGTGAGTGTGGAGGTCGCCTGGGAGGCGTGCATAAACACTGCCTTACCATGCTTGTGTGGAGGTTGCCTGTGAGGCGTGCATAAACACTGCCTTACCATGCCTGTGTGGAGGTTGCCTGGGAGGCGTGCATAAACACTGCCTTACCATGCTTGTGTGGAGGTTGCCTGTGAGGCGTGCATAAACACTGCCTTACCATGCCTGTGTGGAGGTTGCCTGGGAGGCGTGCATAAACACTGCCTTACCATGCTTGTGTGGAGGTTGCCTGTGAGGCGTGCATAAACACTGCCTTACCATGCCTGTGTGGAGGTTGCATGGGAGGCGTGCATAAACTGCCTTACCATGCCTGTGCGGAGGTTGCCTGGGGCGTGCACAAACACTGCCTGTGTGGAGGTTGCCTGTGAGGCGTGCATAAACACTGCCTTACCATGCCTGTGTGGAGGTTGCCTGGGAGGCGTGCATAAACACTGCCTTACCATGCCTGTGTGGAGGTTGCCTGGGAGGCGTGCATAAACACTGCCTTACCATGCCTGTGTGGAGGTTGCCTGGGAGGCGTGCATAAACACTGCCTTACCATGCCTGTGCGGAGGTTGCCTGGGAGGCGTGCACAAACACTGCCTGTGTGGAGGTTGCCTGTGAGGCATGCATAAACACTGCCTTACCATGCCTGTGTCGAGGTTGCCTGGGACGTGCACAAACACTGCCTGTGTGGAGGTTGCCTGTGAGGCGTGCATAAACACTGCCTTACCATGCCTGTGTGGAGGTTGCCTGGGAGGCGTGCATAAACACTGCCTTACCATGCCTGTGTGGAGGTTGCCTTTGAGGCGTGCATAAACACTGCCTTACCATGCCTGTGTGGAGGTTGCCTGGGAGGCGTGCATAAACACTGCCTTACCATGCCTGTGCGGAGGTTGCCTGGGAGGCGTGCACAAACACTGCCTGTGTGGAGGTTGCCTGTGAGGCATGCATAAACACTGCCTTACCATGCCTGTGTGGAGGTTGCCTGGGAGGCGTGCACAAACACTGCCTGTGTGGAGGTTGCCTGGGAGGCGTGCATAAACACTGCCTTACCATGCCTGTGTGGAGGTTGCCTGGGAGGCGTGCACAAACACTGCCTTGCCATGCCTGTGTGGAGGTTGCTTGGGAGGCGTGCATAAACACTGCCTGTGTGGAGGTTGCTTGGGAGGCGTGCATAAACACTGCCTGTGTGGAGGTTGCTTGGGAGGCGTGCATAAACACTGCCTGTGTGGAGGTTGCTTGGGAGGCGTGCACAAACACTGCCTGTGTGGAGGTTGCTTGGGAGGCGTGCATAAACACTGCCTTACCATGCCTGTGTGGAGGTTGCCTGGGAGGCGTGCACAAACACTGCCTTACCATGCCTGTGTGGAGGTTGCCTGGGAGGCGTGCACAAACACTGCCTTACCATGCCTGTGTGGAGGTTGCCTGGGAGGCGTGCACAAACACTGCCTGTGTGGAGGTTGCCTGTGAGGCGTGCACAAACACTGCCTTACCATGCCTGTGTGAAGGTTGCCTGGGAGGCGTGCACAAGCACTGCCTTACCATGCCTGTGTGGAGGTTGCCTGGGAGGCGTGCACAAACACTGCCTGTGTGGAGGTTGCCTGTGAGGCGTGCACAAACACTGCCTTACCATGCCTGTGTGAAGGTTGCCTGGGAGGCGTGCACAAGCACTGCCTTACCATGCCTGTGTGGAGGTTGCCTGGGAGGCGTGCACAAACACTGCCTGTGTGGAGGTTGCCTGGGAGGCGTGCACAAACACTGCCTTGCCACACCTGTCGTTGCTCTTTTATTAAAACCTTACTTATTTGTGGCAAAATATAAGTGTTATATAGGGTTATGTAGCCTAACATAAAATTAATAATCTTTTCTAACTGCATTAAGACTTCAGACATTTGCTCTGGGAATATGGTAAGAGAGAGTGGACAGTGTCTGAGTAGGAAGTTAGTGTGTGAGGTAGTGTGTGTAGTAAGGTAGTGTGTGTAGTAAGGTAGTGTGTGTAGTAAGGTAGTGTGTGTAATAAGGTAGTGTGTGTAGTAAGGTAGTGTGTGTAGTAAGGTAGTGTGTGTAGTAAGGTAGTGTGTGTAGTAAGGTAGTGTGTGTAGTAAGGTAGTGTGTGTAGTAAGACAGTGTGTGATGTAGCATGTTGTGTCACCAGGGTGACGGCTCAGAAGATGCTGAAGGTACCGTCAACAGCAACTTGGAGGTGTCCTCACCAGCCTCACCACCCTCACCACAGTCTTCACGCCCACACACCCCCACCCACGACGACTACCCCGCCCATTCTCCCCTTGGACACGCCCCCTCTCCTGAGCCAACCACACCTTCCGTGGATGCTGACCAATCAGCATCCCCCTTAAGTTATGACCACCCTCACTATGACGAGAGATCAGGAGGACATGGCATCATAGGAGAGGGGCGTGACCTTGTAGGGTCAGGACGTGACCACTTAAGAGAAGGGCATGGCCTGGCGGGTGAAGGGCGTGGCCTGGCCGGTGAAGGGCGTGGTCTCGCGGGTGATGGGCGTGGTCTGGCGAGTGAGGGGCGTGGTCTGGCGAGTGAGGGGCGTGGTCTGGTGGTAGATAAAGACGCCCTTGAGGAGGAACACGGACGAGAGACCACACCCACGCCGCCCACAAAGTCTTCCTCACCTAAACTGGACGAGTGAGTATTAATTAACATTTTATGATTGGTATACTAACTCTTAATTAACCTAGTATGAGAGTATGCTAACTCTTAATTAACCTAGTATGATAGTATACTAACTCTTAATTTAACCTGGTATGATAATATAATAACTCTTAATTTAACCTGGTATGATAATATAATAACTCTTAATTAACCTAGGATGATAGTATACTAACAATTAACCTAGTAGATAGTATACTAACTTTTAATCAACCTAGCATGATGTGTATACCTTCCCTGTGCACACCTTCCATGTGTACACCTTCCATGTGTACACCTTCCATGTGTACACCTTCCCCATGTACATCTTTCCTATGTGATACATGGTTTAAAAAACCGACAAGTTGAAGATTGAGACACTTATGCAACATATGGGATTCTGTATATAAAGATTCCCATATGTTGCATAAGTGTCTCAATCTACATCTTTCCTATGTACACCTCCCATGTATATACCTTCCCTATGTACATCTTCCCCTATGCTCATCTTCCCTGTGTACAACTTCCTTATGTACATCTTCCCTATGTACATCTTCCCTGTCTACATCTCTATGTACGCCTTCCCTATGTACACCTTCCCTGTGTACACCTTCCGTGTACACCTTCCCTATGTACACCTTCCCTATGTACACTTTCCCTGTGTACACCTTCCCTGTGTACATCTTCCCCTACGTTCGTCTTCCCTGTGTACATCTTCCCTATGTACACCTTAACTGTGTACACCTTCACAATGCACACCTTCCCTGTGTATATCTTCCCTATGTACACGTTCCCTATGTACACCTTGATGTATACCTGCCCTATGTACATCTTCCCTATGTACAGCTTCCATGTGTACATCTTCCCTATGTACACCTTCCATGTGTACATCTTCGCTATGTACACCTTCCCTATGTACACCTTCCCTATATACACCTTCCCTGTGTACACCTTCACAATGTACACCTTCTCTGTGTACACCTTCATTATGTACAAATTACATTGGTACACAAACCCATTACCCAAGTACACAACAGCCCTTTCCACCTTTCCCACATATGCGACACATACATGTAAACATTACCCACGTACACAACACAGTCATGTACACCTTACCCACGGACACAACACAGCCATGTACACATAATACAATAGGTATCAAAGCGGCTATCAGGCACAACAATGACGATGTCTGATACATTGATCTGATACAGCGAAACATTTGCATGATATTTCGTATGTAATATTTGTAATTTATAAATAATATTAACAGTTTCCTGCAATAGTAATAATTTATATGTAATAGTATTGATAATTTAACGGAATATTTAAATTCGATTATTTTTGAAGTGTCAACAATTTACCTTTAATATTGTTAATTTACTTGTAATTTTGATAACTGTTATTTAATATGCGTTATATGTACGTGCAACAAGCAGTGTCACTTTGTAGAGTTTCTCACTTAAGAAGACAAAAGTAAGGAGAGAGTTTAATAAGAACAATTATTGCTCTCAATTATATTATATATATATATATATATATATATATATATATATATATATATATATATATATATATATATATATATATATATATATATATATATAAAATATAATCAGATTGGAGGGAGAGAGTATGGAGGAGGTGAATGTATTCAGATATTTGGAAGTGGACGTGTCAGCAGATGGGTCTATGAAAGATGAGATGAATCACAGAATTGACGAGGGAAAAAAGGTGTGTGGTGCACTGAGGAGTCTGTGGAGACAAAGAACTTTATCCATTAAAGAAAAGAGGGGAATGTATGAGAGTATAGTTATACCAACGCTCTTGTATGGGTATGAAGCATGGGTGATGAATGTTGCAACAAGGAGAAGGCTGGAGGCAGTGGAGATGTCATGTCTGAGGGCAATGTGTGGTGTGAATATATTGCAGAGAATCCGTAGTCTGGAGATTAGGAGGTGCGGGATTACCAAAACTATTATCCAAAGGGCTGAGTAGGGTTATTGAGATGGTTTGGCCATGTAGAGAGGATGGAACGAAATAGAACGACTTCGAGAGTGTATAAATCTGTAGTGGAGGAAAGGCGGGGTAGGGGTCGGCCTGGGAAAGGTTGGAGGGAGGGGGTAAAGGAGGTTTTGTGTGCGAGGGGCTTGGAATTCCAGAAAGCATGCGTGAGCATGTTAGATAGGACCAAATGGAGACAAATGGTTTTTAGGACTTGACGTGCTGTTGGAGTGTGAGCAAGGTAACATTTATGAAGGGATTCAGGGAAATCGGCAGGCTGGACTTGATTCTTGGAGATGGGAAATACAGTGCCTGCACTCTGAAGGAGAGGTGTTGATGTTGCAGTTTTATAGCTGTAGTGTAAGCGCGTCTCTGGCAAGACAGTGATGGAGTGAATAATGAGAGTTTTTCTTTTTCGGGCCACCCTGCCTTGGTGGGACACGGCCGTTGTGTTAATAATAATCATAATATATATATATATATATAATATATATATATATATATATATATATATATATATATATAATATATATAATATATATATATATATATATGTATGTATGTCAAATGTTGATGATGATAGGGAAGCTGTGATTTCGTGTATAGGGCAAGGAGGAACAACATCTTGTAGGAGTGAGGAAGAGCCAGTTGTGAGTGTGGGGAAAGTTCGTGAGGCAGTAGGTAAAATGAAAGGGGGTTAGGCAGCCGGGATTGATGGGATAAAGATAGAAATGTTAAAAGCAGGTGGGGATATAGTTTTGGAGTGGTTGGTGCAATTATTTAATAAATGTATGGAAGAGGGTAAGGTACCTAGGGATTGGCAGAGAGCATGCATAGTTCCTTTGTATAAAGGCAAAGGGGATAAAAGAAAGTGCAAAAATTATAGGGGGATAAGTCTGTTGAGTATACCTGGCAAAGTGTATGGTTAGAGTTATTATTGAAAGAATTAAGAGTAAGACGGAGAATAGGATAGTAGATGAACAAGGAGGCTTTAGGAAAGGTAGGGGGGGTGTGGACCAGGTGTTTACAGTGAAACGTATAAGTGAACAGTATTTAGATAAGGCTAAAGAGGTCTTTGTGGCATTTATGGATTTGGAAAAGGCGTATGACAGGGTGGATAGGGGGGCAATGTGGCAGATGTTGCAGGTGTATGGTGTAGGAGGTAGGTTACTGAAAGCAGTGAAGAGTTTTTACGAGGATAGTGAGGCTCAAGTTAGAGTATGTAGGAAAGAGGGAAATTATTTCCCAGTAAAAGTAGGCCTTAGACAAGGATGTGTGATGTCACCGTGGTTGTTTAATATATTTATAGATGGGGTTGTAAGAGAAGTAAATGCGAGGGTCTTGGCAAGAGGCGTGGAGTTAAAAGATAATCACACATAAAGTGGGAGTTGTCACAGTTGCTCTTTGCTGATGACACTGTGCTCTTGGGAGATTCTGAAGAGAAGTTGCAGAGATTGGTGGATGAATTTGGTAGGGTGTGCAAAAGAAGAAAATTGAAAGTGAATACAGGAAAGAGTAAGGTTATGAGGATAACAAAAAGATTAGGTGATGAAAGATTGGATATCAGATTGGAAGGAGAGAGTATGGAGGACGTGAATGTATTCAGATATTTGGGAGTGGACGTGTCAGCGGATGGGTCTATGAAAGATGAGGTGAATCATAGAATTGATGAGGGGAAAAGGGTGAGTGGTGCACTTAGGAGTCTGTGGAGACAAAGAACTTTGTCCTTGGAGGCAAAGAGGGGAATGTATGAGAGTATAGTTTTACCAACGCTCTTATATGGGTGTGAAGCATGGGTGATGAATGTTGCAGCGAGGAGAAGGCTGGAGGCAGTGGAGATGTCATGTCTGAGAGCAATGTGTGGTGTGAATATAATGCAGAGAATTCGTAGTTTGGAAGTTAGGAGGAGGTGCGGGATTACCAAAACTGTTGTCCGGAGGGTTCGGACATGTGGAGAGAATGGAGCGAAACAGAATAACTTCAAGAGTGTATCAGTCTGTAGTGGAAGGAAGGCAAGGTAGGGGTCGGCCTAGGAAAGGTTGGAGGGAGGGGGTAAAGGAGGTTTTGTGTGCGAGGGGCTTGGACTTCCAGCAGGCATGCGTGAGCGTGTTTGATAGGAGTGAATGGAGACAAATGGTTTTTAATACTTGACGTACTGTTGGAGTGTGAGCAAAGTAACATTTATGAAGGGGTTCAGGGAAACCGGCAGGCCGGACTTGAGTCCTGGAGATGGGAAGTACAGTGCCTGCACTCTGAAGGAGGGTGTTAATGTTGCAGTTTAAAAACTGTAGTGTAAAGCACCCTTCCGGCAAGACAGTGATGGAGTGAATGATGGTGAAAGTTTTTCTTTTTCGGGCCACCCTGCCTTGGTGGGAATCGGCCAGTGTGAGAATAATAAATAAATAAATATATATATATATATATATATATAATATATATATATATATATTATATATATATATATATAATATATATATATATATATATATATAATATATATTCTTTCTTTCAACACACCGCCGTATCCCACCGAGGCGGGGTGGCCCAAAAGGAAAAACGAAAGTTTCTCCCTTTTACATTTAGTAATATATACAGGAGAAGAGGTTACTAGCCCCTTGCTCCCGGCATTTTAGTTGCCTCTTACAACACGCATGGCTTACGGAGGAAGAATTCTGTTCCACTTCCCCATGGAGATAAGAGGAAATAAACAAGAATAAGAACTAGAAAGAAAATAGAAGAAAACCCAGAGGGGTGTGTATATATGTGCTTGTACATGTATGTGTAGTGTGACCTAAGTGTAAGTAGAAGTAGCAAGACGTACCTGAAATCTTGCATGTTCATGAGACAGAAAAAAGGACACCAGCAATCCTACCATCATGTAAAACAATTACAGGCTTTCGTTTTACACTCACTTGGCAGGACGGTAGTACCTCCCTGGGCGGTTGCTGTCTACCAACCTACTACCTATATATAATATATATATATATATATATATATATATATATATATATTATATATATATATATATATATATATGCATTATTATATATATACAATATATATATATATATATATATATATATATATATATATATATATATATATATATATATATATATATATATATATATATATATATATATATATATATATATATATAATGTGTGTTGCATTACATCATTAGCAAAACGCAGGTTTAATGCTTTCTTTGGATGAATATTTAATTTGAGCAATAATACAAATAATTTCACTTCAGATCACTGCATTAAGGTTCCATATTAACAAGAGGTGATAAGACAGGTCTTCAGCTTCATCTCTCATCATATATGCTCACACAACTACATTTTTTTTTATTTAACAGAGGCAAAGTAAAATTTTGAAATCAGCAAATATTATTAGAAATATATTTAAAAAATAATACTGGCTATTATTTTTATAATTTTATTACACGTAGTCATCGTGTGTTTTAAAATTAATTATTATTTCATTCAAGGGAAAAGCGTTAAACCTGGTTGGGTCATGTATCTCCTGGGAAGCAATCAGGTTTAATTCAAGGAATGTCAGGTCCAATACCTTGGATCAAGAGCCCCTGACCACACTCAAGTAATTTGGCTTAAAGTTTGTAAAATAAATATATACTACTAAGTATGAAAGGAGCGCTGTGGCGGTGGTGGTGACGATACACCACACTCACACCCTTCCTCTCTCTCACTACGCAGACGCCGCACTGATGGACCTTCCTCGTCTCCTGGCCCCGCCTCCCTCAGTGACGTCACTTCTACGTCACACCTCTCTCCACCACTCATACGCCCTCCTGTCTCCATAAACAGCGCGGTGGGCGGGGCCATGGGAGGTACAACTTTCACGCCACATTTATTCCCATCGCTTATAGACAGGTGAGTGAACATTGTAGTTCAAACTCTGTTCTACACACACGCATTCCGCCAGGGTAGCCTGCGCTTCCGCACGACTCTTTACAATGTGATGTCTGGACTTCCACCATACTCTCAGTACTCGTCCATCTTACAAAAAAATTTAACCTGGCCCACTTAATATTTCCTTGTACTTATGTACAAGGATTAAAGTAATGTCCTCTCATTGTTTATTGTTACGGACTTGCCAGGGTTAGGTTATTAGTATATTAGCAGAACTGAGTACTAATCTATCATTATAAAAAAAATGTGAATAAGCCACTTTGATATGAGTGTTCAGGTTCGAATAATGCTGTGGACTGAGATAAATAATGTTTTTTTTTGGTCGTTATTCAACATATACGAAAAAATAGGGTAATTTATGTAAAGGGACTTTGGATGTATTTGGGACGAAGTGGCACTGTTGGAGTAAGTGCCTACACTTGATGAGGTTAAATGTTTTTCCCTATAATCAGCGGCACTACCCTGCTCTCAACACTAATTGGAATTTAAGTATCGGCAAAAGTAGGCACATATATTCTGTTCTTGTTCTTACCCTCTGTGGGCACGTAGATCCCTTGCAGTGCTCCCCTGTCTTTGTATCCTCCTCCTTCTTACTACCTTCCCCACTAATACTTCCTCCTGCCTCCAACACTACTACTACTACCACCACCTCCCTCTCTCCTTTTCGTTAGTGTGACTTTGTAAATGAGGAAATGGTATGGCGAGACTTATCCTATAATAATGTCCTGAAATGTACATAAGTGTCTTTTTCCA
This sequence comes from Cherax quadricarinatus, assembly GCF_026875155.1. Lineage (NCBI taxonomy): Eukaryota > Metazoa > Arthropoda > Malacostraca > Decapoda > Parastacidae > Cherax > Cherax quadricarinatus. The sequence goes on along the minus strand of NC_069423.1, from coordinate 30,063,408 downwards.
CACACTTTGTAAATGGTCCAAGTCGGACCGAAACGTCGTCGTAAGCTCCTCTCTTCTATGTGCGGGTTATTTGTGTATCGTTCCAATCACGGTATTGTGCCTTTTTTTTATTATTTGTTAAAGGAATGTTCAGGGATCAAAATGAAGGCCAAGCGTGTGCCAATTATGCGTTCTTCTACTGTACTGTGATGTCTACAAGAGGTGTGACAGCCACTTTTCAGCTGATGTGGGAACTACGCTTTTAAGAGACAAAAACTAGATCTGGCACACCGTATGTGATGAATGATTTGAAAAACCGACAAGTTGAAGATTGAGACACTTATGCAACATATGGGAATCTTTATTCAGGAAACGGTTCGCCACACAGTGGCTACATCAGTCCAATACAAAGCAGAAGGTGTAAGAAGAGGAGGAGTTTGAGGTAATCAGTCCCTCAGTCTGGAGTCGATGTGTTCAGTCCATCAAACTTGTAGAATGTACAGCATAGGGCCACAGACGTGGCTTATATACTGTAGTCAGGTGAGGCGTAGCAGGAAGAGGCGGTGTCATAGTGGTACCATCCACTAGTCGAAGTAGGTCTTCGTCCAAAGGTTGGACATGTGTTGAAGAATTCTTTGTAACAAGATCCCATGATGCTGCCGTGTCTGACAGTTGTGATGAATGATTTGAAAAACCATTCATCACCACCTCTTCACCACCAGCACACCTTGCAGCTGTCGCACAAGACTGAGGTTGTTAGAGACTACTGGACCATCTACTGTATCCATCACAGTCTAGTGATAGAGTGTAGGGTTAGTTAGTGTTTAAACTTGAGCTGGAACCTCCTTAAATTGTTGTTGCTGTTGTTGTTGCTGTTGTTGTTGTTGTTGTTGTTGTTGTTGTTGTTGTGTGTGTGTGTAGTGTGTGTGTGTGTGTGTGTGTGTGTGTGTGTGTGTGTGTGTGTGTGTGTGTGTTGTGTGTAGTGTGTTGTGTGTGTGTACTCACCTATTTGTGGTTGCAGGGGTCGAGTCTTAGCTCCTGGCCCCGCCTCTTCACCGGTTGCTACTAGGCCCTCTCTCTCCCCGCTCCATGAGCTTTATCAAACCTCGTCTTAAAACTGTGTATGGTTCCTGCCTCCACTACGTCATTTTCTAGGCTATTCCACTGCCTTACAACTCTATGACTGAAGAAATACTTCCTAATATCTCTCTGACTCATTTGTGTCTTCAACTTCCAATTGTGGCCTCTTGTTTCTGTGTCCCCTCCCTGGAACATCCTGTCTTTGTCCACCTTGTCTATTCCACGCAATATTTTATATGTTGTTATCATGTCTCCCCTGACCCTCCTGTCCTCCAGTGTCGTCAGGCCGATTTCCCTTAATCTTTCTTCATAGGACATTCCCCTTAGCTCTGGAACTAACCTTGTGGCAAACCTTTGTACTTTCTCTAGTTTCTTGACGTGCTTTATCAAGTGCGGGTTCCAAACAGGTGCTGCATACTCCAGTATGGGCCTGACATACACGGTGTACAGTGTCTTGAACGATTCCTTACTAAGGTATCGGAATGCTGTTCTCAGGTTTGCCAGGCGCCCATATGCTGCAGCAGTTATCTGATTGATGTGTGCTTCCGGAGACATGCTCGGTGTTATACTCACCCCAAGATCTTTCTCCTTGAGTGAGGTTTGCAGTCTTTGGCCACCTAGCCTATATTCTGTCTGTGGTCTTCTATGCCCTTCCCCTATCTTCATGACTTTGCATTTGGCAGGATTAAATTCGAGAAGCCATTTGCTGGACCATGTGTCCAGTCTGTCCAGGTCTCTTTGAAGTCCTGCCTGGTCCTCATCAGATTTAATTCTCCTCATTAACTTCACATCATCTGCAAACAGGGACACTTCTGAGTCTAACCCTTTCATCATGTCGTTCACATATACCAAAAATAGCACTGGTCCTAGGACCGACCCCTGTGGGACCCCGCTCGTCACAGGTGCCCACTGTGATACATCATTACGTACCATGACTCGTTGTTGCCTCCCTGTCATTTATTCTCTGATCCATTGCAGTGCCCTTCCTGTTATATGCGCATGATGCTCTAGCTTCTGCACTAATCTCTTGTGAGGAACTGTGTCAAAGGCCTTCTTGCAGTCCAAGAAGATGCAATCAACCCACCCCTCTCTCTCGTGTCTTACTTCTGTTATTTTATCATAAAACTCCAGAAGGTTTGTGACACAGGATTTGACTTCCATGAATCCGTGCTGGTTGGCATTTATACTCTTGTTCCGTTCCAGGTGCTCCACCACTCTCCTCCTGATAATCTTCTCCATAACTTTGCATACTATACACGTCAATGACACAGGTCTATAGTTTAGTGCCTCTTTTCTGTCTCCTTTTTTTAAAAATGGGAACTACATTTGCCGTGTGTGTGTGTGTGTGTGTGTACTCACCTAGTTGTACACACCTAGTTGAGGTTGCGGGGGTCGAGTCCGAGCTCCTGGCCCCGCCTCTTCACTGATCGCTACTAGGTCACTCTCTCTGAACCGTGAGCTTTATCATACCTCTGCTTAAAGCTATGTATGGATCCTGCCTCCACTACATCGCTTCCCAAACTATTCCACTTACTGACTACTCTGTGGCTGAAGAAATACTTCCTAACATCCCTGTGATTCATCTGTGTCTTCAGCTTCCAACTGTGTCCCCTTGTTACTGTGTCCAATCTCTGGAACATCCTGTCTTTGTCCACCTTGTCAATTCCTCTCAGTATTTTGTATGTCGTTATCATGTCCCCCCTATCTCTCCTGTCCTCCAGTGTCGTCAGGTTGATTTCCCTTAACCTCTCCTCGTAGGACATACCTCTTAGCTCTGGGACTAGTCTTGTTGCAAACCTTTGCACTTTCTCTAGTTTCTTTACGTGCTTGGCTAGGTGTGGGTTCCAAACTGGTGCCGCATACTCCAATATGGGCCTAACGTACACGGTGTACAGGATCCTGAACGATTCCTTATTAAGATGTCGGAATGCTGTTCTGAGGTTTGCTAGGCGCCCATATGGTGCAGCAGTTATTTGATTGATGTGCGCTTCAGGAGATGTGCCTGGTGTTATACTCACCCCAAGATCTTTTTCCTTGAGTGAGGTTTGTAGTCTCTGGCCCCCTAGACTGTACTCCGTCTGCGGTGTGTGTGTGTGTGTGTACTCGCCTAATTGTACTCACCTAATTGTGGTTGCAGGAGTCGAGACTCAGCTCCTGGCCCCGCCTCTTCACTGATCGCTACTGGATCCTCTCTCTCTCTGCTTCCTGAGCTTTGTCATACCTCTTCTTAAAACTATGTATGGTTCCTGCCTCCACTACTTCACTTGCTAGGCTATTCCACTTGCTGACAACTCTATGACTGAAGAAATACTTCCTAACGTCCCTGTGACTCGTCTGAGTCTTCAGCTTCCAGTTGTGACCCCTTGTCCCTGTGTCCCTTCTCTGGAACATCCTATCTCTGTCCACCTTGTCTATTCCCCGCAGTATCTTGTATGTCGTTATCATGTCTCCCCTGACCCTTCTGTCCTCCAGTGTCGTCAGTCCGATTTCCCTTAACCTTTCCTCGTACGACATTCCCTTGAGCTCTGGGACTAGCGTTGTTGCAAACCTTTGTACTTTCTCTAACTTCTTGACGTGCTTGACCAGGTGTGGGTTCCAGACTGGTGCTGCATACTCCAGTATGGGCCTAACATACACAGTGTACAGTGTCTTGAACGATTCCTTATTAAGGTATCGGAACGCTATTCTCAGGTTTGTCAGGCGCCCGTATGCTGCAGCGGTTATTTGGTTGATGTGTGCCTCCGGTGATGTGCTCGGTGTTATGGTCACCCCAAGGTCTTTCTCCCTGAGTGAAGTCTGTAGTCTTTGTCCACCTAGCCTATACTCTGTCTGAGGTCTTCTTTGCCCCTCCCCAATCTTCATGACTTTGCATTTGGCTGGATTGAATTCGAGAAGCCAGTTCCTGGACCACTGTCCAGCCTGTCCAGGTCTCTTTGCAGTCCTGCCTCATCCTCGTCCGATTTAATTCTTCTCATTCAACTTCACATCATCTGCGAACAGGGACACTTCAGAGTCTATTCCTTCCATCATGTCGTTCACATATATCAAAAATAGCACTGGTCCTAAAACTGACCCCTGTGGGACCCGCTCCTAACAGGCCCCCCACTGTGATACCTTTTCATGTACCATGACTCGTTGCTGCCTCCCTGTCAGGTAGTCCCTTATCCATTTGCAGAGCCCCCCTTTTTACGTGCGCCTGATCCTCCAGCTTCTGCCCCAAATCTCTTGTGGGGAACTGTGTCAAAGGCCTTCTGCAGTCTAGGAAAACGCAATCTACCCACCCCTCTCTCGTGTCTTACTTCTGTTACCTTGTCATAAAACTCCAGGAGGTTGGTGTGTGTGTGTGTGTGTGTGTGTGTGTGTGTGTGTGTGGTGTGTTGTGTTGTGTTTTGTGTTTTGTGTGTTGTGTGTTGTGTGTTGTGGTTTTGTGTGTGTGTGTGTGTGTTGTGTGTGTTGGGTGTGTGTGTGTGTGTGTTTTGTGTTTTGTGTTTTTGTGGTTGTGTGTGTGTGTGTGTGTGTGGTGTGTGTGTGTGTGTGTGTGTGTGTGTGTGTGTGTGTGTGTGTGTGTGTGTGTATGTGTGTTGTGTGTTGTGTGTTGTGTGTTGTGTGTTGTGTGTGTGTGTGTGTGTGTGGGGTGTTTTGTGTGTGTGTGTGTGTGTGTGTGTGTGTGTGTGTGTGTGACGTGTCTGACCTCACTACGTCAAGGCATTGGCTTAAGCTTGTGGGAGAACTGGAGCTGCCTCGCATAGGCCAGTAGGCCTCTTGTAGTGTTCCTTCTTTCTTATGTTCTTATGTGTGCGTGCGTGTGTACTCACCCATCTGTGGTTGCAGGGGTCGAGACATAGCTCCTGGTCCCGCCTCTTTACTGATCGCTACTAGGTCTTCTCTCTCCCTGCTCCATGAGCTTTATCATACATCGTCTTAAAACTATGTATGGTTCCTGCCTCCACTACATCACTTGCCAGACTATTCTACTTCCTGACAACTCTATGACTAAGGAAATACTTCCTAACATGTCTTTGACTCATCAGAGTCTTCAACTTCCAAATGTGGACTGGTGTGTGTGTCATCCTGGGTGTTAGTGGACTGGTGTGGGTCGCATCCTGGGTGCTAATCATCTGGTGTGGGTCATATCCGGGGTGTTAGTGGATTGGTGTGGGTCACATCCTGGGTGTTAGTGACTGATGTGGGTCACATCCTGGGTGTTAGTGGACTGGTGTGGGTCCCATCCTGGGTGTTACCCACACCAGTCCACTAACACCCAGGATGACCCCTTGTCTCTGTGTCCCATCTCGGGAACATCCTGTCTCTGTCCACCTTACCTAATCCTCTCTGTATTTTGAATGTCGTTATCATGTCTTCCCTAACTCTCCTGTCCTCCAGTGTCGTCACGCTGATTTCCCTTAACCTTTCTTCGTATGACATTCCCCTTAACTCTGGAACTAGCCTTGTTGCAAACCTTTGTACTTTCTCTAATTTCTTGCGTGCTTGACCAGGTGTGGGTTCCAAAGTGTGTGTGTGTGTGTACTCACCTAGTTGTACTCACCTAGTTGAGGTTGCGGGGGTCGAGTCCGAGCTCCTGGCCCCGCCTCTTCACTGATCGCTACTAGGTCACTCTCCCTGAGCCGTGAGCTTTATCATACCTCTGCTTAAAGCTATGTATGGATCCTGCCTCCACTACATCGCTTCCCAAACTATTCCACTTACTGACTACTCTGTGGCTGAAGAAATACTTCCTAACATCCCTGTGATTCATCTGTGTCTCAGCTTCCAACTGTGTCCCTTGTTACTGTGTCCAATCTCTGGAACATCCCGTCTTTGTCCACCTTGTCAATTCCTCTCAGTATTTTGTATGTCGTTATCATGTCCCCCTATCTCTCCTGTCCTCAGTGTCGTCAGGTTGATTTCCTTAACCTCTCCCCGTAGGACATACCTCTTAGCTCTGGGGCTAGTCTTGTTGCAAAACCCTTTTCACTTTCTTAGTTTCTTCCCGTGCTTGGCTAGGTGTGGGTTCCAAACTGGTGCCGCATACTCCAATATGGGCCTACGACACGGTGTACAGGGTCTGAATGATTCCTTATTAAGATGTCGGAATGCTGTTCTGAGGTTTGCTAGGCGCCCATATGCTGCAGCATTATTTGGTTGATGTGCGCTTCAGGAGATGTGCCTGGTGTTTACTCACCCCAAGATCTTTTTCCTTGAGTGAGGTTTGTAGTCTCTGACCCCCCAGACTGTACTCCGTCTGCGGCCTTCTTTTGCCTTCCCAATCTTCATGACTTTGCACTTGGTGGGATTGAACTCCCGGAGCCCAATTGCTGGACCAGGTTTTGCAGCCTGTCCACATCCCTTTGTAGTTCTTTCCTGGTCTTCGATCGAGTGAATTCTTTTCATCAACTTCACGTCATCTGCAAACAGGGACACCTCAGATTCTAAACCTTCCCTCATGTCGTTCACAAATACCGAAAAAAGCACTGGTCCTAGGACTGACCCCTGCGGGACCCGCTGGTCACAGGTGCCCACTCTGGGCACCTCGCCACGTACCATGACTCGCTGCTGTTTCCTGGGCAAATATTCCCTGATCCATTGTTGTGCCTTCCCTGTTATCCCTGCTTGGTCCTCCCGTTTTTGCACCAATCTCTTGTGTGGAACTGTGTCAAACGCCTTCTTGCAGTCCAAGAAAATGCAATCCACCCACCCCTCTCTCTCTTGTCTTACTGCTGTCACCATGTCATAGAACTCCCGTAGGTTTGTGACACAGGATTTCCCGTCCCTGAAACCATGTTGGCTGCTGTTGATGAGATCGTTCCTTTCTAGGTGTTCCACCACTCTTCTCCTGATAATCTTCTCCATGATTTTGCATACTATACATGTCAGTGACACTGGTCTGTAGTTTAATGCTTCATGTCTGTCTCCTTTTTTAAAGATTGGGACTACATTTGCTGTCTTCCATGCCTCAGGCAATCTCCCTGTTTCGATAGATGTATTGAATATTGTTGTTAGGGGTACACATAGCGCCTCTGCTCCCTCTCTCAATACCCATGGTGTGTGTGTGTGTGTGTGTGTGTGTGTGTGTGTGTGTGTGTGTGTGTGTGTGTGTCAGGCGACAATCCACATCACTGTCTAACAGTCTCTACTGCCATAAAAGACTATGGAATTTGTAGTGACCACAAACTGTGATCTATGAAAGTGTTTATTGTCAGCAATCCACAATCAGACCAGGTGGCTTAAATACTAAAAGTGTACAACAACCAAACTCTTCATCGGTGTTCTCTGAACACTGCAGTAGTAATGTTCCATACTAATACCATTCACGTGTGGTCTCTCAACACTGCAGTAGTAGTAGTGTTCCATACTAAGATCATTCATGAGTGGTCTCTCAACACTACAATAGTAGTGTTCCATATTTTAAGACCCTTTATGGGTAGTCTCTACTATGCAGCAGCAGTCAAGTTACATAACCAATGCTATATATCTATTACTATTTTATAAGTGTTGTCAGTGTAACAAGAGTCATAATAGTCAATCCAGTGGCTAACGCGACGGTCTGGAGTTTTGAGACTCTCTGATCGCGGGTTCTATCCCGCCCGTGGTAGAGTTTGTTTGCAATCGTGTCATTACGATTTCGTGAGTCAAGTCAGTCCAAGACTATTATGACCATTTTACTGCTAGTCTCGACGTAGCCAGTTAGTTCAATATCCTCGTCCTTCCTACCCTCCATCTAGTCCCTACCTATCCCACTCCTAGCTCAGACTCTGAAGAAACATCTTCCTAAGTTGCCAGACCCATCTCCCCCTCCCTCCTTTCTCCAGTTTGGCCTCAGCCAGACTTTCCCTCAGGAGGCAAACTAATTAAGTCAATTAAACTCTTAGCTTGTCAGGTAATTAACACGACTTTAGACTCCCTAGTTAGTTATGCTCTTTACGGGGCCTCATCTTGTACTCTATGCTCCCTACTCCCCCTCCCCAAGTAAACATACGCTCTTTACAGGGCCCTCCTCACGTACTCTGTGCTATTCCTCTTCCTGGTACACGTACGCTCTTTAAAGGCCCTCCTCATGTACTCTGTTATCCCTCTCCCTGGTAAACATACGCTCTTTACAAGGCCCTTCATGTACTCTGTGCTATTTGTCTCCCTGGCAAACATACGCTCTTTACAAAGCCCTCCTCTTGTACTCTGCTATTCCTCCCCCGTTCAAGAGGACTTACCTTGCACTCTGTGCTCACCCTCTCCCTGGTAAATTTATCTTTTTTCAAGTACATTGTATTATATGATTCAAGAAGGGTACAGTATTACGCTTCAAGCATAATACTGTGCAAAATACTGCTCCCTACCCACTTATCAAATGGATTCTCAAAGAAACGAGTACAGAACAGAGAGCAGTCAGCGAAAAATAGAAAAAAGAAAAATGATCACGAATGTATTCAGTTTTCTTAACAACGTTTCGGTCCATGACTCTTGATCATTTAAAATATTTGACCACTTTATGTACCTATTTGAAGTAATCAGAGTTAGGATGAAACATCCTCAATAAAGACGTGTAAGTGAAAACATTCGTGTCCATTTCTCTAAACTTGTTGGCAGTCATTCTTAGTGTATATATATTGGTGGAATTACCCACAATACGTAAAGAAAAAGGACACAAGTGCAACTAATGTGACATTTTATTGTGGAGAGCGAAACGTTACCACAATAAAATGTCACATTAGTTGCACTTGTGTCCTTATACTTTACAGTCATTCCTAGTACTGAAAAGAGAAATACTTTTGTAAATATTTTGTATGCTAGTATATATTATACTTACATAAATTATACTAATACATATTATTTTAATATAGATGGAGTAATATTAAAAAGATTAGAACTAAGGGACATTATAAATGAAAAAAAACCTGATATATCTAGCTGAAATTAAACAAGAAAAAACATTTTAAATGACGTTTTAATCGAGGGAACTTTCCCACTGATAAGAAGAGACAGTGGAGAAGAAAGAAGGGTAAGTAGCAATGTTGGTAAAACAAACAATAAAAGCTAAAGAAAGTGAAATCCAAAACTCAGAAAGTTTAAATTCCAGTGATAAAAATCCAAAATAAATCATAATAGTTAATGTATACAACACAGTTTTTGATAATACCTGGGGGAGAGAAGAGTTTGATAAGAGTACTGAGAGATTATATAATATACTAAGCGCTAATACTTTATCCGGAGTCTGGCTGAGAGGCAAAAGTACTGTGTACCCTGATACAGAGTGATAAATTACATAAATTTAAATTGACCCATGCTATACACAGCAAAATTTAGCTAAAAAAAAAGCACGGTAGTTTTATATCACTGTTGGTGAAAAAATATGTCTGTCAATCTAAAAAAAAATACTTTAAGAAAAGTCCAATTTTTAAGAGAGTTCGACTTATTAGGCGGCACGATATATATATATATATATATATATATATATATATATATATATATATATATATATATATATATATATATATATATATATTATATATATATAATATATATACATATATACATATATACATATATACATATATACATATATTATGTCTCAATCCACAGCATTATTCGAACCTGCAAACTCAGCATCAGAGGGAGTTTGCGTACTCTGACGCCCAGTTTGCAAGTTCGAATCCTCCTGTGGACTGAAAGATAACGTTTGTAAATAAGTTCATCAGTTTGCGAATTGTTAATATATATATATATATATATATATATATATATATATATATATATATAATATATATATATATATATATATATATATATATATATATATATATATATATATAGAAAAAGAATCAAACACAAAGTGGGAGTGGTCACAGTTGCTCTTTGCTGATGACACGGTGCTTTTGGGAGATTATGAAGAGAAGTTGTAGAGGTTGGTGGATGAGTCTGGTAGGGTACGTAAAAGAAGAAAATTAATAGTGAATATAGGAAAGAGTAAGGTGACGAGGATAACGAAAAAAGTTAGGTAACGAAAGACTGGATATCAGATTGGAGGGAGAGAGGATGGAGGAGGTGAATGTATTCAGATATTAAGGAGTGGACGTGTCAGCAGATGGGTCTATGAAAGATGAAGTGAATCATAGAATTGACGAAGGGAAAAGGTAAGTGGTGCACTGAGGAGTCTATGGAAACAAAGAACTTTGTCCATGGAAGCAAAGTGGGTAATGTATGAGAGCATAGTTATACCAACGCCCCTATATGGGTGCGAAGCATGGGTGGTGAATGTTGCAACAAGGAGAAGGCTGGAGGCAGTGGAGATGTCATTTCTCAGGGCAATGTGTGGTGTGAATATAATGCAGAGAATTCGTGGTTTGGAAATTAGACGTCAGGAAACATTTGTCCTGTTTCCTGACGAACCTTACCTAACCTAGAAGGAGGTGCGGGATTACCAAAATTATTATCCAGAGGGCCGAGGATGGGTTGTCGAGGTGGTTCGGACATGTAGAGAGGATGGAACAAAACAGAATGACTTCGAGAGTGTATAAATCTATAGTGGAGGGAAGACGGGGCTGGGGTCGGTCTAGGTAAGGTTGGAAGGAGGGGGTAAAAGAGGTTTTATGTGCGAGGGGCTTGGACTTCCAGCAAGCATGCATGTGCGTGTTACTTAGGAGGGGATGGAGACAAATGGTTTTTAGGACTTGACGTGCTGTTGGAGTGTAAGTAGAGTAATATTTATGAACGGATTCAAGGAAACCGGCAGGCCGGACTTGAGTCGCAGAGATGGGAAGTACAGTGCCTGCACTCTGAAGGATTGGTGTTAATGTTGCAGTTTTATAACTGTAGTTTAAGCACCCTTCTGGCAAGACAGCGATGGAGTGAATGATGGTGAAATTTTTTTTTTCGGGCCATCCTGCCTTGGTGGGAAACGGCCTATGTGTGTGTGTATATATATATATATATATATATATATATATATATATATATATATATATATATATATATATATATATTATATATATATATTATATATATAATGTCGTACCCTATAAAGCGAATTATTCAATTATGCAGAACTTCCCTAAAAATATAGTTTTTCTGAAAATTGCTTTTATGGATTAAAATATTTTATTTTACTTACTGACAACGGAGTAAAAAAAGTTAGTTTTTAACTGAACATCAAAAATAAAAATAAAGACATAAGAGAGAAAAAATAAAAGCTTGAAAACGAAATATTGGATAATAGTTTGTAAACAGTGAACTAAATGTTAAAAACAGAAGACAAAATAAAGGAACGACGACATAATTACTGAAGCTGAGGAGGAAATGTGTGAGGCAATAAACAGAAAGTTTCACTTTGCGTTTATAACAAAAAAAAAATATTTTAAATGCAAAGAATTTGAATTCAAAGCGGATAGGTGAAATGGAGAATATCGAAATACCTAAAGAAGACGTAAAGAAATTGCTTTTGGACAGAGACAAGAATAATACAAGAGGGCCAGACAGGATGCCACCACCAGTTTTAAAATAATGTATCAAAGTTATACTGTCCACTTTTGAAACTTTTTAAGATTTTTATCACAAGAGTGATATCTAGCAGGCAGACGGAAGATAACATACTGTGTACCAATATTTCAAAACGAGAGAAAAAAACTTTAAACTATATGACAGTTTCACTAACAGGTTTTGTTAAGGTGTGGAAACGTCACTGAGGTACCACAAGGACCTCTACTTGATCCGAAAATATTTTTTAATTTAAATAAATGAGTTACCACACGGAACAGAAAACTATATGATTATGTTTGCGGATGTTGCCAAAAACTTAAAACAATAAAAATGAGTGCAAATACTACGGGAAGACTTGGATAAATTGAGCTACTGGAGTCATAGATGGATGATGGGATTTAATGTAGTCACATGCCATGTAATGGAAATGTAGGTCACATAAATAAGTAAGACTAACAAAATAATCAAGTATCAGACAGAGAGACAGATTTAGGAATTATTATCAAGAGAAAATTATCAATGGTAGATCATATGATTATGTCAGAAACTCTGAGTGGGGTGGAAAGAGTGAAGAGGAAGAAACTTACTACAACATAAAACAAGAGAGAGACAAAAAAGTTGCAGCAAACTTACCATAGGAATAAGATGTTTGTGTAGTACAGTAGTGGTTGGCGGCGAGTGTGTGGGAGAAGCTTAACGCTAAGCTCTCCATTAAGGAGTAGCGTCTAGGAGCCTCCGTCTAATTACCCCTTTGGTGGCCCCTTTTTAACACATTAAACGCCTCTCCCCTCGCGTTACACGCCCCAAGGCACAAAGCTGCCGCTCTCTGCCGCGCTGGATCATCTCCCCCATGAGGCGGGGCACTAGAGTGGTGGCGGGCCACTGGGGCGGGGCACCAGGGGTAATGGTGGTTGTGGCACGGGTGAGGGACTCTGGGGAAGAGCAAGACCTCTGGGCCCATCTGTCGCAGTATATATCACCCCAGAGGAAATAAGTCATTTTGTCTGACTCTTTTTTGGGTTATCCTGGTGGGTAATTTACATATATGTTGCTATGTATGATAATTTGTGTAACTGTATTTATGTGTACCTAAATAAACTTACTTAACCGGAGGTTCGAGGAGAGGTGAAAATGATTGTAAATTTGGTTGAAAATTTCATGTTAAAAGAGCACAGTTTTGTTAACCATGTCTACCATCAGGTTTATGTTCAACTTAACTGTTTGTTGCTGTTTGAACTATGTACACTGAGTTACAGTTATCACAAGCATTATTACAGACATGTATGTGGTCTTTCCAGAGATGAGTTTTCATGTTTATAGGCGTCACTAAGTTTATTGGGATAAGAAATAACTGGCTCAGAGATTATGTTCAGTCTTTGTGTTTTTCCTCCGTGAGTGGAACGATGCATTACATATTTGTTTTACTATTAAGATCTGACTTTAAGAAATTCACATTAACTTTATGTAAACTTGCTTGCGTAACCAATCAGGACAACTTAATGCATTAAATCGTTGCCTGATAGTTTTTTTTTTTTTTTTGGGGGGGGGGGGGTTCAATGAATGGGACTGCAAAGATCCATTAAGACATACCTTTACGCTATATAATCTCTAATACAAGATATTTTTCATATAAATTGGCACAATGGCTAAGTAGCCTTTTATTTCCTTTTTTCTTTTTTCTCATCAGCATACATTAAACGTTCTGAAGACTTTTTTTTTATAAAATAAAGAAGCTGAACCAATATAATAAAATTTAGATACTGTTAACTACCTTTTTATTAGTCCTTATTGACGACGTACGTGAACTTCTCTCACTTCACTCCTGCCATCTGCCTCTGAATTTCCATCTCCATAAACAAGATTATTTAACTCGCCAAGCTCTGAATCACTATTAATGTTTTATTATAATGACGAGTCTTATATAAAATATAATTTTAATATGGAAAGTCCTTTCTTCCAGTACTTTCCAACTAATATATAAAATATTTTGAACGTCACATTCTGCGTCCCATCAACCCTGGTAGACATGATCTGGTGAAGGTATGTGGATCTTCTCATATACTGGGAGAATGATCTGGGAAATTTTGATATTTTCAATAGTCTTAATCACTCAGGAACCAGCTATTTATTCCAAAATTAAATAAGAAATCAATAATAAAGTTCCTTCCTACATATTTTAATACACAAATAACCCGCACATAGAAGAGAGGAGCTTACGACGACGTTTCCGTCCGAGTTGGACCATTTACAAAGTCACACTAACGAAAAGGAGAGCAGGTAGAGTATATATAGGCAGGAGGTGGTAGTAGTAGTGGTAGTGGTGGAGGTGGAAGGAAGTATTAGTGGGGAGGTAGTAAGAGGAGGAGGAGCCAGTCAAATATTAAGAAAGAGGAGCACTGCAAGGGAGCTGGTGCCCACAGAGGGCAAGAGCAAGAACACCGGGGGGGGGGAGGAACAGATACACAAGGCAGAAGAAAGACAACCCAAAGGAGAAAAAGGAAAGAGTAAAAAGGAAAGAGGAAAAGGGAAGAGGGAGAAGAAAAAAGAGGAATCAGGTTAGGTCACGGGAGTTCTTTATGTGCGGGTTATTTGTGTATCGTTCTAGTCACGGTATTGTGCCTTTTTTTGTTACATATTTTAATCATTAAAAACAATAATCAATTAGAATTCACGGTTCACAGAAAACTAAAACACTTTGCCAATTATATTTATTTCTTTAACTATCATTATACTGATATTAGAAAAAGTACTCTAGCCTGTCTATGTCTAAGAGATTTGAGAATTTGTAGTCCTATTAATTTCGACCGAGAAAAGGACACTATCAGACAATAATCTCAGGTATTAAGCTATCATGACTGGTATATACAAGAAGGTTTATATAAAACTAATATGAATTTATATAAGTCAGAAGTTAATACCAGGAAAAACGCGAAAATGCAACTGGTTGTTCTATTTCAGTGAGAGAAAGCACTGAGATTGAATAAAGTCTCTGACTGTTCATAAACTTGGTAATGGCTTCTCCAAACATAAGAAACCTGTCTCTGGAAACACTACATGTCTACAGCAGTCCTTGTAATAACTGTAATAATTTTAACTCAGTACAGACAGGACGCTGTTTTAACAAATGGTTACTTGAACATAAACGTGCTGATAGATGTGGTTAAGAAAACTGCCGTCTTTTATCAGGAAAGTTTTACAATCACACGATTAAATAGAATAAAGCTTCAACGACTCAGAAAGTGTTAAACCGCTACAAAAAGAAACATCATTAATCATCTTTAATCGAATCTAAAGAAAATTTATATCTCTAGACTGGACAATAGAGGCCAAGTCCAATAATCAAATTTGCGATGAAGGAACATATATGGCACCAAACTTACCAGACCACGGATAAGTAGCAATATAGTTGTCGAGAATGTACCTGTATTCTCAGTACCATCATAGACCAGTAGGCCTACTGCAGTTTTTTTTTATCTTTTTCACCTTGCCAGACCAATATATTGCTTTACCTCCTATGTACATTCTGTTGATGAGGATCCCAGTTGGGAGTCGATAGATGAAGTTTCAATATTAATGTCTTATTATAGGTTTGACATGATAGTTTGGCTGTGTTATTCATTTTAGAGTTTTAACAAACAAGCTGTGAGTAGTTACTCAGCGTCCATGTACCGTTTTCTAGTTTAGCTGATGTCTTGTTGTTCCTATACACATTGGACAACATAATCTGGCTGTTATTCCTTGCAGAGGTTTCGTAAATAGTCACCAAGCTATATCCTCAACTGTGTAGGTTGCGGCTTTATTGGCAGAAAGACACTAGGGAAAAATGGTCACCTTTACTGAAACTGTTACTTGGAGATCAACTGTTTTTTCAGGTCTATAGAGAGCACATGGTAAATATGGTATTTACATCGGAAGGGCAGGTGACGAGGAGTCTTGAGGTGCCAGCCTCAAGACTCCTCGTCACCTGACCTCCTACGTGAGGTAAGAAAGTTGATGTGTGCTGTTGAGAAGCTTGCGAGTCAAGGGTCCCGGTAACTGGAAACTTTCCTGGTCCTGGGTGATAGTGGTTGTGGTATGAATGAACGCCGGTTCCAGGTATTTTCTTCTACCTAGAATGCCATCCATGACGAACGAGCTCGAAGCATCATCTATTCTTAGGGCAATTAAATAAAAAGCCTGAGACGGTAATTTGGTTCGCCTTCCTCACCATGACAAGCACACCCTCCGGAGAAGAGAAAGCCAAATCTCTCTTATGTTCAGAATGAAAACACAAATCAAGAAATTAGAAGAGGGTAATACTGCAGTAGTAATCGTACTAATCAACAGCGATAACAAGAAGCCCCCAGAGAGTCTACCACAGTTTAAGCTCTACATGGCGAGCTTTTGGTGTGTCTGCGTTTTGTAACTTACAATCATTTTGAATTCATTATATTTCCCATATTTAAATTGTTGGAATGTGTCACAACTGAACCTGATGTCATTGTCCTTTGCCTAATAGCAAACTTTGCTGATGAGTTTGTATATTTCCTGTGTCTTCTACTGAGGTGACTCTCATGCTTAGTTTGGTGTGGTTCTCAAAGGATGATACCAAATTAAGATAAAAAACAATAAAGTTACTAAGACCGTGACTTGGACTACTAGAGTTTTTACTTTGTTAATGCTGGACTGTGTCATGTTTGTTACCATTGTTTGTGATCTGTTGATTAGAAAACTGAATATGCAGTTCCCTACTCTCCTGTTATACACAGTGACTGTATATTATGAGCAATCACTTCATGGTCGCATTTATCTGATGTTTTCTCAAAAATCTGTGTTGAACATATCTACGTTTTGGCGTCTTCCAAAGTATCGGTGATTTTGTTAAAATGATCTCATAGTTGTGACAAGCATGATCTTCCTGCTGTAAAGCCATATTCGTGTGGGTTGTGGAATTCATGCCTTTCTATAAACTGAGAATACTGCCGTCCCATCACCCTTGTAAAGGCATTTATGAAGTGTGATGTCAGTGTCAGTGATCTGTAACTTTTGTGATGTCTGTGTCAGTAGTCTGTAACTTCTCGCCATCGCTCTGCTCTCCTTTGTAGACTGTACTATGTTCGCACTTTTTACGTTCTTTACGATTTCACATGAATATAAGATCTTTCTTCAAAGAATGACTAAACGTTTATCAGTAGTTGGGCGAGGTCAGTGGTCACGTGTAGTCATACCTGTCCTGAGCTGTCTGGGTATTAGCGTGGGGTGTTACCAAGCACCATGGCTTGCTGTAGTGTTTTAGAATCTCAGGTTAAAGTGTTGAAGAAGGAGGTTCTACTTCTTCAGGAGGAAAACAGGAGGCTGAAGCATCGCCTAGACGTGTTTGGGAGTGAGTGTGAGATAGCTGGTGCTGGTAAGGAGGAAATACTTACCACCAGTGAGAGTGGCAGCTGCTTTAAGTGGCAAGTGGTTCACAGTTCAGGAAGAAGGAAGATAAGGAGGGTTAATAAAGAAGATGTGAAGGTAGGAAATCGATTCTCTGTTCTCCAAGACCAGTGTACTTCAGTGGTTAGTGAGGTTAAAGGTACTTCTGACTCCCCTGCTAATCAAGGTAAGAATATACTGATTGTGGGATACTCTCAGGTAAGATATATGGATCATGCTTTTTGTAACAGAGATAGAAAAGTCAGACAGAGGGTGTGCCTCCCAGGAGCTGGTGTTGGTGACATAATCAGCAGGTTGGATATTATGTCAGGTAATGGGAACAAGCCTATTATCTGTCTTAGTGCTGGTGGAAATGACATTGGGAAGGGCAGGGGACAGGAGCTACTGGATAAGTACAGATCAGCCATAGAAGTAGTCAGGTCATATGTAGCATTTTGCCTAGAAGTGGAGTGGGCAATAAATGGATGTCTAGGGCAATTGGTATAAATTGCTGGCTAGACAGGTACTGCAAGGAACTTGCAATCCCATTCATTGATAACTGGGGCAAATTCTATGGCAAACGTGATATGTATGCAAGGGATGGGGTTCATCTCTCTGGGGTTGGAGTGGTTGCATTAGCCAGTACGATTGAGGGGGTAATTGATGACTTGTCTAGGATTTGAACTGATAGATTGTAGAGGTATGGGTGTTTGTGGGAAACAATCAGGCTGCAGTATTATTGTTGGAAACAGCAGATATTACCAGGATACCTCAGGGATATGTTTAAAAAACAATATTCAAAATAAAGTTCCTAATAAAGGCAAAGCAACTGATCAACAAACAAAGAGAGATAGAAGAGGGCAAAGAGTGACTAGCTCCCTTAAGGTTTACTATACAAATAGAAGGAGTCTAAGAAATAAGAAAGATGAGCTTAGATTACTCACAAGTGCAGGTAATATAGATATTATTGCTATAACTGAGACCTGGTTCAACTTGAAGGATAGAGAAATGCCTTCTGAATGTAGTATAAAGGGTTATAAACTATTCCACACTGATAGGGTCAACAGGAAGGGTGGTGGAGTGGCGATGTATGTCAGATATTATTTAAATTGTTGTGTTAGACATGATATAAGATTAGAAACATCGGACACAGAATCTATTTGGCTACAGTTTCTCGAGGGGTATGAAAAATTAATTTTGGGTGTGATTTATAGGCCCTCAAACCTTGATAGGGAGTGCAGTAAGCTGCTATGGGACGAAATTCATAAGGCGTCTAGATATGAAAATATTGTGTTAATGGGGGATTTTAACTTTAGACAAACTGATTGGAACAATTTGACAGGAAATCTTGAGTTTAGTGACTTTCTTGATACAGTTCAGGATTGCTTTTTAAAACAGTTTGTGATAAAACCAACTAGAGGAAACAATCTGGGATGATCTGACTATGGGTCAGGTAGCTGGTGTTGGCTGCCAATATGACGTTTTTCAGAGCATAGTTCTAGCTGCTCAGTCAACTTTTGTTCTGAGTAGGGAAATTAGATCTAACAAAAATGATCCCAAATGGATGAACAATAGATTAAAACATCTCACTGGTCAAAAGAGAGGCATTTTTAGGCGTATCAAAAGACGAGATGGGCAGTTAAGAAATCAATATATTCAATTAAAGAGATAAACAAAAAAAAAAAGGAATAAGAAAAGAAAAAAAGGGATTATGAGGCTAAAGTCGCAAGGGATTCGAAGACTAACCCAAAAGGGTTCTTTCAGGTATACAGAAGTAACATTAGAGACAAGATAGGTCCACTTAAGAGTAGCTCAGGTCAGATCACTGACAGTGATAGGGATATATGTGAAATTTTCAATTCTTACTTCTCAGTTTTTACTCAGGAAGGTTCTAGCGAAATTCCAGAAATAATAAATTATGTAGAACAGGACGATAATAAACTATGCACGATTGTGGTAACTAGTGACATGGTCCTCAGACAAATAGAGAAATTAAAACCTAACCAATCCCCAGGCCCTGATGAATTGTTTGCAAGGGTTTTAAAGGAATGTAAAGAGGAACTTTGCAAACCTTTGGCTAATCTTTTCAACATATCACTACAAACTGGCATAGTGCCTGATAAGTGGAAAATGACAAATGTAATACCTATTTACAAGGCAGGTGACAGGTCCTTAGCTTCGAACTATAGACCAATAAGCCTTACCTCCATAGTGGGAAAATTTATGGAATCAATAATTGCCGAAGCAATTCGTAGCCATCTTGGTAGGCATAAATTGATAAATGAATCTCAACACGGTTTTACTAAGGAGCGTTCCTGTCTTACGAATTTACTAACTTTCTTCGCTAAGGTATTTGAGGAGGTAGATCATAGTAATGAATATGATATTGTGTATATGGACTTCAGTAAGGCTTTTGATAGAGTTCCACATCAGAGACTTTTGAGGAAACTTAAGGCACACGGAATAGGAGAAATTTTTTCCTGGGTAGAGGTGTGGTTGACAAATAGGCAGCAAAGAGTTTGCATAAATGGGGAGAAATCAGAATGGGGGCCCGTCACAAGCGGTGTTCCTCAGGGGTCATTGTGGGGCCCCTTGTTCACAATTTACATAAACGATATAGATGAGGGAATAAATAGCAACATGAGCAAATTTGCTGATGACACCAAAATAGGCCGTCCAATTCATTCTATTGAGGATATTAGTGCACTCCAGGATGATTTGAATAGACCGATGCAGTGGTCGGAGAAGTGGCAGATGCAGTTTAATACAGTAAATGCTGGACAGTACAATAACCATGCCCCTTATAAACTGAATAGTGCAGATCTTAATACTACTGATTGCGAAAAGGATTTAGTAGTTCTGGTTAGAAGTAATCTGAAACCAAGACAACAGTGCATAAGTGTTCGCAATAAAGCTAACAGAATCCTTGACTCATATCAAGAAGTATAAATAATAGAAGTCCTCAGGTTGTTCTTCAACTCTATATATCCCTGGTTAGGCCTCATTTAGATTATGCTGCTCAGTTCTGGTCACCATATTACAGAATGGATATAAATGCACTGGAAAACGTACAGAGGAGGATGACAAAGCTGATCCCTTGTATCAGAAATCTTCCCTATGAGGATAGAGTGAGGCCCTTGAATCTGTACTCTCTAGAAAGGCGTAGAATTAGGGAGGATATGATTGAGGTGTATAAATGGAAAACAGGAATAAATAAAGGGGAAGTAATAGTGTGCTGAAAATATCCAGCCAAGACAGGACTCGCAGCAATAATTTCAAGTTGGAAAAGTTCAGATTCAGGAAGGACATAGGAAAGCACTGGTTTGGCAACAGAGTTATGGATGAGTGGAACAAACTCCCGAGTACCGTCATAGTAGCTAAGACGTTGTGTAGTTTTAAAAATAGGTTGGAGAAATACATGAGTGGGTGTGGGTGGGTGTGAGTTGGACCTGACTAGCTTGGGCTACCAGGTCTGGTGCCGTGCTCCTTCCTTAAGTGGAAGTGACCTGACTAGGTCGTCATTGTTCTAGGCCGGGGGGTGGCATGGAACTGCTTCGCATGGGTCAGTAGGTCTGTTGCAGTGTTCCTTCTTTCTTATGTTCTTACATAAACTCAGCCCCACACCAGAGACCCAGCAGCTACAGCGAAACTTGATAGGCGATATCCATATAGTTCTTTTTCCAGCCTTGCAAACTTCTGAGTGTACTGGAGACTGGTTTTCAGGAGGTTGGTCTCCCTGTTGTAAGTTAAAAACCATTAAACTGATGTTACTGAAACTCTCACACGTTAATCCGCTATGTCAATGGATATGCAAGATCATAACTTTGTTAAAATAATACACTGAAATGCTTAAGTTATTTTTTTTTCTATTTTGTAGTAGGATCTAAATAAAAATTATCTCCTAAACGGCTAAAAAAAATTGCGTAAAGAAGTGTGTGGTTTAAATTTAAGATGATATAAAGCTAATTTTAACTTTTCTGTTCGATACAGAAATTTCAGTGTTGACAAGGGTAAGTATATCCCAATTTTTAAGTAAAATTGGTAAATTGCAGTCTACACGACCTTTTAAATACCTAATTCTTCCTCTAAATAGCGCACACTAACACTGAAACTTTGAAAGTGCTCTGCATTATATTTTTACATATTCGGCACGACATATATATATATATATATATATATATATATATATATATATATATATATATATATATATATATATATTATATATATATATAATATATATATATATATATATATATATTATATATATATATATATAATATATATATATATATATATATATATATATATATATATATATATATATATATATATAATATATATTATATATATATATATATATATATATATATATATATATATATATATATATATATATATATATTATATATATATATATATATATATATATATATGTCGTGCCGAATAGGCAGAACTTGCGATCTTGGTTTAAATAGCAACGCTCATCTTGCCATATAGGACAAGCGAAAATTTGTGTATGCAATAATTTCGCCAAAATCATTCTGAACCTAACGAAAAAAATATATTTCACTGTGTTTGTTTAGTATTAAATTATTGTAAACAAATCTAAAATATATTTAGTTGGGTTAGGCTAAAATAAATTGTTCTTGTTATAATAAGGTTAGGTAAGTTTTCTAAGATTCTTTTGGAGCAAAATTATAATTTTTTTACATTAACATCAATGAAAAAAATATGTCTTTAAACGTATAAGAGAAAATTTTAGAAAGAACTTAATTTTAAATGAGTTCTTGCTAAGTGACCAGTTTTACATATTCGGCACGACATATATATACACATATATTATATATATATATATATATATATATTATATATATATAATATATATATATATATATATATATATATATATATATATATATATATATATATATATATATATATATTATATATATATATATATAATATATATATATTATATATATATAAATATATATATATATAATATATATATATATATATATATATATATATATATATATATATATATATATATATTTTTATAGAGAGAGAGAGAGAGAGAGAGAGAGAGAGAGAAGGGAGGGAGAGGGATGGGGAGGGGTCGAGGGTAAGTGTTGGAGAGTGTAAACAGCAGCAGCAGCTTAGGGCCACTACAAGCGCATTAACTGAGGCAAAGACAAGTGACGACGCAATGAAGTCAAACCATTCTCAGTAATAATGTTGTGAATGGCTCTCTGTGGTACTGAAGACATACAGTAGTGTGCATATTACTTGGGACAGTGATGATGAAATAAGACATTTACTTGGAAAATTGATGTTTATTTGAAAAATACACGGCATTGATATGACATAATTAACTTAATAAGATCTATGACTATTCTTTGCTTTTATAAGCATTGCTACACGCTTTTGCATAGAATCGACAAATGTTGAACACATTCTGGCAAGTTCTTTCTCGTGGTAGATGATCCTAATAAGAGTAGCAATTAGCTTCTCCACAGCTGAACAATCCTGTTTTGCCATCCTGCGTTTGGTTATTGCCAGGAGTTTCCAAGCCAATTTAGGACGCTTAGCTCACTCTCTTCGAAGAACGTTAGCATTTTTCTGGAAATGTTTCATGAAGCAAAATCCTGCTGGAAAATGTCTTCTCCATCAGGAAAGCTTCTATCCACAACGGGAAGCAAATGAGTTGTCAGGATTGCCTTGCATTTGTCACTGTTCATCGTTCCCTCAACGGCAACAAGCCGTCCAGAGCCTTTAGCAGTAAAACTATCCCAAAACATCTTATGTGGGTGTTTTGGGGCTTGGTGAATGTGTCCATTCCAAAGAGGTTCGCCTTTGGTCCGTCTCACTACCACTGATCAGTAGCCATGTACTTCAAAATACGCCACATCTGATCGAGTGCCGCCCACCGCAGCCGTTTTGTCTTCATAGCAGCAGGCAATAACTGTTTCTTTACCGGCTTTCTGGTAGTTCTCCTAACTTCAAGGAGCCTTCATCAAAAAGTTGAAGAATCAACATTTACGCCAGCTGAAGCCAAATCTCTCTCTGTAGGTCTTTGCTGTTTTTTTTATAATCCTTCACATTAATTTTTATGATAACCTTCTCACCGTGAGGTGGTGTCTTACGTTTTCTTCCCTTCCACATCTTCCTCTATGCAGCGCTTTACAGTCACCATTGTCATCAGCTCTCTTCAGAATCCGACCAACAGTTGACTTTGCTAGGCTCAAATTTTCAGCGATCTGTTTGATACTTAAATCAGCATGTTTTCTAAGAGCTACAACACTTACACGCTTTCGAGGCGTTACATCCATCATGAATTTCAGCAGTAATCATAAATTGAAGGTGAGAATTTGGTAAAATCACATTCATGGAGCACACTTGTAGGAACAGCCTTACAGAACAACAGCTGTTGTAGCACTGACGAGAGTCGCAGGATAACACCACAGCTGGATGGTTGCCAGCAGTCGGTAGCAAACTCTTCTGAAAAGAACCCAAACTACATTAATTAATTCGGAGACTAAGACATATTATGAGATAATCACAAAATTTACTCCTGTCCCAATTATTTTGCACACTACTGTAGCTACCACTCTACACCACTCACTGGCACTCTGCACCCACCGACCCACATACTGGCACTTTACACCCACCCACTGGCACTTTACACCCACCCACACAATGACATTCTACACCCACCCACTGGCACTCTACACCAATCCACCTACATACTAGTACTCTACAAACACACTGGCGCTCTACACCCACCCATTCACACACACTGACACTACACCTACTCACATACTGGCACTCTATACTCACCCACTGGCTCTACACCCACCCACCACACACACTGACACTACACCTTCCCACATACTGGTACTTTATACTCACCCACTGGCACTCTACACACGGGACACCCACACACAAAACACTGGCACTTTAACCCACCCACAAACTGAAACTCAACACCACCCACACACAAACACTGGCACTTTAACCCACCACAAACTGAAACTCAACACCCACCCACACATACATACTGGCACTTCATCCACTCACCCACGGTACCCCTTTATACACCCCCCCACCCAAACACTAGCACTCTACAGACCCACCCACCCACCCACACATGACACTCTACACCAATCCACACGGACATTCTCCACCCACCAACACTGGCACTCTCCACCCACCCACACACTGGCACTCTACACACCCTCACACACTTGCACTCTACACCTACCCCACACACTGGCAGTCTACACCCACCCATACACTTACACACTGGCACTCTACACCACCCATCTACAATGGCACTCTACAGACACTTACACACACACATACACACGCACTGGCAATCTACACACACACTGGCAATCTACACACACATACACACGCACTGGCAATTACACACACACATACACACGCAATGGCAATCTACACCCGCACAAACACACTGGCACTTTACACCCACCCACTCAATAGCATTACACCCACCCACAACACTGGCACTCTACACCCACCCACTCAATGGCACTACACCCATCCGCACACTGGCACTCTACACCGACCCACGCACACACTGGTACACACACAACACACACACACACACACACACACACACACACACACACACACACACACACACACACACACCCACACACCCACACACACCCACACACACCCACACACATCCACACACATCCACACACACACACACACACACCACACACACACACACACACACACACACACACACACACACACACCCCACACACACACACACACACACGAGACCTGGACAGACTAGACACCTGGTCCAGCAAATGGCTTCTCGAATTTAATCCTGCCAAATGCAAAGTCATGAAGATAGGGGAAGGGCACAGAAGACCACAGACAGAGTATAGGCTAGGTGGCCAAAGACTGCAAACCTCACTCAAGGAGAAAGATTCTTGGGGTGAGTATAACACCGAGCATGTCTCCGGAAGCACACATCAATCAGATAACTGCTGCAGCATATGGGCGGGCCCGGCAAACCTGAGAAAAAGCATTCCCATACCTTAGTAAGGAATCGTTCAAGACACTGTACACCGTGTATGTCAGGCCCATACTGGAGTATGCAGCACCTGTTTGGAACCCGCACTTGATAAAGCACGTCAAGAAACTAGAGAAAGTACAAAGGTTTGCGACAAGGTTAGTTCCAGAGCTAAGGGGAATGTCCTATGAAGAAAGATTAAGGGAAATCGGCCTGACGACACTGGAGGACAGGAGGGTCGGGGAGACATGATAACGACATATAAAATACTGCGTGGAATAGACAAGGTGGACAAAGACAGGATGTTCCAGGGAGGGGACACAGAAACAAGATGCCACAATTGGAAGTTGAAGACACAAATGAGTCAGAGAGATATTAGGAAGTATTTCTTCAGTCATAGAGTTGTAAGGCAGTGGAATAGCCTAGAAAATGACGTAGTGGAGGCAGGAACCATACACAGTTTTAAGACGAGGTTTGATAAAGCTCATGGAGCGGGGAGAGAGAGGGCCCAGTAGCAACCGGTGAAGAGGCGGGGGCCAGGAGCTAAGACTCGACCCTGCAACCACAAATAGGTGAGTACCACACCACACACATCCCACACACACACACACCACACACACACACACACACACACACACACACACACATCCACACACAACACATCCACACACACACACACACACATACACACACACACACACCACACACACACACACTCAACACACACACACACACACACACACACACACCACACACACACACACACACACACACACTCACTCACTCACACACACACACACACACACACACACACACACACACACACAACACACACACACACACACACATTAACACTGTGTTAGCACACTCCTCCCACACACACACGCACGCACGCACACACACGTGTTGGTGTGTGTGTGTGTACTCACCTAATTGTAGTTGCAGGGGTCGAGACTCAGCTCCTGGCCCCGGCTCTTCACTGATCGCTACTAGGTCCTCTCTCTGCTTCCTGAGCTTTGTCATACCTCGTCTTAAAGATACATATGGCTCCTGCCTTCACTACTTCACTTGCTAGGCTATTCCACTTCCTGACGACTCTATACTTCCTAACATCCCTGTGACTCGTCTGAGTCTTCAGATTCCAATTGTGACCCCTTGTTTCTGTGTCCCCTCTCTGGAACATCTTGTCTCTGTCCACCTTATCTATTCCCCGCAGTATCTTGTATGTCGTTATCATGTCTCCCCTGACCCTTCTGTCCTCCAGTGTCGTCAGGCCAATATCCCTCAACCTTTCATCGTAGGACATTCCCCTGAGCTCTGGAACTAACCTTGTTGCAAACCTTTGTACTTTCTCTAACTTCTTGGCGTGCTTGACCAGGTGTGGGTTCCAAACTGGTGCTGTATACTCCAGTATGGGCCTAACGTACACAGTGTACAGTGTCTTGAACGATTCCTTATTAAGGTATCGGAACGCTATTCTCAGGTCTGCCAGGCGCCCATATGCTGCAGCAGTTATCTGGTTGATATGTGCCTCCGGAGACGTGCTCGGTGTTATGGTCACCCCAAGAGCTTTCTCCTTGAGTGAGGTTTGTAGTCTTTGTGCACTTAGCCTATACTCTGCGGTCTTCTTTGCCCTTCCCCAATCTTCATGACTCTGCATTTGGCAGGGTTGAATTCGAGAAGCCAGTTTCTGGACCAGGTGTCCAGTCTGTCCAGGTCCCTTTGTAGTCCTGCCTGATCCTTATCCGATTTAATATTCTCATCAACTTCACATCATCTGCGAACAGGGACACTTCAGAGACTATCATTTCCATCATGTCATTCACATATATCAAAAATAGCACTGGTCCTAGAACTGACCCCTGTGGGACCCCGCTCGTCACAGGCGCCCACTGTGATACCTCTTCACGTGTGTGTGTGCATTTATGTAGAAGTAATGTCAGTTCAAGACTTCCATTTTGCCCCAAAACATGTCTCAAGAGTTGTGTCGGATGGAATAAACAGCTGTAACATCCATAGTGACCATGTTTAAGAGAAATGTGAGTTAGTGCAGGAGTGGGAAAGCGGAGACTAAAGTAAATTTGTGTGACACAACTGACGGGTGACAAGTCCGTGGCAGCGGAATGGCACGGGAGGGGCCAGGGAGTCTGTGTTCTTGGTTGCACATCGGGAAGGAACATAAAGTTAGACTATGTATATACAGGACTCAATCTTTGCTGGATTCAGCGCCTTCTCCAAGCCAGTTTCTTTGCATATCGTAATGCTGTGGCATAATTAAAATATCTAATATACTATGAAGGTCGTAGCCCGCCACCTGATCGAGTATTACAATCAATGTTTACCAGGAAAAATACCTGCTTCTAGGCTTAGCGGTGGTAATCTCATTTTTTTACCGTCTCAATTTTAAATAAAATTTTGCAAGGCTGAGGGAATTTTTACCTCCTCTTCTACAGTCTTCCGTTTATAACCTTGTATTGTATTGATAAAGCCAATGGATGGCGAAACGTCTAAAAAATAAAGATACAAAAATGTTGCACACGTGTCTAATTTATCAACTAATCATTAAACTGGAAATGAAAACCCACACCACCTTTCGGTCTGTCCTGATCTATTATCAAATTTGCACCATCATTAGACATAATAATGGTTCAGGAAGGCCCGAAACGTCTAATTTTTATCAATATTATTTATCTTACTTTGTATTTACCTACAGGTGGTTCCGGCCCCTGGGTGAGCATTATAATTAATATTTACTTCTCTCTTGTTTTCCAACAGTAGGTTCCGGCCCCTGATCGAGCGTTCCCCTGGTCTCTTCTTCCCACCTCACCTGCCAAGTCCACTGGCCTCCCACCTCTTCCCTCACCTCAAGGGTACGTCACACATCTCTTCTGGAGGTCACTTCAAAACGATACAACATTTGCACAATTGACTCACTTGAGTATAAAACTCTTGTTTTTAGGCTCATCTTCAATGGAAGATAGAGTTTTAGTGCAAAGCAAATCTGGGAAATGGGATCAAAAGCCCTTCGTCAGCTTCCTTGCACCCTCTGAAAAGTCCTGAGTTCCAAGATAAATTATGGACAGGCCTTACACGTCGCTTCTAATGATCCTTCTCACACTTTAATTTTATGGATGAAGAGCACTTACAAGTAGGAGCACTCAGGTAACTCAGCCACAACTATAACATTGATTGTATAGTAAGATATACTGGGAGTTCAAGTTTTTGTAATGTATCGAACATTGCGCTTATGTATAATAATATCATACGAAATAATAATAATATTTTTATTTCTACAAGTACATGTACAAGGTATACAGGCCTAGCTGACATCAATGACATAATTCTATAAAGAAAGTCGCTTGTTATGCAGAGCATTTCGGGCAAATTAGGTCAATTTTGTCCCCAGGATGCGACCCGCACCAGCCGACTAACACCCAGGCACCCATTTTACTGATAGGTGAACATGGACAACTGGTGTAAGGAAAGACCCCAATGTTTTTACCCTTTCCGGGAATCGAACCCGGACACTCAGCGTGTGAAGCGAGAGCTTTGCCTACCAGGCTACGAGCCATATTTTATTTATTAAAGTTTGTGATACTTGACTACTGAAATAATCAAGGATGGAGATATCATTGACGTGTCCACTGTAACGTATTATTTTAACGTGGTATATTAACTCCTAGGATGAGTGGCACCACTCAATATTGTCTTTATAGTGGAATGCTTATTTACTGGATGAGTGACACCGTCCAGCCAGTACAGTCTTAATGACTGTATGTTCACTTAAAGGATGAGTGACACCTTGTCCCAAGGTATGAGTGACACTCACACCTTCGCACAAAATCTAAACATTTCAAAACTAATATGTGACTTTGGTCCTCCTCAGGGTTCCCCGGACTGTGCTCCTGCTGTCCCATCAAGCCGCCTTCCTTCAGCCCGCTCTCCTCGCTCGGATCCACTTCACTGGCTAATCCGTTATCGTCGTTGACCAATCAGACACCTTCCCTCGCCTCTCTAGCCAGTCAAACCCCACCGTCGCTAGCTTCGCTAGCCAATCAGACACCACTGGCTTCCTTGAGCAGTGACCCGCGAAGTTCAAGTGTAGCAGAGCTTCGTCGGAAGGCTCAAGAGCACTCAGCAGCGGTGTTGCAGAGCCTTCACGCAGCTTCCCTTCATAATTTGCACCAGTCCCTTCACCAGTCCTCGGCACTCAATATTGAGAATCTCCTCAAAAATGATTCCCCAGTCCCGGCGGACAGGGAAAACTCGCAGTAGTAGTGGTAGCAGTAGCAGTAGTATTAGTAGTAGTAAGGGTGTTACTACTCAGTGACAGATATTGCTACTCTCTTAGCTCCTTGTAATGCGGATTTGATATTAGCCAAATGATTTTCATGCATTTTAAATGGCAAGTAGCCATTACTGACTGCACAGTAAACATACCAAAGATATTATCAATGCTGTTATATATAATAGCGAGGAATGTATTCGAGAAATGTGTGTGTGTGTGTGTTAAATGCATGATAGTCTACTAGTTTAGAAGATTTAAAAAATTTTAAATATACAATAAGCGAATCAAATTTGTGTCTTTGGATGGCACAGTGTGAGGTCACACTAGAACATTTTTCAAAGCTGCACCACAACAAGGATCTTAGAGAGTACGTGTTAGTGTTTCCAGTACTGTGACAAACTACCTTTTTTTATTTTTACCTTTTGCATTTTATGCGACACAAAATGTTTATGATAATATGTGATTAAGAAATGCACGTTCGTAAGTTCTGCTAGTGACAACCAAGTGTGGCCAGTACCAGGAGCGGCACACGTGTATAGTTATACCTGATGCTCACACCAGAAAGTATGCTACAAGTACTAGCTTGTACCACCAGACTCGAATCTCGCAAAAATCATCTGCTAATACTGTGGGTGGGAAAAGCTGACAGAATAGTTTATGAGACAGATGTTTCAAAAAATGATCCCAATTCCCGTCAAATTTATCATTATATAGGGCAGGAAATGAGGATAAGGGTAAACCGAAATAACTCAGTATGCCCAGGATTTCGAAAGAATAATGAAAAAGTGAAGTGAGTCAGTGTGGCCATATAATACTATGGCATACTTTACATAGGCCTCCTGTGTGCGTTACCACACCATCTCATGGCAAACATGGCAATAATATATATTTAATAGAGTAAGCTAGACAATGGAAGAATTTTTAGTAACTGGAAAAGTTGCTAAACACTTTAGATATTGTATAAAATATGGAATATGTTTA
Source organism: Cherax quadricarinatus (assembly GCF_026875155.1). Taxonomy (NCBI): domain Eukaryota; kingdom Metazoa; phylum Arthropoda; class Malacostraca; order Decapoda; family Parastacidae; genus Cherax; species Cherax quadricarinatus. Next base: position 30,033,157 of record NC_069423.1, on the reverse strand, counting down.
ACTAATAATGATATCTAAATTTGTTGTTTAGAAAAATTATATATACCTTCATTGTATATTAGATATTTTAATTATGCCACAGCATTACGATATGCAAAGAAACTGGCTTGGAGAAGGCGCTGAATCCAGCAAAGATTGAGTCCTGTATATACATAGTCTAACTTTATGTTCCTTCCCGATGTGCCACCAAGAACACAGACTCCCTGGCCCCTCCCGTGTCATTCCGCTGCCACGGACTTGTTACCCGTCAATTGTGTCACACAAATCTACTTTAGTCTACGCTCTCCCACTCCTGCACTAACTCACATTTCTCTTAAACATGGACACTATGGATGTTACAGCTCTTGAACCCACCCGGCACAATTCGTCACATACACACAAACACACACATACATATATATATATATATATATATATATATATTTTATATTATATATATATTTATAATATATATATATAATATATATATATTATATGTCGTGCCAAATAGGTAAAACTGGCGATTTTGGCTTACATAGCAACGCTCTTCTTGCCGAATAAGACAAGCGAAAATTTGTGTATGCAATAATTTCGCAATTATTCTGATCCTAATGAAAAAATATATTTCACTGCATTTGTTTATTAAATTATTAAGACTTATCTAAAATATACTTAGTTGGATTAGGCTAAAGTAAATTGCGCTTGTTATAATAAGGGTAGGTAAATTTTCTAAGGTTCTTTCGGTACAAAATTATTAATTTTTACATTAACATAAATGAAAAAATATATCTTTAAACGTATTTCAGAAAGGACGTAATTTTAAATGAGTACTTGCTAACTGACCAATTTTACCTATTCGGGACGACATATTTATAATATATGATATATATATATTTTTATAATATATATATTATTTATATTATATTATATTATCCACAGCATCCATAGGAACATGTTGACTCATGTAAGTGAAAATGAATGTATTGTATGAGTGAGGTTGATGTTTTGAAGTCAGAGAGACTTGATTCCACTGGACCTGTTGTCTTCCCTTACATGAAATTGACCTCAATTGATGTACGAGATATTTAAACTTCTCCACATCTCTCAGAAAATTTCAAACAGGAAGACTTTGGTGTAGTCTTAACAACAAAGTACCACACATAAAGGCAGGACTCACACCATACTCTATTGTTCAGTTGTAATACACAAACCACTCATGTGTCAGTATATAAAAACAGCAAACAATTAATGTGTTAGATTGTAAAATCAGTAACACAATCAATGTGAATAGTTGTTATACCAAAGCAACACAACTCATGTGTCATTTGTAACACCATGCAAAACAAATATTGATCATTTGTATACACAGCTATAAATCAAACTTGTGTAGTTGTAAATCAGCAACACAACTCATGTTCATTATGTAACCCTTGCAACACAACTCATGTGTTCATTTTGAATACACCAGCAACACAAATTCATGTGTTAGTTTGTAACACCAGCACACAATCATTGTTAGTTGTATACACAGCAACAAACTCTGTGTTAGCTGTAACACAGCAACATACTTCATGTGTCATTTGTAACACCACAACATAATCATGTTATCAGTTGTAACACCAGCAAAACTAGCTCATGTGTTAGTTGTAACACCAGAACACAATCATGTGTCTGAGTTTTGTAACGACCAATCATGTGTCAGCTATTAACAACAGCAACACAATTATGTGTTAGTTTGTAACTACACAAAAATTATAATGTTATTGTAATACACATACAAATCATAGTGTCATTTGTAAACGCAAGCCGAACAACTCATGTTGTCATGTAACACCGAACAAACTCGTTGTGTTAGTATGTAACATCAGCAACACAACTCATGTGCTTTGTACACCAGCAACAAACTCATGTGTCATTTTAACACCAGAACACAACTATGTGTATAGTTGTCACACCAGCAACAAATGAACTTGTGTTAGTTGTAACACAGTCAACAACAACCATAGTGTTAGCTGTAACACCAGCAACACTATCATGTGTATTTGTAACACCAGCAACACAACTCATGTGTCAGTTGTAACACCAGCAACACAACTCATGTGTCAGTTGTAACACCAGCAACACAGCTCATGTGTTAGTTGTAACACCAGCAACACAACTCATGTGTCAGTTGTAACACCAGCAACACAACTCATGTGTCAGTTGTAACACCAGCAACACAACTCATGTGTCGGTTGTAACACCAGCAACACAACTCATGTGTCAGTTGTAACACCAGCAACACAACTCATGTGTCAGTTGTAACACCAGCAACACAACTCATGTGTCGGTTGTAACACCAGCAACACAACTCATGTGTTAGTTGAATATGATGTATTCTACTACTGTATTCTGTGTACAGGCAGGAAGATATAATGTATTCTTATACTGTATTCTAAGTAAAGACAGGAATATACCGATGTATTATGGTAGTGTATACTTGTATTTGCAGACAGAAACATACAATGTATTCTACCAGTGTATTATTTTTTGAGACAGAAATATGTGTTGTAGTTTACGTCTGTATTCTATATGTAGACAGCAAGAAAATACAACATGTTGTATTTGTTTCCAGTCACAACACACTTCAATGTGTTTCAGACAACGATAAAAACAGTGATGTGTGGCTGGGTCAAGAAGCCAATATAAAGCTACTTTTGGACGACGTTTCGGTCAAGAGTGAGTTTATAAGTTCCTGTCAGAAAGATCGACTAAAATGAAGGTTTGCGAGGCGTTATGTGATATTCCACTCAATACTGTTAATGCAGGTAGTGTTGTGACACACCTGCAACACTCCTGTGTGACACACCTGCAACACTCCTGTGTGACACACAACACTCCTGTGTGACACACCTGCAACACTCCTGTGTGACAACACCAACACTCCTGTGTGACACACCTGCAACACTCCTGTGTGACACACCTGCAACACTCCTGTGTGACACACCTGCAACACTCCTGTGTGACACACAACACTCCTGTGTGACACACCTGCAACACTCCTGTGTGACACACAACACTCCTGTGTGACACACCTGCAACACTCCTGTGTGACACACCTGCAACACTCCTGTGTGAAACACCTGCAACACTCCTGTGTGACACACCTGCAACACTCCTGTGTGACACACCTGCAACACTCCTGTGTGACACACCTGCAACACTCCTGTGTGACACACCTGCAACACTCCTGTGTGACACACCTGCAACACTCCTGTGTGATACACCTACAACACTCCTCTGTGACACACCTACACCACACCTGTGTGACACACAACACTCCTTTGTGACACACTTACAACATTCCTGTGTGACACACTTACAACACTTTTTTGTGACACCTAGAACACTCCTGTGTGACACACTTACAACACTCCTGTGTGACACACAACACTCCTGTGTGACACACTTACAACACTCCTGTGTGACACACTTACAACACTCCTGTATGACACACAACACCCCTGTGTGACACATCTGCAACACTCCTGTGTGACACACCTGCAACACTCCTGTGTGACACACGTACAACACTTCTTTGTGACACACCTGCAACACTCCTGTGTGACACACTTATAAGACTCTTGTATGACACACTTACAACACTGCTGTGTGACACACTTACAACACTCCTGTGTGACACACTTACAACACTCCTGTGTGACACACCTACAACACTCCTGTGTGACACACAAAACTCCTGTGTGACACACCTACGCCACACCTGTGTGACACACTTACAACACTCCTGTGTGCCACACAACACTCCTGCGTGACACACTTAAAAATTCCAGAGTGACACAATTACAACACTCCTGTGTGACACACCTGCAACACTCCTGTGTGACACACTTACAACACTCCTGTGTGACACACCTACAACACACCTGTGTGACACACTTACAACACTCCTGTGTGACACACAACACTCCTCTGTGACACACCTACAACACTCCTGTGTGACACACTTACAATACTCCTGTTTGACACTTGCAACACTCCTGTGACACACCTACACCACACCTGTGTGACACACTTACAACACTCCTGTGTGACACACAACACTCCTGTGTGACACACTTACAACACTCATGTGTGACACACTTACAACACACCTGTGTAACACACAACACTCCTGTGTGACTCACTTACAACACTCCAGTGTGACACACTTACAACACTCCTGTGTGACACACATACAACACTCTTGTGTGACACACAACACTCCTGTGTGACACACCTACAACACACCTGTGTGACACACAACACTCCTGTGTGACACACAACACTCCTGTGTGACACACAACACTCCTGTGTGACACACTTACAACACTCCTGTGTGACACACCTATTACACACCTGTGTGACACACAACACTCCTGTGTGACACACAACACTCCTGTGTGACACACTTACAACACTCCAGTGTGACACACTTACAACACTCCTGTGTGACACACTTACAACACTCCAGTGTGACACACTTACAACACTCCTGTGTGACACACTTACAACACACCTGTGTGACACACTTACAACACTCCAGTGTGACACACTTACAACACTCCTGTGTGACACACCTACAACACTCCTGTGTGACACACAACACTCCTGTGTGACAAACCTACAACACACCTGTGTGACACACAACACTCCTGTGTGACACACTTAAACACTCCAGTGTGACACACTTACAACACACCTGTGTGACACACTTACAACACTCCAGTGTGACACACTTACAACACTCCTGTGTGACACACTACACACTCTGTTGACAACAACACCTGTGTGACACACCTACAACACACCTGTGTGACACACAACACTCCTGTGTGACACACTTACAACACTCCTGTGTGACACACTTAAAAACACTCCTGTGTGACACACAACACACCTGTGTGACACACTTACAACACTCCTGTGTGACACACTTACAACACTCCTGTGTGACACACAACACTCCTGTGACACACTTACAACACTCCAGTGTGACACACAACACTCCTGTGTGACACACCTACAACACTCCTGTGTGACACACAACACTCCTGGGTGACACACAACACTCCTGTGTGACACACTTTCAACACTCCTGTGTGACACACCCACAACACTTCTGTGTGACACACCTACAACACACCTGTGTGACACACTTACAACACTCCTGTGTGACAAACTTACAACACTCCTGTGTGACACACTTACGACACTCCTGTGTGACACACTTACAACACTCCTGTGCGACACACAACACACCTGTGTGACACACTTACAACACTCCTGTGTGACACACTTACAACACTCCTGTGTGACACACTTACAACACTCCTGTGTGACACTTACAACACTCCTGTGACACACAACACTCCAGTGTGACACTTACAACGCTCCTGTGTGACACACCTACAACACTCCTGTGTGACACACAACACTCCTGTGTGACACACTTACAACACACCTGTGTGACACACTTAAAACACTCCTGTGTGACACATTTACAACACTCCTGTGTGACACACCTACAACACTCCAGTGTGACACACAACACTCCTGTGTGACACACCTACAACACACCTGTGTGACACACTTAAAACACTCCTGTGTGACACATTTACAACACTCCTGTGTGACCACTTACAACACTCCTGTGTGACACACTTACAAAACTCCTGTTGACACTGACACACTCCTGTGACACTACACCACACCTGTGTGACATTACAACACTCCTGTGTGACACACAACACTCCTGTGTGACACACTTAAAACACTCCTGTGTGACACACTTACAACACTCCTGTTTGACACTTACAACACTATTTGTGACACACTCACACTACAGTGGACCACACACTCCTGTGCGACACACTACAACACTCCTGTGTGACACACAACACTCCTGTGTGAACACCTACAACGACTGTGTACCACACACTCCTGTGTGACACACCTACACACTCCTGTGTTGACAAACACTCTGTGTACACACTACACAGACTGTGTGCCACAAATCCTGTGTGACACACTTACAACACTCCTGTGTGACACACAACACTCCATGTGTGACACACTACAACACTCCTGTGTGACAACACCCTACCAACACTCCTGTGTGACACACCTACACAGACCTGTGTGACACACCTACTAACACTCCTGTGTGAAACAACACCTGTGTGACACAACACTCCTGTGTGACACACAACACTCCTGTGTGACACACCTTACAACAACCTGTGTGACACACAACACTCCTGTGTACATACACACAGGTGACAACACTACAACACTGTGTGTGACACACTTACAACACTCCAGTGTGACACACTTACAACACTCCTGTGTGACACACCTACAACACTCCTGTGTGACACACAACACTCCTGTGTGACACACCTACAACACACCTGTGTGACACACAACACTCCTGTGTGACACACTTACAACACTCCTGTGTGACACACTTACAACACTCCTGTGTGACACACTTACAACACTCCTGTGTGACACAAACACTCCTGTGACAACTTACAACACTCCAGTGTGACACACAACACTCCTGTGTGACACACCTACAACACTCCTGTGTGACACACTTACAACACTCCTGTGTGACACACCTTCAACACTCCTGTGTGACACACCTACAACACTCCGGTGTGACACACTAACAACACTCTGTGTGACACACAACACTCCTGTGTGACACACTTACAACACTCCTGTGTGACACACCTACAACACTCCTGTGTGACACACAACACTCCTGTGTGACACACTTACAACACACCTGTGTGACACACATTACAACACTCTGTGTGACACACTACAACACTCATGTGTGAACACTTACAACACTCCTGTGTGACAATTACAACACTCCAGTGTGACACTACAACCTCCTGTGTGACACACCTACAACACTCCTGTGTGCACACTTACAACACTCCTGTGTGACACCTACAACACGTGTGTGACACACAAACCTCCTGTGTGACACACTTTACAACACTCCTGTGTGACACACTCAACAACACTCTGTGTGACACACCTACAACACCCTGTGTGACACACTTACAACACTCCTGTGTGACCACAACACTGGTACACACTTACAACTCCTGTGTGACACACTTACAACACTCCTGTGTGGACACACCTACAACACTCCTGTGTGACACACAACACTCCTGTGTGACACACTACAACACTCCTGTGTGACACACTTACAACACTCCTGTGTGACACACTTACAACACTCCTGTGTGACACACTTACAACACTCCTGTGTGACACACACTGACACATTCCATGTGTGACACACAACACTCCTGTGTGACACACCTACAACACACCTGTGTGACACACAACACTCCTGTGTGACACACCTACAACACTGCTGTGTGACACACTTAAAACACTCCTGTGTGACACACTTACAACACACCTGTGTGACACAACACCTGTGTGACACACAAACTCCTGTGTGACACACTACAACACTCCTGTGTGAACACTTACAACACTCCTGTGTGACACACAACACTCCTGTGTGACACACCACACACACCTGTGTGACACAACACTCCTGTGTGACACACAACACTCCTGTGTGACACACCTACAACACACCTGTGTGACACACTTACAACACTCCTGTGTGACACACAACACTCCTGTGTGACACACTTTCAACACTCCTGTGTGACACACCCACAACACTCCTGTGTGACACACAACACTCCTGTGTGAACACACCATCCTGTGTGACACACTTACAACACTCCTGTGTGACACACTTACAACACCTGTGTGACACACTTACAACACTCCTGTGTGACACACTCAACACTCCAGTGTGACACACTTACAACACTCCTGTGTGACACACCTACAACACTCTGTGTGACACTTACAACACTCCTGTGTGACACACTTACAACACTCCTGTGTGACACTACAACCTCCTGTGTGACACACCAACACACTCTGTGTGACACACTTACAACACTCCTGTGTGACACACTACAACACTCCTGTGTGAACACTTACAACACCCTGTGTGACACACCTTACAACACACTCCTGTGTGACACTCAACACCTGTGTGACACACACTAAAACGCTGTGTGAACACACCTTACAACACACCTGTGTGACACACCTTTACAAACACCCTGTGTGACACACTTACAACACTATGTGTGACACACCTACAAACACCCTGTGTGACACACAACACTCCTGTGTGACACACTTAACACACACCTGTGTGACACCACCCTTTACAACACCCTGTTGACACACTACAACACTCGCTGTGTGACACACCTTACAAACACTCCTGTGTGACACCACCTTCAACACTCCTGTGGACACACTTACAACACTCCTGTGTGACACACTTCTACAACACTTCTGTGTACCACTACAACACTCTGTGGTGACTTAAACACTCAGTGTGAACAAACGCTCTGCTGTGACACACCTACAACCACCTGTGTGACACACTTACAACACTCCTGTGTGACACACTTCAACACTCCTGTGTGACTACACTTACAACACTCCTGTTTGTGACAACACCCCTGTGACACACAATCTGTGTGCATAACACCTTTACACCACACACCCTGTGTGACAACTCACCTTACTCAACACTCCTGTGTGACACAACTTACAACACTGTGTGACACACCTTCAACACACCTGTGACACACACTCCTTAACACACTCTGTGTGACACACTCTACAACACTCTGTGTGACCACACTCGTACTCAACACACCTGTGTGACACACTCTGTACACTCACACCTGTGTGACACACTTCAACACCTCCTGTTTGACACATCTTAACAACACCCTGTGTGACTCACCTACAACACACTCGTTACTAACACAGCCATGCCATGTGACACACCTACAAAACCACACTTCAAGATCTGTTTTCCATGTGTACAAACCTCACCACACTGTTACAACTGTTGACACACTGAACAACACTCCTTTGACACACCTACAACACTGTGTACACCTCTATTCTTTAACACTACAACACTCTGTGTTATACAACATTTAAGGACACGATAAGATCCAGAACACTACTCACATGACATCACCTCAACACTCACTGCAATTACACACCTGTACATAAACACACGGTTGACACATTCAACAACTTGTACACACATCGAAGTCACACCTTGTGACAAATGCAAAGCTGTGCACATATACACATGTGTGCACAGCACTATTCAAACATTCCTAGTGACAAATTTAAACACTCATGTGTGAAACTACAACCTTCGTGTGACCACATACACACACCTGTGTGACACACCTCAACGCCCTGTGTACACTCTCAACGCCCTGTAGTCACTTCAAACCTGTGTGTACATTAAACTCCATAGCTGTGAGACACACCTCACACCCACACCTGTTCCAGACTCAACACTTAGGTACAGTGACAAAGTTACACTTACAAGCAGTCCCGGCACAACTGTGTACGAGTACATTGACGAAGATCTCCTGTGTATCCTATTGCATCTGTTTGACAGTATACACATCACGAACTAATGTGGACAACACGCTCACAATACACTGTTAACAGCACAATCCTTTGGACCTGTATAACCAGTCATTTATGTAACCCACCCACGCCCTTGTAACATCATCTACTCCCCCTTGTGTCACTTCTACTAACATACAACTCCATGCCTATGACACGTACACTCCCACGACCTGTTACCCACAACTCCATCGAACGACACCTTCACACTTACGTTACACATCCTCACACTCTGTTACTCACATGCACAACCCCTGTGTACACACCTACCACCCACCCTTTACACTCACCAGTGACTTCCTCTTACTAAACCTCACCTTGAAACACAACACCCGTCATGTACCCCGACAGTTCTTATACAAAACCCCCCATAGTACCACGGCAGGACCACATCTCAACACCTTTACTATTCTTCAACACTCACACTCACAGTGACACACACTCAACACACTACACCTACAACACAGACTACAACTCTTATACACACAACAACTGTCGTTAACAAAATCTACGCGGCAAGTGTCAAAGTCACTGATAGATGGGTCCAGGGGCAAAGAAACCGAGACATGGTTATCATGAGTTGAACTAGGGGACAAAAGAGCCAGACGTTACATGAGAAGACTTGTGGGTTACCATAAACGAGGCACATCACCGAGAAAGAGGCACATCAACCAATAACTGCTGCAGCATACGGCGCCCTGGCAAACCTGAGAATAGCGTTCCGAGACCTTAATAAGGAATCGTTCAAGGACACTGTACACTGTGTAGTTAGGCCCATACTGAGTATGCAGCACCAGTCTGGAACCCACACCTGGTTCAAGCACGTCAAGAAGTTAGTAGAAAGTACAAAGTTTGCAACAAGGCAGTCCCAGAGCTCAGGGGAATGTCGTACGAGGAAAGGTTGAGGAAATCGGACTGACGACACTGGAGGACAGAAGGGTCAGGGAGACATGATAACGACATACAAGATACTGCGGGAATAACAAGGTGGACAGAGACAGGATGTTCCAGAGAGGGGACACAGAAACAAGGGGTCACAACTGGAAGCTGAAGACTCAGACGAGTCACAGGGACGTTAGGAAGTATTTCTTCAGTCATAGAGTCGTCAGGAAGTGGAATAGCCTAGCAAGTGAAGTAGTGGAGGCAGGAACGTACATAGTTTTAAGAAGAGGTATGCCAAAGCTCAGGAAGCAGAGAGGGAGAGGACCTAGTAGCGATCAGTGAAGAGGCGGGGCCAGGAGCTGAGTCTCGACCCCTGCAACAACAATTAGGTGAGTACAATCAAGTGACTACACACACACAAATCGTAAGAAGGCGTTTGACACAGGGATAACAGGGAAGGTACTAGAATGGATCAGGGAATACCTGTCAGGAAGACAACAGCGAGTCATGGTACGCGGCGAAGTGTCAGAGTGGGCACCTGTGACGAGTGGGGTTCCTCAGGGGTCAGTCCTAGGACCGGTGCTGTTTTTGGTATTTATGAACGACATGGCGAAAGGAATAGACTCCGAAGTGTCCCTGTTTGCAGATGACGTGAAACTGATGAGAAGAATTCAATCTGACGAGGACCAGGCAGAGCTACAAAGGTCTGGACAGGCTGCAGGCTTGGTCCAGAAATTGGCTCCTGGAGTTCAACCCCACCAAGTGCAGAGTCATGAAGATTGGGGAAGGGCAAAGAAGACCGCAGACGGAGTACAGTCTAGACGGCAAGAGACTACAAACCTCACTCAAGGAAAAAGATCTTGGGGTGAGCATAACACCAGGCATATCTCCTGAGGCGCACATCAACCAAAATAACTGCTGCAGCATATGGCGCCTAGCAAACCTCAGAAACAGCATTCCGCATCTTAATAAGAAATCGTTCAGGACCCTGTACACTGTGTACGTTAGGCCCATATTGGAGTATGCGGCACCAGTTTGGAACCCACACCTAGCCAAACACGTAAAGAAACTAGAGAAAGTGCAAAGATTTGCAACAAGACTAGTCCCAGAGCTAAGGGGTATGTCCCACGAGGAGAGGCTAAGGGAAATCAACCTGACGACACTGGAGGACAGGAGAGATAGGGGGGACATCATAACGACATATAAAATACTGAGAGGAACTGATAAGGTGGACAGAGACAGAATGTTCCCGAGATGGGACTCAGATGAATCACAGGGATGTTAGGAAGTATTTCTTCAGTCACAGATTAGTCATTAAGTGGAATAGTTTGGGAAGCGATGTAGTGGAGGCAGGATCCATTCATAGCTTTAAGCAGAGGTATGATAAAGCTCACGATTCAGAGAGAGTGACCTAGTAGCGACCAGTGAAGAGGCGGGGCCAGGAGCTATGAATCGACCCTTGCAACCACAACTAGGTGAGTATACACAGACAGACAGACAGACAGACAGACAGACACACACACATACACACACACACACACACATACACACATGCATACATACATACACACATACATAACACCACACACACACACACACACACACACAAAACACACACACACACACACATACAAGCACGCATATACAACAGGCCTAGTGTCTAATCGACATGTGCCTAGGACAAAATGGTAACTAACACACACATACAGTGAATGGGAACAAACTCTCTCCTAACCTCCCAAAAAACTGAATCGTATCATTAATATTTATATATTGAACACACGTATCCACCCCTTTCCCTCTACCATGTCCCAGCCCTACCATACTACCCCTTCAGCTCTAACATATCCCAGCCCTACCCTACTTCCCCTCCCCCCTAGCATGTCCCAGCCCTACCATACTACCCCTTCAGCTCTAACATATCCCAGCCCTACCCTACTTCCCCTCCCCCCCTACCATGTCCCAGCCTAAACCCCACTTCCCCCATCCCTCTACCATGTCCCAGCCCTACCCTACTTCCCCTATCCTCTACCATGTCCCAGCCCTACCCATAATACACCTTCAGCTCTAACATATCCCAGCCCTACCCTTACTTCCCCCTCCCCACTCTACCATGTCCCAGTCCTACCCTACTTCCCTATCACTCTACCATGTCCAGCCCATACCCTACTTCACCTATCACTATAAATTGTAACAGCCTACCATACTTTCCCTTCAGCTCTTAACATATCCAGCCCTAACCCTACTTCCCCTTTCCCTCTACCATGTCCAGCCCTACCCTACTTCCCCTCCCTCTCCTAACATGTCCCCGCTCTACCCTACTTCTCCTTCCCTCTAACATATCCCACCCAACCCTACTTCCACCTCTACCCTCTAACATATCTCCCTGAGTCCTACCCTACTTCCATGCCCCTTCCCCTCTAACATATCCCAGCCTACCATACTGCCGCTCCCATTCTAAACATATCCCAGCCCTACCCTACTTCCCCTCCCCCTCTACCTGTCCCAGCTCTACCCCTATTCACCCTTCCCCTATAACATGCCCCAGCCCTACCTAATTCCCTTTCCTCTCTAAACATGCCCCAGCCCTACGCTCCTACCATAGTTCCCCTCTAACATGACCCCAGCCTACCCTACTTCCCCTTTCCATCTAACGTGCCCAGCCCCTACCCTACTTCCCCTCTAAATGTCCCAGCCCTTCCCTACTTTCCACTCTATCATGCCCAGCACTACCCTGTTTCTCCATCCCTATCTAACATGCCCCAGCCCTACCTTGTTTCCCACCCTTTTCCTTCCCTCTAGCATGCCCCAGAGCCCACCCCTCCTTTCCCTTCTACCATGCCCCAGCCCTACTGCTTCTCTCCCTTTCTAAACATTTCCCCAGTTCTACCCTGCTTCCCGTCTCCCTCCTTCTAATATGCCCCAGTCCTACCCTGCTTCCACTTCCTCCCTCTAACATGTCCCGTTCCTTCCCTGCTTCCCTCACCCCCCCCAAGTCTCCCTCCCCTTAACATGGCCCCAGCCCTACCCTGCTCTCCACTCCACATTCCCTCTAACATGTCCCAGCCTACCCTGCTTCCTTCTCCCTCCCTCTAACATGCCCCAGCCCTACCCTGCTCCCCCTCCCCTCCCTTAACATGCCTCAGCCCTATCCTCCCCTCCCCCTACCTCCCCTCTATATGCCCCAAGCCTACCTTGCTCCCCTCCTCCCTCTAACATGTACCATCCCTACCTGCTCCCCCTCCCTCCCCTCTACATCCCAGTAGAGCGATCAACAACATTCTATTGTTGTATTGTAATATATGTTATCTGGAAGCCAGTGTTTTGAATTTATCCTTACTGCCCCTGCTGACACTTAATGATGGAGGAGGCCACAACTGCCCCTGCTGACACATTTAATGATGGAGGAGGCCCACAACTGCACTGCTGTCACTTAGATGGTGCCACAACTGCCCCTTGCTGATCACTAATGATGGAGCCAACACACTGCCCCCAGCTGCCACTTATATGATGGAGGGACGCCACACTGCCCCGCAGACACTTAATGATGGAGGTCGCCACAACTGCCCCTGCTGACACTTAATGTGGAACGGGCCACAATGCCCCTGCTGCCTTAAGATGGGGCCACTACTGCCCCTGCTGACACTCTAATGATGGATGAGGCCAACAAACTGCCCTGGCTGACACTTAATGATGGAGGCCACAACTGCCCCTGCTGACACTTAATGATGGAGGCCACAACTGCCCCTGCTGACACTTAATGATGGAGGACGCCACAACTGCCCCTGCTGACACTTAATGATGGAGGACGCCACAACTGCCCCTGCTGACACTTAATGATGGAGGCCACAACTGCCCCTGCTGACACTTAATGATGGAGGCCACAACTGCCCCTGCTGACACTTAATGATGGAGGAGGCCACAACTGCCCCTGCTGACACTTAACTGACGGGTGGGCCACAACTGCTACCCCTGCTGCACTTAATGTTGGTGGCCACACTGCCCCTGCTGACACTTATGATGGGAGGACGCACAACTGACCTGCTGACACTTAATGATGGAGGGGACGCCACAAACTGCCCCTGCTGACATTAATGATGGAGACGCCACAAACTGCCACTCTGACACTTAAGATGGAGGCAGGCCACAACTGCACCTCTGACAACTAATGATGGGAGGCCCACAAACTGCCCTGCTGACACTTAATGATGGAGAAGGCCATTATTGCCCCTCTGACAACTTAATGATGGAGGACGCCACACTGCCCTGCTGGACACTGATTGATAGGAAAAGAAGGCCACTATTGCCCCTGCTGACACTTTATGATGGAGGAGGCACTATTGGCAACTGCTGACACTTAAATTGTATTGATGGAGGCCACAACTGCCCTGCTGACACTTAATGATGGCATGGCCACATTCTGCCCTGCTGACCCACTAATGATGCCGAGGGCCACAACTGCCCCTGCTGGACCTAGTAATGATGGAGGCCACAACTGCCCCTGCTGACACTTAATTGATGGAGGACGCCACAACTGCCCCTCCATGAACAATTAATGATGGAGGCCACAAACTGCCCCTGATGGACACTTAATGATGGAGAAGGCCACTAATTGCCCCTGCTGGACACTTAATGATGGAGGAGGAAACTATTGCCCCTGCTGACCACTTAATGATGGAGGCCAACAACTGCCCTGCTGACACTTAATGATGGTATGGCCACAAACTGCCCTGCTGAACTTTAATGATGGAGGCCACAAATCTGCCCACTGCCTGACATTAATGATGGAGGCCACAACTGCCCCTGCTGACATTTAATGATTGGAGGACCGCCACAAAACTGCCCCTCCTGACACTTAAGATGGGGGGAGGCCACAAACATATCCCTCATGACAATTAATGATGGAGGATGCCCACAACTGTCCCCTGACTGACAATTAATGAGGGGAAAGTAGAAGGCAATTATTGCCCATGTGACATTAATGATGGAGGAGGCCACTATTGCCATGCTGACACTTAAATGTTTTAGGTTAATACTGCTCGCTGACACTTAATGGTTGCGAGGATAATATTGCCCTGCTGGACACATAATGGTGGAGGATAATTTTGGCACACTGACTGACCACTTAATGATGGAGGTGGGCCACTTTAAATTCGCCCATGCTGGAACTTAATGATGGAGGAGGCCACTACTGCCCCTGCTGACACTTAATGATAGAGGAGGCCACTACTGCCCCTCCTGATCCTTAATGATGGAGGAGGTCACTATTGCCCCTGCTGACACTTAATGTTGGAGGAGGCCCACTTATTGCCTCTGCTGAACACTTAATGATGGAGGTAGGGCACTATTGCCAAGCTGACACTTAATGATGGAGTAGGCCACTATTGCCCCTGCTGACACTTAATGATGGAGGAGGCCACTATTGCCCCTGCTGACACTTAATGATGGAGGAGGCCACTATTGCCCCTGCTGACACTTAATGTTGGAGGAGGCCACTATTGCCCCTGCTGACACTTAATGATGGAGTAGGCCACTATTGCCCCTGCTGACACTTAATGATGGAGGAGGCCACTATTGCCCCTGCTGACATTAATGTGGAGGAGGCCCACTATGTGCCCCTGCTGGACACATTAAGTGATGGAGTAGGGCCACTATTGCCCCTGCTGACACTTAATGATGGAGTAGGCCACTATTGCCCCTGCTGACACTTAATGATGGAGTAGTCCACTATTGCCCCTGCTGACACTTAATGATGGAGTAGGGCACTATTGCCTCTGCTGACACTTAATGATGGAAGTAGGCCACTATTGCCCTGCTGACCTTAATGATGGAGGAGGCCACTATTGACACTAGCTGACACTTAATGATGGAGTGAGGCCCACCTATGCCTCTGACAATTATGTTGGAGGAGGACACTATTGCCCTGCTGACAAGATGGAGGTAGGCCACTATTGCCACCTGCTGACACTAATGATGGAGGAGGCCACTATTGCCCCTGCTGACACTTAATGATGGAGGAGGCCACTACTGCTCCTGCTGACACTTAATGATGGAGGAGGCCACTACTGCCCCTGCTGACACTTAATGATAGACGAGGCCACTACTGCCCCTCCTGATCCTTAATGATGGAGGAGGCCACAACTTCCCCTGCTGACACTTAATGATCGGAGGAGGCACTACTCGCCCTGCGAAACTTAATGATGGAGGAGGCCACTACTGCCCTGCTGACACTTATTTGATGGTAGGCCACAACTGCCCCTCTGATCACTTAATGATGGACGGGAGGCCACTATTGCCTTTGCTGACACTTAATGATGGAGGAGGCCACTACTTCCCCTGCTGACACTTAATGATGGAGGAGGCCACTACTTCCCCTGCTGACACTTAATGATGGAGGCCAGAACTGCCCCTCCTGACACTTAATGATGGAGGAGGCCACTATTGCCCCTGCTGACACTTAATGATGGAGGAGGCCACTGTTGCCCCTGCTGACACTTAATGATGGAGGCCACTATTGCCCCTGCTGACACTTAATGATGGGGGAGGCCACTGTTGCCCATGCTGACACTTTATGTTGGAGGATAATATTGCCCCTGCTGACACTCAGTGATGAAGGAGGCCACTATTGCTCCTTCTGACACTTAATGATGGAGTATAATATTGCCCTGCTGACACTTAATGATAGAGGCCAATTACCCCTGCTGACACTTAATGATGGAGGAGGCCACTATTGCCCCTGCTGACACTTAATGATGGAGTATAATATTG
This sequence comes from Cherax quadricarinatus, assembly GCF_026875155.1. Classification (NCBI taxonomy): domain Eukaryota; kingdom Metazoa; phylum Arthropoda; class Malacostraca; order Decapoda; family Parastacidae; genus Cherax; species Cherax quadricarinatus. The sequence goes on along the minus strand of NC_069423.1, from coordinate 30,015,913 downwards.
CCCTGCTGACACTTAATGATAGAGGCCAATTACCCCTGCTGACACTTAATGATGGAGGAGGCCACTATTGCCCTTCTTGACAATGATGGAGGATAATATTGCCCCTGCTGACAATGACGGGGCGGCCAATATTGCCCCTGCTGACAATTATGGATCAGGCCAGTATTGCCTCTGCTGACACTAAAGATGGAGGTCAATATTGCCCCTGCTGACACTTAATGAAAAATGATGGCCAAAATGGCGCTGGGAGTGTGATCCCATGATTAGGCCGTATTTTTTGTGTTTGTAGTCATCATCCCCGAAAGAAAAAAGGTTGAGGCTGACTCAGTGAATCAGTCCGTCAGTACTGTTTAGGAAGAGCTGGAGGAAGGTCGTCGGGAATCAAGTTCCATAGTAAGGAAATAACCTGGTCAATGGAGGACCCAGGTGCAGAGATGACATCCAGGCTGGCGAGTTTCTTGTTTCTGATGGTCTGTTAGTTAATACTACTACTACTACTACTACTACTACTACTACTACTAATAATAATAATAATAATAATAATCTTTATTTCTATAAGTACATGATACAACTTATGCAGACGTAGCTGACATCAATTACATACTATATAGAAAGCCCATTGTTATGCAGAGCATTTCGCGCAAATCAGGTCAATTTTTATCCCCAGGATGCGACCCCACACAGTCAGTCAGACTCAACACCCAGGCACCTTTTTTTACTGATAGTGTGCACAGGGACAGCAGGTGTCTTAAGGAAAACACGTCCGAATCGTGTCCACCACGTACCGGGGATCGTACCCGGCTCAGGTGTTGAGCTGAGACGCAGCTTCGGGTTGGAGGAGAAGATAAGAATTACTGAAGATGCCAATGTTTGGAAAGTGTTTGGCCGGAATGACTAGCCCAAACGATGTAAAAGCTTACCGTCTCCCACGGAAGGGTTTGGTAGTAGAGGGGATAACAGTCGTTAAGGGACCGCACGTGTTATAAATACAAAACTGATGGGTCGCAGGAGGCGACAGCAGACGTGATGGGTCATGAGGGATACCAGGACGTGATGGGTCGAGAGGAATACCGACGTGATGGGGGTAAAGGGGATACCAGGGGATGGGTCGTAGAGGAAATACCAGACATGCTGGGCCGTTAGAGGAATACAAAGACGTGATGGGTCGTAGAGGAATACCAGACGTTGATGGGTCGTAGAGAATACCCAGACCGTGATGGGCAAATGGGCAGTAGAGGAATTACCAGACGTGATGGGTCGAAAGAATATCAAAACATAATGGGTCTCTTAGAGGGATACCAAACCTGCGCGTTTTTGGGAGAAACAGGTGTGCGGGTTTGGGTTTGGAAGCAACGGAGGTAGCTGAGTTCCTTTCCCCTTGTGGGTGCAGATGATTCCTTCTGGTTTCCTTAAGAATAGGATACTGGTGATCCTGTCAGGGAGTGTGACATCCTCTCATTGTGTGTGTGTGTGTGTGTGTGGGGGGTTGGGGGGTGTATTGTGTGTGTGGTGTGTGTATGTGTGTGAGTGTGTGTGTAGTGTGTGTGTGTTTGTGTGTGTGTGTTGTATATGTGTGTGATTATGTGGTTTATGTGTGTGTGTGTGATGTGTGTGTATGTGTGTGTGTATGTGTGTGCGTTAGTGTGTGTATGTGATTGTGTTAGATTGTGTGTATGTGTAGTGTGTTGTGTGTATGTGTGTGAAGTGGGTGTGTTGTTGTGTGTGTGTTGATGTGTGTGTGTGTGTGTGTGTGTGTGTGTGTGTGTGTGTGTGTATGTGTGTTATGTGTGTGTTGAGTGTGTACTAACCTTTTTGTACTTCACCTATTTGTGGTTGCAAAGGGTCGAGGTCATTTAGCTCCTGGCCCGCTCTCACTGACTGGTACTAGGTCCTCTCTCTCCCTGCTCATCGAGCTTTATTCATACCTCGCTCTTAAGAACTATGTATGGTTTCCGCATGGTTCCCGCCTCCACTACTTCACTTTTCTAGGCTATTCCACAGTTGACTACTCTTGACTGAAGAAATACTTCCTATACACCCTTTGATTCATCTGAGTCTTCAATACCAATTGTGACTCTTGTGCTGTGTCCCATCTCTGGAAACCATCCCGTCTTTATCCACCTCGTTCTATTCCGCGCAGTATTTTATATATCGTTATCATGTCTCCCCTGCCCTTCCGGGCCGCAGTGTCGTCAGGCCGATTTCCCTCAACCTTTCTTTCGGTAGGTCAATCCCCGTAGCTCTGGGACTAGTCTTGTGGCAAACCTGTGCACTTTCTTTAATTCTTACGTGCTGGATAGGTGTGGTATTCCAAACTGGTGCTGCATACTCCAGTATGGGCCTGACCGTAAATGGTATACAGAGTCTTGAAACGAATCCTTTACTGAGGTATCGGAACGCTATCCGTAGGTTTGCAGCGGAGCCCCGTATGCTGCAGAGTTTATCTGATTGATGTGCGCCTCGGGAGATATATCGGTGTTTATTACTCACCCCCAGAGCTTTTTCCTTAGAGTGAGGGTTGCAGATTTAGGCGTCTAAATCTATATTGTGTCTGACGGTCTTCTTTGCCCTTCCCACATTCTTGAACTTTGCATTTGGCGGGTTAAACTCAAGGAAGCCAGTTGCTGGGACAGGCTTTGTAGCCTGTCAGGTCTCTTTTTGTTTGTCCTGGCCTGATCCTCATCCGATTTGATTCTTTCATTAACTTCACATCGTCCGCAAACAGGACACTTAAGAGTCTATCCCCTTCCGTTTTGTCATTCACATATACCAAAGACAGCAAAGGTACTAGGACTGACCCCTGTGGGACCCCCGCTTGTCACAGGCGCCCACTCTGACACCTCGTCACGTACAAGACTGTTGTTGCCTCCCTGTCAGGTATTTCTCTGAATCATTGCAGTGCCTTTTTCCTGTTATGTGTGCCTGATCTATAGCTTTTGCAGTAACCTCTTTGTGAGGAAAACTGTGTCGAATGCCTTTTCAGTTTAAAAAAAATAGCAGTCGATCCACCCCTCGCTCTTATTGTCTTACTCGTACCTTGTCAATAAAACTTGATAGGTTTGGACAAACAGGATTTTCCCCTCCCCTGAATCCATGCTGGTTGTCAATTATACACTTGTTTCTTTCCCAGGTGCTCCACCATCTCCTCCTGATGATAATTTCCATGACCTTGCATACTATACACAGTTTAGTGATATAGGTCTGTAGTTTTAGTGCCTCATGTCTGTCTCCTTTTTAAAAAATTGGGAACTAAATTTGACATCTTCCATACCTCGGGGAGTTGCCCAGTTTCAAATGATGTGTTGTAGATCTTTGTTAACGTTACACACATTTATCTCTGCTCCCTCTTTAAGGCCCACGGAAAGAGATGTTGCTGGTCCCACCGCCTTGGAGGTGTCAAGTTCGCATAGCAGCTTCTTCAACCTCCTCCTTGGTTAAATGTTACCTCATCCAAACACTTGCTGGTGACACCCCCCCTGCTCTGAATTTCCTGGAGTTCCTACCGGCTTTCCACTGTAATTAATTCTTTAAATCTTGTGTTGAGCTCCTGACATTCCTTCCCGGTCGTTCTTGTGAATTCCCCATCACCTTTCCTCAGTCTGATACCTGTGTCCTTGACTGTAGTTTTCCTCTGGATGTGGCGTACAACCGCTTCGGGTCAGTCTTGACTTTCGATCGCTATAGTCATTTTCGTATTGCCGCTGAGCCTTCCCTTCTCTATACGTGCAATATTGTTTCTGGCTCTTCGGCTAATCTCTTTTTTTACTGATGTTCTCTGTCTTTGTACCTTTTCCATTCTTGTACACCTAGTTTTTGCCTCCCTGAAACCTTTGGTGTGAAACCAAGGACTCGTTCTGTTCTTCCCATTATTTCTGTTTCCCTTGGGAAAAAACCTTCCTCTCTGCCCTTCCTTGCATTTTGTTGACCACATAGTCACATTCAATTTCTTGTACTGGTTTCCTGTCATTCCGTCTCCCATGGAATGTCTTGAAGAAGTTCCTCATGCGAGTTGTTCATCCTTTTGTAGGTCTGGTTTTTCCCACCTATTCCCTGCTGCTCTCTCCACTTGTAGCTCAACTATGTAGTCGAAGCACAGAACCACTGATCACTAGCTCCCAGGGGCCCTTTCATACATGAGGAAACCTACCCTCGATGTCAGAACTACTTAAGGTGAATACAGGTCGTCGTGCTGTTTAATCCTCTCCTCTCTCTTGTAGTGTCTCTAAATAGTTGATGCATGAGGTTTTCCAGTACCACATCCATCATCTTGGCACTCCATGGTTTCGGGACCCCATGGGGCTCCAGGTTTTTCAGTCAATCTCCTTGTATTGAAATCTCCCATAACTAGTAACTTTGCTCCCCCATGTGTGCTCCCTGGCCACCTCGGTCCTAGTGTGTCGACCATTGCTCTGTTGCTCTCATTAGTATCTTCTCTTGGCCTCCTGTCAGTTCTGTGTGTGGGTGGTACATTACATGCATTATAACTTATGTCACCTCAAGGACCTGGATTGTTCCAATAAGTAGTCCCTTTCGCCCGTGCCATTAATTCTCTTCCATTTTCTCAACCCCCCACTGGTTTTTAAAATGAGCAGTGCAACTCCTCCTCCCCTTCTCCTCCCTGTCTTTCCTGGAGGATTTGGATATCGGATGGAAAAGATTGATCTGTTATTATTCTGGTGAGTTTTGTTTCTGTGAGTTGCTATTATGTACTGGGGATGTCTCCTTGATTCTTTCGTCCAACTTCCTCATACTTATTTGTTATTCCATCTGAATTTGTATACCACACCTTCAATTCTTTTCTAGATTGGGTCTGGGGAGGTGTATTGGGGTTGGGAAGTGGGAGACCTGATAAGGAATTATGGGTGGTTGCTGTGGGGGTGGAGTTTGTAAGCAGTGGGGTGGGGATTGGATGTGGCTATGAGTGGTTTTGTTTAGAGTGTTTTTGGGTTGCACTGGGATTGACTGGTTGGGAGGCATCTATACGGAAAGTTGTGTGGGAGGCTGTATTTGATCTTACTGTGTCTGGTTCTCCTGTTGTCTTATCAATCCCCTTCTTTCCTCTTTCGCCTTTGTTACCATCTTTCTCTGTTTCTGCCTTTTGCTTGTGTTCTGTTCATTAGAAGATATACCTTCATGTATGCCGGCATGTCCCTTAATCGTGCTTTCTCCTCCAGGATCCTGTTCCGAGTCGATTCTGCTTGAATGTGCACTTTCACTGGCCGGGTTCGTTTTTTTACAAAACCCCCCTATTCTCCGAAATTTTCAGCTGGGTCATTTGTCTTCTCTATGGCTTTTATGATGCTTTCAATTGCTTTTTTTTCCCTTGTTTTCTCTGCTTCATCTTGTTTCCCTTCAAACTTCCTGGAGCCCATACACAAAAGACTGACCTCACCCTTTCATCTCCCATGCATATCCCTGTGCATCCCTCTCATTCAATTTGATTTCTCTCCATTGCAGCTTTCCTTTCTTCAGTTTCACTAGCTAATGCACTTGGGCTCAAGTGGCCTGTCATTTTCCCTTCTCGGCGTACACTGGGCTCTGCTGTGGTCTGGTAGGGCCCTCCACAGATTGCTTACCTCTTTCATTTACTACAGTCTCCCACATGATTGAGCTACATAACATGCAGATTTTGCTCCTTCTTTCCCTACAGTCCCCATATTTGTGGCTGAGGTAGCAGTCTCTGTTGTCAATCCCAAATGTTCTTTAGTTCTTTAGGCTGTTTCAGCATTTTTTCAGTTCCTCTTCTAAACTCCATATCCTGGCCTCTGGTCTTTGTCTTGCACCTCCCACTTCCTGCTTTCCATGTCTATTCCTCCTTCCTTTCCATGACTAAGTTTTCTTCTTAGTTCTGGACTTTCCCATTCATGTTCCCTTTTTGTGAGTCTTGTGGTCAACCTTTGCAGTTTCCTCCTCCTGTCCCTTGGTTTTTCTTGTTGCTCTCTGGCTACCCATTTTTAGTTTTATCATGTTGCCTAGAGTGGGAAACCTATGTAATTCTGTATGTTAGGTTAGTATGTGTATGTCAGTGTGGGGAAGGGGGGTTAGGTAGTGAGGGAACTGAGGCTATGTGGGAGAGTAGTGGGGAGGGGGGAAGGGGAGTGGAAGGGGGAGTGGGGGAAGGAGGGAAGAAGCAAGTGGGTGAGTGGGAGCGGGCAGAGGGGGAAAAGGAGGGAGAGGTTTTTTTGGGGGAGGGGGAGGGTGAAGAGGGAAGGGGGAGGGATCAGGTGAAGGCAGTGAGATGTGTTGTGTGTGTGTGTGTGTGTGTGTTTGTGTGTTGTGAGTCGTGAGTGTATGTTGTTTGTGTGTGTGTGTTGTGTGATGATGTGCTGTGTGTGTGTGTGTTGTTGTGTGTGTGTGTGTGTGTGTTGTTGTGTGTTGCGTGTGTGTTATGTGTGTGTGTGTTGTGTGTGTTATGTGTGTGTGTGTGTTAATGTGTGTGTGTGTGTTATGTTGTGATGTGTGTTGTTATGATGTGTGTTGTGTGCGTGTGTGTGATGTTGTGTGCATGTGTGTGTCGTGTGTGTGTTTCGTCGTGTGTGTGTCGGTGTGTGTCGTGTCGTGTGTCGTGTTGTGTGTGTGTGTGTGGTCGTGTAGTGTGTGTGTAGTTGTGTGTGTGTGTGTGTTGTGTGTGTGTGTGTGTGTGGTGTGTGTGTGTGTGTGTTGTGTATGTGGTTTGGTACTCACCCTAGTTGCGGTTGCGGGGGTCGTAAGTCCGGCTCTGGCCCGCCTCTTCACTGATCGCTACTAGGTCACTTCCCTGAGCCGTGAGCTATATCATTCCTACTGCTTAAAGCTATGTATGGATCCTGCCTCCACTACATCGCTTCCCAAACTATTCCCAATTACTGGACTACTCTGTGGCTGAAGAAATACTTCCTAACATCCCTGTGATTCATCTGTGTCTTAGCTTCAACGTGTCCCTTGTTACTGTGTTCCAATCTCTGGAAATCCTGTCTTTGTCCACCTTGTTAATTCCTCTCGTATATTGTATTGTCGTTATCATTGTCCCCCACTATCTCTCCTGTCCTCCAGTGATCGTAAGGTTGATTTCCCTTAACCTTCCTCGTAGGACATACCTCTTAGTCTGGGACTAGTCTTGTTGCCAAACCTTTGCACTTTCTCTAGTTTCTTACACGTGCTTGGATAGTTGTGGGTTCCAAACTGGTGCCGCTACTCCATATGGGCCTAACATACACGGTGTACAAGGGTCCTGAATGATTCGCTTATTAAGATGTCGGAATGCTGTTCTGAGGTTTGCTAGGCGCCCTTATGCTGCAGCAGTTATTTGTTTATTTGCGCTTCTGGAGATGTGCCTGGTGTTATACTCAACCCCATGATCCTTTTTCCTTGAGTGAGGGTTTGTGTCTCTGGACCCCCTGTATGTATGTGTTTTGTGTGTGTGTATGTATGTGTGTGTGTGTGGGCTGTGTATGTGTATGTGTGTGTGTGTTGTGTTGTGTATTGTGTGTTGTATGTGTGTATGTCGTGTATGTTGTGTGTGTGTGTGTGTGTTGTATGTGTTGTATGTGTGTGTGTTGTGTGTGTGTGTGTGTGTGTGTGTGTGTGGGTGTGTGTGTGGTGTGTGTGGGTGTGTATGTATGTATGTACTGTGTGTGAGTGTGTGTATCACCTTAGTTGTACTCACCTAGTTGAGATTGCAGAGGTCAAGTCCAAGCTCCTGGCCCCACCTCTTCACTGGTCCCCACTAGGTCACTCTCCCTGAACCATGAGCTTTATCGTACCTCTGCTTAAAGCTATGTATGGATCCTGCCTCCACTCATCCTTCCAAACTATTCACTTCCTGCTACTCTGTGGCTGAGAAATACTTCCTAACATCCCTTTGATTCATCTGTGTCTTTAGCTTCCAACTGTTGTCCCGTGTTGCTGTGTCCAGTCTCTGGAACATCCTGTCTTTGTCCACCTTGTCAATTCCTCTCAGAATTTTGTAGTCGTTATCATGTCCCCCGTATTCTCTCCGTCCTCCAGGGGTCGTCAGGTTGATTTCCTTAACCTCTCCTCTTTAGGACATACCCCCTAACTCTGGGACTAGTCTTGTTGCAAACCTTTCCCACTTTCTCTAGTTTCTTTACATGCTTGCTAGGTGTGGGTTCCAAACTGGTGCCGCATACTCCAATAGGGGCCTAACGTACACGGTGTCAGGGTCCTGAACGATTCCTTATTAAGATGTCGGAATGCTGTTCTGAGGTTTGCCAGGCACCCATATGCTGCAGCAGTTATTTGGTTTGATGTGCGCTTCAGGAGATGTGCCTGGCGTTATACTCACCCCAAGATCTTTTTCCTTGAGTGATGTTTGTAGTCTCTGGCCCCTAGACTTTTATTTCCGTCTGCGGTCTTCTTTGCCCTTCCCCAATCCTCATGACTTTGCACTCGGTGGGATTGAATCCAGGAGCCAGTTGCTGGACCGGTCTGCAGCCTGTCCAGACCCCTTTGTATTTTCCGCCTGGTCTTCGATCGAATGAACTTTTTCTCATCAACTTCACGTCACCTGCAAACAGGGACACCTCGGAGTTTATTCCTTCCGTCATGTCGTTCACAAATACCAGAAACAGCACTGGTCCTAGGACTGACCCTGTGGGCCCCCGCTGGTCACGGGTGCCCACTCTGACACCTCCCCCACGTACCATTACTCGCTGGTGTCTTCCTGAAAAGTATTCCCTGATCCATTGCAGGCCTTCCCTGTTATCCCTGCTTGGTCCTCCAGTTTTTGCACTAATCTCTTGTTGGTACTGTGTCAACGCCTTCTTGCAGTCCAAGAAAATGCAATCTACCACCCCTCTCTCTCTTGTTTACTGCTGTCACCAAGTCATAGAACTCCAGTAGGTTTGTGACACAGGATTTCCGTCTCTGAAACCATGTTGGCTGCTGGTGATGACATCATTCCTTTCTAGATGTTCCACCATTCTTCTCCCTGACAATCTTTTCCATGATTTTGCATATATACATGTCAGTGACACTGGTCTGTAGTTTAGTGCTTGATGTCTGTCTCCCTTTTTTAAAGGGTTGGGAATACATTTGCTGTCTTCCTGCCTCAGGCAATCCCCCTGTTTCGATAGATGTATGAATATTTTTGTTAGGGGTACACATAGCGCCTCTGCTCCCTCTCTCAGGACCCATGGAGAGATGTTATCTGGCCCCATTGCCTTTGAGGTATCAGCTCACTCAGAAGCCTCTTCACTTCTTCCTCGTTGTGTGTACTGGGTCCAGCACATGGTGGTGTACCCCACCTCTCCGTCTTTCTGGAGCCCCTTCTGTCTCTCTGTGAACACTTCTTTGAATCTCTTGTTGAGTTCCTCACATACTTCACGGTCATTTCTTGTCTCCCCTCCTTCCTTCCTTAGCCTGATTACCTGGTCCTTGACGGTTTTTTTCTTCCTGATGTGGCGGGTAAAAACAGCTTCGGGTCAGATTTGGCTTTTGCTGCTATGTCGTTTTCATATTGACGTTGGCCTCCCTTCTTATTGTGGCATATTCGTTTCTGGCTCAACGACTGTTTCTCCTTATTCTCCGGGGTCCTTTGCCTTCTATATTTCTTCCATTCCCTAGCACACTTGGTTTTTGCCTCCTTGCATCCTGGGTGAACCATGGGCTCATCCTGGCTTTTTCATTATTCCTGTTACCCTTGGGTACAAAACTCTCCCCAGCCTCCTTGCACATTGTTGCTACATATTCCATCATCTCATTAACTGGCTTCCTGCCAGTTCTCTGCCCCATTGAACCTCATTCAGGAAGTTCATTTCTTTTGTAGTCCCCTTTCCTGTAGTTTGGTTTCATTTGTCCTCCCTTTCCCTGCTTTTCCCCACTTGTAGCTCTACTGTGTATTCGAAGCTAAAAACCCACATGATCGTGGCCCCAAGGGATCTTTCACATGTGATGTCCTCAATATCTGCACTACTAAAGGTGAATACTAAGTCCAGTCTTGTGGTTCATCCTCTCCTCTCTCTCTTGTAGTGTCCCTTACGTGTTGGTACATAAAGTTTTCCAGTACCCCTCCATCATCTTAGCCTCCATGTATCTTGGCCCCATGTGGCTCCAAGTTCTCCCATTCGATCTCCTTGTGGTTAAAGTCGCCCATGATCAGGAGCTTTGCCCTGCATGCATGAGCTCTTCTCGCCACTGCAGCCAGTGTGTCAACCATCGCTCTATTGTCTCGTCATACTCTTGCCTTGGCCTCCTGCTGTTCTGTGGTGGGTTATACATCACTGCAATTATCATCTTGGGACCTCCAGAGTGAAGCGTTCCCGCTATGTAATCACTTTCTTCTCCGCTGTCTCCTCTCTCCAGCTCATCAAAATTCCATCGGTGTTTGATCAGCAATGCCACTCCTCCACCCCCCCTTTCCTTCTGTCTTTTCTCAGGATCTGGTATCCCGCTGGAAAGATGGCATCTGTTATCATACCTGTAAGTTTGGGTTTCTGGGGATCGCTATGATGTCGGGTTTGATGCCTCTTTGACTCTTTCGTGCCACCCCTCCCACTTGTTTGTTATTCCATCAGCATTTTTTGTACCATACCTTCATTTTTCCTTTCCAACACTGTGGTTTGGGGGGCCTGTGGGGGGGAGACCTGGTAGCATACTGTGGGATTCTATGGTTGGGGGTTGGGTGGAAGCTGTGGGTATGGATTTTATTGTGTGTTGGGATGGTGTGATAGGTTGTGGGGTTCTGAGGATTGTGTTTTGTGCTTGCCCTTGCTGCTCTGTTCTGCTCTGACTGACCTCTGCTGGTTCCATCCCTTTTCTCCTTTCCTAGCTCCTTTCGCTTTTTTGTCCTCTCCCTCAGCTGCTGTCTCTCTGTTTGAGTTCTGTCTCTGTCTAGGAACACCTTCTTGTACTCTTCCGAGCTTTTTAACCGTGGTTTCTCTTGGAGGATCCTGTTCCGCACTGTTTTTGTCCTGAGAATCAGCTTGAAAGGTTTCTCCCCTTCAAGTATCCCCCTATTCTCTGAAAATTTAAAAATCTCATCCATGTCTTCTCCCCTATTTTTCCGTGATGATTTTCTCAATCTCCTTTCTTTCTTCCTGCCGTCTTTCAGTGTGTGTCCTTTTCTCTCTCCCCCGAAGCCCATGGATAATCACTGATTTTGCCCTTTCCTCCTCCCATTGCCTCTCCCCCTGTGACTCTGGTTCCTTCTGTTGTGGTCATTTTCTCCTTGATTTTTCCAGTGGCTTTGGTAGCATGGTTGTGCCTCAGCATTCGACCTATCTCCCTCTCCATCTGCACCATCTGTTCTTCCCTTCCACTCCCTGGCCCTTCTTTGCAGGCTGATATGACCTTAGCTAATTCATATTTCCTTCCTTCCTGTTCAGCCTTCAGCTTCGTATGGTTTTGTCTTCTCTGGTCACTACCCCTGGACTTGCTTCAGCCCGTTTACCTCAAATTCTAGGACCTTTACCCTGGCTACTGCAGTTTCGACTTGTGCCTCCCAATTCTTCGTCTCCTTTTCCAACCTCTTTTTCCATTTCACAGAGAGCTCTTTCTCCATTTTTTTCAGAAACTCTCCTAATTTTCTCTCCCATTCTTGCTCTATCCTTTTCCACTGCTCCTCCTCCATTCCTCCCTACCAGTTTCCATTGTCATCTGATCCCCGATTCCTGCGAGTCCCAACCATTTTTTTTTAGTGAAAGAGAGAAAGAGAAAAAAGAAAAAGGGGG
>NC_069423.1:29859244-29999244 GCF_026875155.1 Cherax quadricarinatus | reverse complement strand
CTCACCCCACCCCCCTCATTACCACACCCCCACTTCAGTGTTGGTGAGGACCAGTAGTGGCCAGGTACAACACTCACCCCACCCTCCCTCATTACCACACCCCACCTCACAGTGTTGGTGAGGACCAGTAGGGGCCCAAGTACAACACTCACCCCACCCTCCCTCATTACCACACCCCACCTCACAGTGTTGGTGAGGACCAGTAGTGGCCAGGTTTACAACATTCACCCCACCCTCCCTCATTACCACACCCCACTTCACAGTGTTGGTGAGGACCAGTAGTGGCCAAGTACAACACTCACCCCACCCTCCCTCATTACCACACCCCCACTTCACAGTGTTGGTGAGGACCAGTAGTGGCCAGGTACAACACTCACCCCACCCTACCTCATTACCACACCCCCACCTCACAGTGTTGGTGAGGACCAGTAGTGGCCAGGTACAACACTCACCCCACCCTCCCTCATTACCACACCCCACCTCACAGTGTTGGTGAGGACCAATAGTGGCCAGGTACAACACTCACCCCACTCTCCCTCATTACCACACCCCACCTCACAGTGTTGGTGAGGACCAATAGTGGCCAGGTACAACACTCACCCCACTCTCCCTCATTACAACACCCCCACCTCACAGTGTTGGTGAGGACCAGTAGTGGCCAGGTACAACACTCATCCCACCCTCCCTCATTACCACACACCCACCTCACAGTGTTGGTGAGGACCAGTAGTGGCCAGGTACAACACTCACCCCACCCTCCCTCATTACCACATCCCCACTTCACAGTGTTGGTGAGGACCAGTAGTGGCCAGGTGCAACACTCACCCCACCCTCCCTAATTACCACACCCCCACTTCACAGTGTTGGTGAGGACCAGTAGTGGCCAGGTACAACTCTCACCCCACCTTCCCTCATTACCACACCCCCACCTCACAGTTTTGGTGAGGACCAGTAGTGGCCAGGTACAACACTCACCCTACCTTCCCTCATTACCACACCCCCACCTCACAGTGTTGGTGAGGACCAGTAGTGGCCAGGTACAACACTCACCCCACCCTCCCTCATTACCACACCCCCACTTCACAGTGTTGGTGAGGACCAGTAGTGTCCAGGTACAACACTCACCCCACCCTCTCTCATTACCACACCCCCACTTCACAGTGTTGGTGAGGACCAGTAGTGGCCAGGTACAACACTCACCCCACCCTCCCTCATTACCACACCCCCACTTCAGTGTTGGTGAGGACCAGTAGTGGCCAGGTACAACACTCACCCCACCCTCCCTCATTACCACACCCCCACTTCACAGTGTTGGTGAGGACCAGTTGTGGCCAGGTACAACACTCACCCCACCCTCCCTCATTACCACACCCCCCACTTCATAGTGTTGGTGAGGACCAGTAGTGGCCAGGTACAACACTCACCCAACCCTCCCTCATTACCACACCCCCACTTCACAGTGTTGGTGAGGACCAGTAGTGGCCAGGTACAATACTCACCCCACTCTCCCTCATTACCACACCCCCACTTCACAGCGTTGGTGAGGACCAGTAGTGGCCAGGTACAACACTCACTCCACCCTCCCTCATTACCACACCCCCACTTCACAGTGTTGGTGAGGACCAGTAGTGTCCAGGTACAACACTCACCCCACCCTCCCTCATTACCACACCTCCACTTCACAGTGCTGGTGAGGACCAGTAGTGTCCAGGTACAACACTCACTCCACCCTCCCTCATTACCACACCTCCACTTCACAGTGCTGGTGAGGACCAGTAGTGGCCAGGTACAACACTCAACCCACCCTCCCTCATTACCACACCCCCACTTCAGTGTTGGTGAGGACCAGTAGTGTCCAGGTACAACACTCACCCCACCCTCCCTCATTACCACACCCCCACTTCACAGTGCTGGTGAGGACCAGTAGTGGCCAGGTACAACACTCACCCCACCCTCCCTCATTACCACACCCCCACCTCATAGTGTTGGTGCGGACCAGTAATGTCCAGGTACAACACTCACTTCACCCTCCCTCAGTACCACACCTCCACCTCACAGTGTTGGTGAGGACCAGTAGTGTCCAGGTACAACACTCACTTCACCCTCCCTCATTACCACACCCCCACTTCACAGTGCTGGTGAAGACCAGTAGTGGCCAGGTACTACACTCCACCCTCCCTCATTACCACACCCCCACCTCACAGTGCTGGTGATGACCAGTAGTGGCCAGGTACAACACCACCCTCATTACCACACCTCCACCTCACAGTGCTGGTGAGGATCAGTAGTAGCCAGGTTTAACACCTCCTTTACATCCTCATTACAGCTCCTCCAGGCACAGTTATGAAAATAGGGGAAGGAAAAGAAGACCAGAAACACTGTATAGGCTCGGGGGACAAATGCTGCAAACCTGCCTGACAGAGAAGGACCTCAGGGTGAGTATAGCTGCGAGCACTGCGTCTGTGACACACATTAACAGCTAACGTGAGACTGGCAAATTTAAGGGTGACTTTCAGAAACCTCAACAAGGAGGCATTCACAACCCTGTGCATGGCATATGTTAGACCTATCTTGGAGTATGCAGTGCCAGCATGGAACCCGCATCTTATAAGCATGTCAAGAACCTGTGAAAGTGCAAAGGTTTGCTACGAGACTAGTACCAGAACTGAGGAAAGACTAGGGCTAAACCTGACGACACTAGAGGACAGGGAGTGACATTACAACGTACAAAATACTAAGAGGAATAGACAGGGTGGACAAGACGAGTGTGTTTGAGAGGTGCAACTCAGGTACACGAGGTCACAACTGGAAGCTAAAAACCCACATGAGTCACAGGGATGTTAGGCAATACCTCTTTAACCTTAGAGTGGCCATGAAGTGAAACAACCTAGACAGCAAAGTGGTAGTGGTATAATCTATACATTGTTAAAAAAAAGGTATGAGAGGACTCAGGCAACCAGGAGAGAACCCAGCAGCAGTGAGCGGAGAAGCCGGGTCAGGAGTAGACTCGACCCCTTCAGCCACAAATAGGTGAGTACAAATAGATGAATAGACTTCTGGCACCTCTCATGTTGATAATAGTGGTGACTAGGTGGCAGACACCCCCACTCATCACACTCCTGCACCTCTCATGTTGATAATGGTGGTGGGTGAGGAGGGGTCAGTGGGTGGCAGACACCCCCACTCATCACACTCCTGCACCTCTCATGTTGATAATGGTGGTGAGGAGGGGTCAGTGGGTGGTAGACACCCCCACTCATCACTCCTGCACCTCTCACGCTGATAATGGTGGTGAGGAGGGGTCAGTGGGTGGTAGACACCCCCACTCATCACTCCTGCACCTCTCATGCTGATAATAACAGCTACATTATGAGAGATGCGTAGGAAAAGTAGACAAGGAAGAGAGAGAGAGAGAGAGAGAGAGAGAGAGAGAGAGAGAGAGAGAGAGAGAGAGAGAGAGAGAGAGAGAGAGAGAGAGAGAGAGAGAGAGAGAGAGAGAGGCAGACAAACAGACAGACAGAAAGACAGACAAAGACAGAGAGCACGTACAAAGATAATCAAAGAGACTTTAAAATAAGGTGTCTCGTAGATCGGTTGGTAGCGCACTCAGCTCACACACTGAGTGACCGTGGTTCGATCCTCGGTACGGGTGGAAACATGGGGCGTGTTTCCTTAAGACACCTGCTGTCCATGTTCACCTAGCAGCAAGTAGGTACCTGGGGTGGTAGTCGACTGGTGTGGGTCGCAGCCTGGGGGGACAAAATTAACCTAATTTGTGCGAAATGCTCTGTATAACCAGGGGATTTCTATGTCACTGATGTCAGATAGGTCTGTATACGTTGTATCATGTACTTGTAGAAATAAAGATTATTATTATTATAACTACTGAAGTGCTTGCAACATAAATGAGCAGAGTGGATAAAAATAATGAAGACTAAACTATACCAGTGTAACAGCAGATGTTATGGTAATACCCTACAAGTTGTACTGGGTAAGAAACAAGCAACAACTGTACCGGTGTAACAGCAGATGTTATGGTAATACCCTACAAGTTGTACTGGGTAAGAAACAAGCAACAACTGTACCGGTGTAACAGCAGGTGTTATGGTAATACCCTACAAGTTGTACTGGGTAAGACACAAGCAACAACTGTACCGGTGTAACAGCAGGTGTTATGGTAATACCCTACAAGTTGTACTGGGTAAGACACAAGCAACAACTGTACCGGTGTAACAGCAGGTGTTATGGTAATACCCTGCAAGTTGTACTGGGTAAGACACAAGCAACAACTGTACCGGTGTAACAGCAGGTGTTATGGTAATACCCTACAAGTTGTACTGGGTAAGACACAAGCAACAACTGTACCGGTGTAACAGCAGGTGTTATGGTAATACCCTACAAGTTGTACTGGGTAAGACACAAGCAACAACTGTACCGGTGTAACAGCAGGTGTTATGGTAATACCCTACAAGTTGTACTGGGTAAAAAACAAGCAACAACTGTACCGGTGTAACAGCAGGTGTTATGGTAATACCCTACAAGTTGTACTGGGTAAGAAATAAGCAACAACTGTACCGGTGTAACATCAGGTGTTATGGTAATACCCTACAAGTTGTACTGGGTAAGAAACAAGCAACAACTGTACCGGTGTAACATCAGGTGTTGTGGTAATACCCTACAAGTTGTACTGGGTAAGACACAAGCAACAACTGTACCGGTGTAACAGCAGGTGTTATGGTAATACCCTACAAGTTGTACTGGGTAAGACACAAGCATCAGCTGGAAACCGGGCCCAACACTATCGTCTACGCAACCGGCTTTTTCTTCAAGTCTGATTAGATTTGGAAATGTTTGCTGCATATGAAAGTCTCGTTTAAATATCATTGTTGGCAAATGTTGCTCGTGAATCATCAACAACAACAGCAAGTTGCACTACTGTCGGCTTCAGGTTTGAAGTTATGACAACACCCTCGTCTCTCTCATCTAAAAGTAATTATAATACAACTGTCACTGAAGGATTACAATGACAGTGCCTGTTAAAATTAATTTTCTATCTTAAGGGTTTCCGGGCGATAACATGGGTAACGACTTTTCTGACAGGCTTCAAACTATCAACGCTGGTGTGTCTTAGACTGAGGAAGGTTCTGGCTTGTTCCTGGGCTGCCATAGGTGGCGCTCTCCACCAATGTTCATTGATAACTCATCAATGGGGTAGAGTATCCAGGAAGGAAAAGTCACCCATAGAGATGTCATCACCAGAGACATCAATGGAGTCACCATGTGGGAGTCACTTACTGGAGGTCACCATGCGGGAGTCACTGGAGGTCACCATGTGTGAGTCACTTACTGGAGGTTACCATGTGGGAGTCACTGGAGGTCACCATGTGTGAGTCACTGGTGGTCACCATGTGGGAGTCACTGGAGGTTGCCATGTGGGAGTCACTGGAAGTCACCATGTGGGAGTCACTGGAGGTCACCATGTGGGAGTCACTGGAGGTCACCATGTGGGAGTCACTGTAAGTCACCATGTGGGAGTCACTGGAGGTCACCATGTGGGAGTCACTGGAGGTCACCATGTGGGAGTCACTGGAGGTCACCATGTGGGAGTCACTTACAGAAAGTATCACCTGTGTGGAGATCCCTGCCGGAGAAGCCGCCACAGGAGGCCACTCACGTGAGGAGACCGACCAAGGGGTAGGCTGCCCACGTGGGCTGGGAAGAGTGGTCGCTGGGGTGCCCCTCCAGTAAAGAGTGTGGGACGGGGCGGGGTATGGGGGACCACACACAAGTCTTGGAAAGCACCCAAACCCTCTCACCGGCCCCCCTACCGACACACCAGATATTACCAGGAAAAAAGGGGGGAATTTTCCCATTTTCCGGCGAAATTGGCCTTGATAAAGCGCCGGTGTGGCCCCGGATAAAATGGAAAAATCCATAGCTGGTGGTGAGGCGACTCCACCTCACTCTGCTTTACTACCACACCCGCTGCCAAATTGGCTAAGGAATGACACAGGAGAACGAGCAATAACCACCCTTACAACCCTCGACTATAAGAGCCTCAAGAGGCGGCAGCCGGACGAAATGTTACCCATTCACTGTTTGCTTCACCCACCTCTTAGACCACACGGTAGGGGGAAGGGGGAAGTGGAAGGGGAGGGAAGAAATGGGTAGTGGGAAAGGAGGTGGAGGAGGGTGGAAAGGAGATAGGGAAGAGTGAAGGTTATTAACATGCAGACAGACCAAGCCACAGCATGGTAGGCTGGAGTCTGACAACTAGTCTAGCCTCAACCACAATGTAATCTTGCTCTTATTTACGGCTCGCTTAGAGGTAAGATTTGTTGAAAAGTAGGAGGAGGAGGAGGGAGCCAGGGAGATGGAAGGAGAAGAGAGAGAACGGAATAGTAGAAGCGGTGAGATGGAAAGGGAATGGAAACAAAAGAGCAAGGGAGGGGAAGGGGTGATAAAATCTAGGGTAAAAAACAAAAAAGAGTGAGAGGCAAGAGAACTCACCATTTAGAGAAAAGGAGAATAGGAGGACAGAAGTAGAACACAGATGGCAGTGAGACAGTGAGATACGTTAAGTGAGCAATGGCAGGGTGGGAGGGTGTAAATGAGGAGACGGGGAGGGGCACAAGAGAAATGTAAAGCACCTGCTGGTAACAATGTGCAAAGTTTTTACCTTCAAGGAACACAATATCATCACTATCACAATTGCAAGAAGAATGATAGGCTGGATAACGAATTCTTTCAAAACAAGATATGCCAAACTAATAGTGATACTATTTAAAATCCACTGGTATTCTAAAAATTAAAATATTGTTGTACTGTATAATAACACCCCCATTTAAGGCAGGTGAAATTACAGATCTGGAGAAAGTAAAGAGAACCTTCATGGCCCATATTCAATCAAATACATGAAATATTTTGAACTACTAAAATCTCTCAAATAGCAATTACAGCAGTCAAGAAAGATACATCAAAATGTACAACTGGAAATTACCGGAGTGACTAGTTGCAAATCTGTGCATTGGAATCAGTCCTTGCGAGAGCAGCGGGCACGAGACAGCGCAACATACCCTCAATGACAAACAAGGCTGCAATAAGTTTACTAAGAGAAAACTCAATATACATATAATTATCATTCCCACAATGGAAGAGCAGTTTTTTGTGATAGTTGTTGTGACATTTACTGTGCACGTTGACCTAAATTCTCTATTAGGAATATATGCAGCTTGGCCAGCTTGCACAATGCTTTGGAAAATGTCATATTTGCAACCATCACCACCGTCCATCAGGCCTCCCTACTATAATCCCAAGTCAGGTTACCCCAGTCTACACTACTCACGTAATCTCTTAACCACATATAATTTGCAACGCAAAAATTGGGGACCTTAACTTTGTTATTTTATTTGAAATGCTGAAGCTAAGTGATGTGTGATTGCTTTCTCCAGGCTCTTACAGTAACCTCAAGACCATCTATCAGAGAATCATTGTTTGCCAGAACTGACTTCTGCAAGTTATTTCCTCTAGTTGGTTCTGACACAAAATGCTTTAAAAAGTAGTCCTGGACCATTTCAGGAGACCTACTAAACTTTATATTCCCTGTCAAATTGATCCAGCTAATGATATTGTGTTCCTTGAAGGTAAAAAAAAAAAACCTCGCATATTGTTACCTGCATGTGCCTGACATTTTTCTTGCGTCCCTCCCCGTCTCATCATTTACAGTGATTTTAGACCCAACCACTAAGTCTCGTCGGTACAGCTGTTATGCTGAGCATAGCTGACTGCGGATTCCAGAGCAAATAACATGAATGTTACATATCAGCATATCCCAGCCAAGCCATCCTTGCAGGTACAACAACCACATACAACACTCCCATCCTCAACAAGGCTTTAGATGACATGGCACGTGCATGAGAGACCTATATAAGCCTGTTATAGTGTAGCGTAATTAAGAATGAAAAAAATAAAAAATAAGTATGGAGAATTACTTGTATGTGTAGAAACTATGAAACTAATTATATATATGTAATGTAATATAGCTTTTCATATTTTAATCTCATAAATGTTTAAAAGAATGTATCAGAGCAGGTTTATCGAGCCCAACCTTGATGAGATGGTGACGTGACTGACCTATAGGCTGAAGTAGTTCCCAATGATACAGGCTTGTTACCCAGCCTGAAACAAAGTATTGGTAAGCATACACTCCTGTAGGCTTTGAGATCATTTCCAGTGAACTGAGAAATATTCTCACCACGTGGTGATGAAATAATGAGGTATTATGGCACATTTGGCAACCTCGTGGAACAAGTTAGCTGGTAATAGGTAGACATCATTCTTCAGTCCTCCTAGCTTAGGTTTCTATAGGTATCTTTCACCAAGTTCATCCTGACCATGACTACGCGTAGTATTAGAATGGTGTTTAAACAATTTTTGAGAGCATAGGATGTCATATAGCCGAGTTCGTCGGAGGTTGGTTGGTTAATGAGGTTTAAAGTCTATTAACTACACGAGAACCATTAAGACTGCACATACCTTTTTTACCACCAGACAATACTTTAATCCCTAAAAAATGGATTTAAGTAAACTCTGAGCATATATACGCTGAGAGAAGTATATTTGCTCCATCTCTCTTTTCTGTTAGTGTGACTTTGTAAATAGTCCAAGTCGGACTGAAGCGTCGTAGTAAGCTCCTCCCTCCTATGTGCGGGTTATTTGTGTATTGTACCAGTCACGGTATTGTGCCTTCTTGTTCTTTATAAGTATATTTATCAGTGAATATATCCTGAGATCGTCGGTGGTTATCTAATATGTTCACTCCACTACCCAGTACTGGAACCACTGCCTCACTCCCCTACCCGGTACCGGAACCACTGCCTCGCTCCACTAACCGGTACTGGAAACTACTGCCTCACTCTACTACCCGGTACTGGAAACTGCTGCCTCACTCCACTACCCGGTACTGGAAACTGCTGCCTCACTCCACTACCCGGTACTGGAAACCCCTGCCTCACTCCACTATCCGGTACTGGAAACCACCGCCTCACTCCACTACCCGGTACTGGAAACCACCGCCTCACTCCACTACCCGGTACTGGAAACCACCGCCTCACTCCACTACCCGGTACTGGAAACTACTGCCTCACTCCACTACCCGGTACTGGAAACCACCGCCTCACTCCACTATCCGGTACTGGAAACTGCTGCCTCACTCCATTACCCGGTACTGGAAACCACCGCCTCACTCCACTATCCGGTACTGGAAACCACCGCCTCACTCCACTATCCGGTACTGGAAACCACCGCCTCACTCCACTATCCGGTACTGGAAACTGCTGCCTCACTCCACTATCCGGTACTGGAAACCACCGTCTCACTCCACTATCCGGTACTGGAAACCACCGCCTCACTCCACTACCCGGTACTGGAAACTACTGCCTCACTCCACTACCCGGTACTGGAAACCACCGCCTCACTCCACTATCCGGTACTGGAAACTGCTGCCTCACTCCATTACCCGGTACTGGAAACCACCGCCTCACTCCACTATCCGGTACTGGAAACCACCGCCTCACTCCACTACCCGGTACTGGAAACTACTGCCTCACTCCACTACCCGGTACTACACAACCACATTTAAATTATTTAAATTTAATTTAAATATAATGTTTGAGTACTCAGAGTTTGACAAAGGCAGACACAACCTCTACGATGGTGACTCTTGGATCTTTGTTGAGGTGTTCCATTACTAACCTGAAATAAATTTAATTATAAGATGACAACGAAGAGTATATAATAAATAAATTTACACTATAATCATAAGGAAGCGCTAAACCCTGGGAGTCATACAACACCTGGAGAGTGGGAGGTAATCAAGTTTGTCTCAAGGACAGGAAGAGATAGCTTTAATTCCTTGGATCAAGGCTCCTTCATCAGCATCAAGGGAAAAATCAACTGATAAATTTACAAAACAATACAATTTAAAATATATTAGTCTGGCTGAGTAACTATATAAATCACATTTATCAAGGTCAACTAAAATAAATAAGTATATTAAGGTGAATGAACACTGGTAATCTATTAATTTTCTAAACACAGCTTCTAATAAAATAATTATTTAGATTTAGTTATTTAATTTATATACAATATACACATTTCGCATTCATTTATATTTATACTTATTCATTTTACAAATTTAATACTTTTATGAATTGTTTATTTAGCATAACTCGGAGTCAATATTTATTTTATTTGTTAGTTATGCAACTTTAGTGTATTAATTCAAGTTAAGTGACTCTTGTCTTTTGAAGGAAAATTACAGAACTATAATTCATCTGTTGTCCGTCCAGCATCTTGATGTAGTCTTCATAAGACACAGTTATAATACTGTGTGGAGTGTCACTATGATGGTTGAAGTGGATCATAACACAGTACACCTCACATCACCATCACTGTTGTTCACACTATGATGGTTGAAGTGGATCATAACACAGTACACCTCACATCACCATCACTGTTGTTCACACTATGATGGTTGAAGTGGATCATAACACAGTACACCTCACATCACCATCACTGTTGTTCACACTATGATGGTTGAAGTGGATCATAACACTGTACACCTCACATCACCATCACTGTTGTTCACACTATGATGGTTGAAGTGGATCATAACACTGTACACCTCACATCAACATCACTGTTATTCACACTGTGATGGTTGATGTGGAACTCGTCATCATGATCCACGTCAACCATGAATAATGTGACGTCACGGCCAGAGGTCGCCTGGTCAGTTGAGGACAAATACTAAGTCGTCTTTTCTCATTATGAATTTAATAAATAATATTATTTCCTTTC
This sequence comes from Cherax quadricarinatus, assembly GCF_026875155.1. NCBI lineage: Eukaryota > Metazoa > Arthropoda > Malacostraca > Decapoda > Parastacidae > Cherax > Cherax quadricarinatus. The sequence continues at coordinate 29,988,384 of NC_069423.1, read as the reverse complement.
AATATAGTTTAATGATTGTATTTAACTTAGATGACTTCAAAACACATGGTGCATGGTTCTTCGCTTAGCATGATCATTCATTACTTGACTTTATCAACAGCAAACAAATTATAATCCAATATAGTTAAAATGTCATAAATAAAAACAATATTTGTGTTTAGCGGCATACACGACTGTGTAAAGTGGGACGACACAGGTTGCTACAGCAACGACTGGTTCTTCCAGAATGTTCATCGTAATTCAACGTATATTAAACGTATCCACATCAAATTAGAAAGTAAACAATAAGTGAGTGAAAATTATCCCAAATTAAATTATCCCCCAAACTGTCTCCTCAAACACACACGCAACATCAGCAGCAGCCTATGGTAATAGGTTCGCCCGTATTAAAGGTGACGCTAATAATCTAGCTGAAGACAATTTATGCAACTTATTATGCCATCCCAGCCCTTGGATCAAACCAGATTACCACCTACTGCCCAGGCGCTGTATCATATCTACGGGAGTCACGCTGCTTCAACTACCTCAACGTTTCTGGTCCCCTGAGTCACCTAGCTGCATCTCTACCTTTTATATTCTTCTGAGTCAGGTTCTTCCCACCTGACACCTGATCTTCAATTATCGCAGGGCAGTGCTTTCCCCTGAATATAATAATAATAATAATAATAATAATAATAATAATAATAATAATAAATAATAATGGAGGCTTTATCAAGTTTGTGATCTTATAAAGACTACTGTGTGAGCGAAACGTTGTTAATAAATGATTGCATTATACTGCATTTGTGACAACAATAATAATAATAATCAACAGCAATAACAATAAAAATAACAACAACAATAATAATAATAATAATAATAATAATTTACTTCATTCACGAAAGCAAATATTGAATGTGCAGCAGCAGATGGAAACCTGGTGTAGTCAAACACAGCAGGATACACACTACACTCTTCTATGAGTCACACGTACACACTACACTCTTCTATGAGCCACACGTACACACTACACTCTTCCCTGAGCCACACGTACACACTACACTCTTCTATGAGCCACACGTACACACTACACTCTTCCATGAGCCACACGTACACACTACACTCTTCTATGAGCCACACGTACACACTACACTCTTCCATGAGCCACACGTACACACTACACTCTTCTATGAGCCACACGTACACACTACACTCTTCCATGAGCCACACGTACACACTACACTCTTCTATGAGCCACACGTACACACTACACTCTTCCATGAGCCACACGTACACACTACACTCTTCCATGAGTCACACGTACACACTACACTCTTCCATGAGTCACACGTACACACTACACTCTTCTATGAGCCACACGTACACACTACACTCTTCCATGAGCCACACGTACACACTACACTCTTCCATGAGCCACACGTACACACTACACTCTTCCATGAGCCACACGTACACACTACACTCTTCCATGAGTCACACGTACACACTACACTCTTCCATGAGCCACACGTACACACTACACTCTTCCATGAGTCACACGTACACACTACACTCTTCCATGAGCCACACGTACACACTACACTCTTCCATGAGCCACACGTACACACTACACTCTTCCATGAGCCACACGTACACACTACACTCTTCCATGAGTCACACGTACACACTACACTCTTCCATGAGCCACACGTACACACTACACTCTTCCATGAGCCACACGTACACACTACACTCTTCCATGAGCCACACGTACACACTACACTCTTCCATGAGCCACACGTACACACTACACTCTTCCATGAGCCACACGTACACACTACACTCTTCCATGAGCCACACGTACACACTACACTCTTCCATGAGCCACACGTACACACTACACTCTTCCATGAGCCACACGTACACACTACACTCTTCCATGAGTCACACGTACACACTACACTCTTCCATGAGCCACACGTACACACTACACTCTTCCATGAGCCACACGTACACACTACACTCTTCCATGAGCCACACGTACACACTACACTCTTCCATGAGCCACACGTACACACTACACTCTTCCATGAGCCACACGTACACACTACACTCTTCCATGAGCCACACGTACACACTACACTCTTCCATGAGCCACACGTACACACTACACTCTTCCATGAGCCACACGTACACACTACACTCTTCCATGAGCCACACGTACACACTACACTCTTCCATGAGCCACACGTACACACTACACTCTTCCATGAGCCACACGTACACACTACACTCTTCCATGAGCCACACGTACACACTACACTCTTCCATGAGCCACACGTACACACTACACTCTTCCATGAGCCACACGTACACACTACACTCTTCCATGAGCCACACGTACACACTACACTATATCCTCTCTAAATCTAAATTTGTCCAACATGAATCTATAACTGAGAATCCTGTCCTGGTTAAATACTTTCATCACATTTTTATATCATTATTTATTCCTATTTTCCATTTGTACACTTTAATCATATCTCAATTTTACATCTTTCCAGAGAGTGAAAGTTCCGTGACTTCACACCTGACAGATACTGAGACAGTACATGCCCACTCCATACACACGTACAAAAACCGTAGGTGCGATGACGATTTTCCCTTTCGATTGAAACTTAAGAGGGACCAACAGCTAGAGCTTACCGCTAGCAAACATTCACACACACACTAGAAGCTTCATACACAGTGTTTAATGGCCTACAGCGGTGGGGAGGATGGATGTGTAGGAAGGATGGATGGGTGAGGAGGATTGGTGGGTGAGGAGGATGGGTGGGGGTGGGGGGTAGAAGGTTGTGGTGGTGGGGAGTGTAAGGAGCATCGGCGCCCCGGTAAATTTTTGTTAATTAGCAAAGGCGCTTAATTATGCAACTACTCGGCGGCTGGGCCTCCTGATGCCACACTTGTTCCCACACAATCATTCAAGCGAGTAACATTATTAAGGGTTTCCAGGTTTTATGCCTGTGTGTTGAGTACATGAGTGTGTATTCTCCTAGCTGTACTCACCTGGCTGTAGTCCTCTACGTAGTTGTAATCACATGGCTGTATTTACTTAGTTGTATCCACCTAGTTGTGATCACCTATTTGGATTTTCTTAGTTGTATTCTAGTTGTGCTTACCTACGTGTATACTAGTTGTATTCGTTTTGAGTAATAAGTTTATGTTGTATATAGATGTTTGTATGTGTTGAGGTGAATGATGGAGGGGCTGATTGTCCGGCATGTTATCTCCCTACCCGGGGTAGTAGTGCTGTTCTGCCAGCGACCCTGGCAGGAACTGCTCTAGCGATTTAGAGGTGACTGGTGAGCAAGGTGAACTATTTGAGTCACATCTAATCCTGGCTCTGCCGGGATATATACTGTTTTATCACCAGCCAAGACTGACTGGTGATGAACAGGCAATATGTAGCCTTAATGACCTATTGAGTAGTTGATAGGTTTAAAGCCCAATTCACGAACTAGTCTCCCGGTATTGTATCTGATGCTCTTGTAGTCTTCTCTTCTTCTTCAGGATACTTACAGCTTGACTCACGAAATCGTAATGACACGATTGCAAACAAATCATACCACGGGCGGGGTTAGAACCCCGCCCGTGGTATGGTTTACTTACAGCTTGTTTGGAGGTTCCTTCTCCTCCCGGTGACTGCACGAGTTGTAACTCAGGCTAAGATACTGATCGTCTTGCATCTAGAGTGATGGACTTGTTACATCAGACTACATCTCCACGTCGTCTACTTCATCTTCCACCAAGGATAATGTCTCCAGAGTGTGATTCATCTCTGTACTCAACCGATGAAGCCTGCAACGCAGGCGAAACGTTTCGTCAATAAAGATTCCTGGTGTTGCACTTGTCGGGACGTAGAGTGATTCTAGTTGAATTGGTTCGCTGATATCTATTGTCAATGCTGTTGCTTGTGGAACTCAACATCCTAGTGTTCCTCTTGCCTCTGCCTCTGCCCAGTGGAAATACTCTGTTATTGTTGGTGTTTTGATACTGTTCAGTTTTTCGGTTGTTGCTATGAATTAATGCTTTAACTATTTTCTCCTATATATGTAGTAGGATGATCCCACTTCTTAAAATGTTTTCAATTGTGAAGATTTTCATGGTGGTACGTTCATGTGTATACTGTTGTAGTGTTCGTCTCAGTGTCTTTAAATCTCTGTAGGTATCACCTGTTGATACATTAGACACAGGTATCACCTGTTGATACATTAGACACAGGTATCACCTGTTTAGCATGAACCACGTCTGATACTTCTGTCAAGGAGCCACTCTCTCTACTGCACATCTTTTTACCATTACAAGCTGTAGGTTCATACTATACTCCTTGAATGGCCACTACTGCAACATCAGTCTTCGCTGTATGTATCTCACGAAATTGTAATGACACGATTGCAAACAAATCATACCACGGGTGGTATGGTGTAGAAATATACCTAGTTGGATGAATCTTATTGAAGTTAGCTGGCCCAGTGGCTAACGCGACGGTCTGGAGTTTTGAGACTGACCGCTGGTTCAAACCCCACCCGTGGTATGGTTTGTTCGCTGTATATATGTTTCACCACTACCTTGATTATTTCCCCCCCCCACACCGTGTGAGGCCTAGTACGCTCCATCACCCTGCTGACAACCACCTCAGGTCTTCAATACTAACACCTCAACACACCTGCTCATCAATATCTTATACGTTGTTTAGCCTTAATCATTAATGTTCACTCTTGTCCATGTTTCAGACTGTATTGTACAATAAGCTCATATTTTCTTTATTGTAAAAAATATATTTTAACCAGTGACATATCGTCTCTTTTAAACATTTTCTTACTTTTTCTATTTTTCATGAAAGGGACTAAATATGTTCATTAGAAGCGACCTAGCATCGTCCTCCCCCGCTCCCCTAGGTTAGATATGTTCATTAGAAGCGACCTAGCATCGTCCTCCCCCGCTCCCCTAGGTTAGCTAAGGTAAGATTTGTCAGGAAACATGACAAGTATTTTAAAACGTGGGTCTTGGTCATATGACGACCAGCAACTGGAGATTTTGGTCATCTGACCAAGGCCTTCCGCTGGCTTACCGGTCCACCACTTGAAAAAATAAAGTTTGCTCCCTTAATTATACTCCCTCAGTAATATTCACCTAGTTATACTCCCCTAGTTATACTCCCCTAGTTATACTCCCCTAGTTGCACTCCCCTGGTTGCACTCCCCTACGTAGATGTACTTCTCACTACTTGCATTCCCCCACGCGTACTCTTCTACTTGCATTCTCTTATTCTGCTCATTTAGATGTACTCACTGCGCTGTATTCCGTAACCGGTTTTCTTACTCATATCAATCGTTATTTTGTAGCTCATAACGACAGGATTCTTTTATTTCTAAGACGCTTGCAGAACGTTAAAGTCATCTTGGAGCCACATCCTACTCTCTCTGCCGACCAAAGGATGGATATGAGGTGCACATTGAACAAGCCACAGGATGGACATGAGGTGCACAATAAACTAGTCTCATGATGGATATGATATGCACAATAAATTAGCCTCAGGATGGATATGGTGTGCACAATACACTAGGCACAGAATGGATATGGTGTGCACAATAAACTATGTACAGGATGGATATGGTGTGCACAGTGAATTAACAACAGGATGGATATTGTGTGCACAGTAAATTAACCACAGGATGGATATTGTGTGCACAGTAAATTAACCACAGGATGGATATGGAGTGCACAATAAACCAGGCACAGGATGGATATGGTGTGCACGGTAAACTAGCCACAGGATGGATATGGTGTGCACGGTAAACTAGCCACAGGATGGATATGGTGCGCACAGTAAACTAACCACAGGATGGATTTGGTGTGCACAATAAACTAACCACAGGATGGATACAGTAAACTAACCACAGGATGGATTTGGTGTGTACAGTAAACTAACCACAGGATGGATACAGTAAACTAACCACTTGATGGATACAGTAAACTAACCACATGATGGATACAGTGTGCACAATAAACTAGCCTCAGGATGGACATGGTATGCACAGTAAACTAACCACAGGACGGATTTGGTGTGCACAGTAAACTAACCACAGGATGGATTTGGTGTGCACAGTAAACTAATCACAGGATGGATTTGGTGTGCACAGTAAACTAACCACAGGATGGATTTGGTGTGCACAGTAAACTAACCACAGGATGGATTTGGTGTGTACAGTAAACTAATCACAGGATGGATTTGGTGTGCACAGTAAACTAATCACAGGATGGATTTGGTGTGCACAGTAAACTAATCACAGGATGGATTTGGTGTGCACAGTAAACTAACCACAGGATGGATTTGGTGTGTACAGTAAACTAACCACAGGATGGATTTGGTGTGTACAGTAAACTAACCACAGGATGGATTGGTGTGTACAGTAAACTAACCAACAGGATGGATTTGGTGTGTACAGTAAACTAACCACAGATGGATTTGGTGTGTACAGTAAACTAACCACAGGATGGATTTGGTGTGTACAGTAAACTAACCGCAGGATGGAATTGGTGTGCACAGTAAACTAACCACAGGATGGATTTGGTGTGTACAGTAAACTAACCACAGGATGGATTTGGTGTGTACAGTAAACTAACCACAGGATGGATTTGGTGTGTACAGTAAACTAACCACAGGATGGATTTGGTGTGCACAGTAAACTAACCACAGGATGGATTTGGTGTGTACAGTAAACTAACCACAGGATGGATTTGGTGTGTACAGTAAACTAACCGACAGGATGGATTGGTGTGTACAGTAAACTAACCACAGGATGGATTTGGTGTGCACAGTAAACTAACCACAGGATGGATTTGGTGTGTACAGTAAACTAACCACAGGATGGATTTGTGTGGTACAGTAAACTAACCGCAGGATGGAATTGGTGTGCACAGTAAACTAACCACAGGATGGATTTGGTGTGTACAGTAAACTAACCACAGGATGGATTTGGTGTGTACAGTAAACTAACAACAAGATGGATTTGGTGTGTACAGTAAACTAACAACAAGATGGATTTGGTGTGTACAGTAAACTAACAACAAGATGGATTTGGTGTGTACAGTAAACTAACCAACAAGATGGATTTGTGTGCACAGTAAACTAACCACAGATGGATTTGGTTGTACAGTAAACTACCACAGATGGATTTGTGTGCACATAAACTAACCACAGAGATTTGTTGACAGTAAACTAACCACAGGATGGATATAGTGTGCACAATAATCAGATGGTTCACTAATTTAAACAATACCATACAGTATTTGCCAAAGAAATATAAGTCTACGGATTATCATTGAAGAATTTCATTTATTCTTCAAAACTGAGAGTGAAGAGTCAGTACAGAGTGTAAACACGGAGCATGTGTGCCTTCTGCAGTACTGTTTAGTTCTTCTGTTCTATTACTGGTAGGTAGGCCTACTTTATGTTCTATTACTGGTAGGTAGGCCTACTTTATGTTCTATTACTGGTAGGTAGGCCTACTTTATGTTCTATTACTGGTAGGTAGGCCTACTTTGTTCTATTACTGGTAGGTAGGCCTACTTTATGTTCTCTTACTGGTAGGTAGGCCTACTTTAGTATTTTTCGGTGTGCAACGGACTTGTTTGCTTATCTAAGGGCTTCCATCTAGTTAGCATTGCCTGAAGAGGGTATCACATCATATTATATAGAGTGCTTCTGGTCCCCAATATAGGCCTCGGTTGCTGGCTTGATCGATCAAGCTGTTAGTGCCCGTTGCCCGCAGTCCAACATATGCACCCCAACCCCGCTGACTAAAAACTGTTTTGAAGAATCTGTCGAGTTCCTTCTTGAAGACAGCTAGAAGTTTGTTGGTGATTCCTTCTTATGCATGAAGGGAAGGTGTTGAAGAGTCGTAGTACCTTAATACTTATCGAGTTATCTCTCAGTGCGCTCATCGCTCCTTGTTTTTTATTGGAGGTATCCTGTACCATCTCAAAGATCTCATGTTCATATGAATAATTTCGGTTTGCACGTTTGGGACCAATCCCCCCAGTATCTTCTAGGTGTAGATTATGATGTATCTTATTCGCCTACGTTCTTTGGAATACAGTTTTGTGCACTTCTAGCGCTACCAGTAATTTAGGTGCTTGACTAAATTTATACGAACTGTGAAAGTTCTCTGAACAGTTTCTATCTAAGCAATTTCGTCTTCCTTGAAGGGAACCTTTAGTACACCGGTAGAGAGTCATCATTGGCTTGGTATACCTCGTTTTGAAGGTTCTAGTAATCCAACCTATCATTTTTCCTGCTGTTGCAATAATAACGTTGTTGTGCTTCTTGAACGCGAGATCTTCTAACATTATCACTCCCAGGCCTCTCACATTTGACTTACCTTCTATTACGTGGTTTAAACTTGTCTTGTTCTCTGATCTTATTTTCATTTCCTCTGTTTTTCCGTGCCGCGTAATAAGTGAAATCATGTGTCCTCACTTGACATCATACTCTTGTCAGTGGCCACAGCATATTACTGAATATGATTTATTAACTCAAACATATCAGTGAATAAATCATAAATAAAAGACTCTTAACAAATATTCTCATATAGAGGAGTTGTTAAAAGTGGGATTAAAATAAAACTCTTGAGGAATCTCACTCACACAACAAACCTCCAGGAACATGATTCCCACTGACACAGATCTCCAGCAGCATGATTCTCACTAACACATACCTCCACTAACATGATTCTCACTCAAACATACCTCAACTAACATGATTTTAACTCACACATACATTCACTAACATGATTTTCACTCACACATACCTCCACTAACATGATTCTCACTCAGGTACCTCCAGTAAAATGGTTCTCACTCACACATACCTCCAATAAAATGGTTCTCACTCTCACATACCTCCAATAAAATGGTTCTCACTCACGTACCTCCAATAAAATGGTTCTCACTCACACATACCTCCAATAAAATGGTTCTCACTCACACATACCTCCAATAAAATGGTTCTCACTCACACATACCTCCAATAAAATGATTCTCACTCACACATACCTCCAATAAAATGGTTCTCACTCACACATACCTCCAATAAAATGGTTCTCACTCACGTACCTCCAATAAAATGGTTCTCACTCACACATACCTCCACTAACATGATTCTCACTTTAGGTCTCCGGGACACTGATCGTAGATGCCTTGGCTAAACTAGCATTAAATAAAGAGAATGTCTAACAAAATTTTAATCTGTGAAATGGAAACTTAAATTCAATGTTAGATACAAGGAAGCAAAAAAGTTTGAGAAAAGTAGACAGACACTAAGAGATCCACAGCCTAGCCTTGCAGAATGTGACATGTAGAAGACCTCTATCGAGAGAGTAACTAGATCAGTAAACTACAGACCATTGTCACTGCTAGGGATGATACCAAAATGTTTGTCAATGCTGACACTGATACTCTGTCTGTCCGTCTCTCTGTCTGTCTGTCTGTCTGTCTCTCTTTGCACAGGGTTTTACATGGCTATGTTTAGAGTTCTTAACTTTATTTACAAGTTAAGAGCTGTCACCTACATCAGCTCATTTGAAAGCCTTTTTATTGTTATGTAATAAACAAATAATTAACAGGATGAAGCTGGAGTCATCTGCGGGCCGGCGCTTTCACTTGGTCAGCTGACTTTATTTCGTTGATGTTATTATGCTGTACGAACATGTTCCAGGCTTGGGTCATCCTGGGAATAAATGATCTCAGATGAAGCAATGTTCTGGAGAAGGGTATAGTCAGAGTGAAGCTGCTGCCTGCTGCCCGTCTTGTTGTGTAGAAGTGAAATCTAGGCCCACAGATAGCTCCAACTTTATCCTGTTCACTATTTGTATATTACAAAACAATAAAAGGGCTTTCAATGAGCTGATGTAGGTAACAACTCATGGTTTGTAAATAAAGTTAGGAATCCCTTAAAATAACCTTGTAAAACCCTGTGTAGAGAGAGAGAGAGAAGAGAGAGAGAGAGAGAGAGAGAGAGAGAGAGAGAGAGAGAGAGAGAGAGAGAGAGAGAGAGAGAGAGAGAGAGAGAGAGAGAGAGAGAGAGAGAGAGAGCAGGATATACACAATAATATTACATTCTATATTACCGAAACAACTCACCACTGCGACACGTCCCAGGAAACCCAGCAAGATATGGCAAATGACTTTTAAGTTTTATAAGATATCTGAGATCTTGAGACTATATCCACTCTTTGTATTAACCAACACACATTTTGTAGGCTCAGTGTTTGAAATCTAATAAATATTTACGTACAAAAACAATACATATCGAAATAAACACAAATACGCACTTAACAGAAGCCGCTGATGGGCGCGCGAGCGCACACGCACACACGGCCCCTCTCCTCAACACAACAAAAAAGACTTAGGATGACCACAATCCATTATTATAACAATCAGTAGTTGAGTCATTAGCAGGAAGCACTAGAGCGGGGAGGTAGGGGGGGAGGGAGTGAGAGAAGGGGTAAGCAGACTAAATGGACGGAGAAGTAGGTAGGGGATGAATGCAGGGGCAGGGGATGAGGGCAGGGGCAGGGGAAGTAGGGTGTCGCTCCCTCAATGGACCATTATGCTGTGACAGATGTAAGACGCTGGAAGTGTACCGCCTTTTAAAGTCAAACTGCGTTACTAGTGTCACGTCAGAGTACATCACAACACCTGGTGTAAGTGATAGTATCAATGTACTGGTAACACCTGGTATAAGTGATGGTATTACTGTTCTGGTAGTAACACCTGGTATAAGTGATGGTATTACTGTACTGGTAACACCTGTTGTAAGTGATGGTATTACTGTACTGGTAACACCTGGTATAAGTGATGGTATTATCTGTACTGGTAACACCTGGTATAAGTGATGGTATTACTGTACTGGTAACACCTGGTGTAAGTGATGGTATTACTGTACTGGTAGTAACACCTGGTATAAGTGATGGTATTACTATACTGGTAACACCTGGTATAAATGATGGTATTACTGTACTGGTAGTAACACCTGGCATAAGTAATGGTATTACTATACTGGTAACACCTGGTATAAATGATGGTATTACTGTACTGGTAGTAACACCTGGTATAAGTGATGGTATTACTGTACTGGTAGTAACACCTGGTATAAGTGATGGTATTACTGTACTGGTAGTAACACCTGGTATAAGTGATGGTATTACTATACTGGTAACACCTGGTATAAATGATGGTATTACTGTACTGGTAGTAACACCTGGTATAAGTGATGGTATTACTGTACTGGTAACACCTGGTATAAGTGATGGTATTACTGTACTGGTAACACCTGGTATAAATGATGGTATTACTGTACTGGTAGTAACACCTGGAATAAATGATGGCATCACTGTACTGTTAACATCTGGTATAAAGTTGGTATTGTTGTACTTGTGAAAACTTGTGTTGCAACAACGAATATGATCAAGTGAACATTGTAAATAATGGAGGAGAAGAAGAGGAGGAGAGTGACTATGATATGATGTGTTAGGAATATAAGCGAGAGAAAAGAAGCAATAAATAAAGTACAGTGAACAAGAGTGTAAAAGAAGATAATAAGAAAGTGGAATGAGGAGTCAGAGAGAGAGAGAGAGAGAGAGAGAGAGAGAGAGAGAGAGAGAGAGAGAGAGAGAGAGAGAGAGAGAGAGAGAGAGAGAGAGGAAAGAGGGGGACACGGGACGCTAAGAGTCTGCGAGAGCGGAAGAGATGAGAGAGCAAAGAGGAAGGGCAGGAAATGGGAGATAAAGGAGAGAGGAAGAGAAGCAGAGATGAGATGGGAGGAAGAGGGAGAACTAGAAGTAGTTGTAGGGGAACTGGAGAAGAATAAAGGGGGCAGAAAAGAGGTAAGAAACAACCACTAAGATTGTATCAGCCTTTAGGCCTTCAGTAATCACGTAGGTTCTATCAACCCTCCACGGCCCTGTAAAATTAGTAAGGGAGGGCTGAACCCGTAAGAGCCATAGAGAATCTGAAGACTGAGAGGTACTGACGTCTGATCCAAGGAAAGGGTAGCTCCGGTTACATGGAACAAGATCCCTTTACAAACAACAAGGCTTGATCTGGGTTAATATTTATCAGGGGTTAATAACCCCTGTGTTAGTAACCTTTATGCTAATAACCGTGATGATAACCACTGTGGTAATAACCCTCTGTGTTAATAACCCCTGTGGTAATAACCCCCTGTTGTAATAACCTCTACTAACCCCCTGTTGTAACAACCCTGCTAAACAGTAGTAATAACCACCTGCAAGCCCCAGTTGAAAACCCCGGTAACAACCTGGTTGTAACAACGGGAACCCTGTTGGAGAAGCAAGAAGGATAACCAGCAAAGTTGTAAAGCAGCAAATGTTTAATAAATGCAAAGTGAAAACTGCTGAGACCGTTGGTAGAAACGGTGAATAAAGTGTTGTAGAACTTGCAACGAATAAAGGCACCGTAAGAGTTGTAAGAAACACCCTAACCGATTGTATACACCGGTTAAGCCCACTTAGTAATAACACTAGCTAAACCCCACGTGAACCCAGTAAACTTTGTAAGAGGGCCTGAACCCCGTTAAGTAACCCGGTAATGGAATCTGCAACTGTGAAGTAACCTGCCGGCTGAACTCAAGGAAAACCGGTAACTCCCGTTGTACATGAACAACTGCAATCCCTGTTGTACATAACACAGGCTTACCCTGTGGTAATAACTTAATCCGGTGTTAAATTAACCCCTTGTATAACCCTTAACCCCTTTGCTAATAACCTGCATAAACCACTGTTGAATAACCCTCTCACTGTTTAATAACCCCAGTGCTATAACCCCCTGTTGTAATAACCTCTGCTAACCCCCTGTTGTAAAACCCCGGTTAACCCTGATGTAATAACCCCTGCTAACCCCCTGTTGTAATAACCACGGTTAAACCTTGTTGTAATAACCCCGGTTAACCCACTGTTGTAATAACCCCTGTTAACCCCGTTGTAATAACCCCTGCTAACCCCCTGTTGTAATAACCCCGCTAACCCCTGTTTAATAACCCCTGAAACCCCCTGTTGTAATAACCCCTGCTAACCCCCTGTTGTAATAACCCCGTGTTAACCCCTGTTGTAAAACCCTGCTAACCCCTGTTGTAATAACCCCGGCTTAACCCCCTTTGTAATAACCCCTGCTAACCCCTGTTGTAAACCCTGCAACCCCTTGTGTATAACCCCTGAACCTCCTGTTGTAATAACCCCTGCTAACCCCCTGTTGAATAACCCCAGCTAACCCTGTTGATAACCCGCTAACCCCCTGTGTAATACCCCGCACCCTGTTGTAATAACCCCGGTTAACCCACTGTTGCAATAACCCCTGCTAACCCCCTGTTGTAATAACCACGGCTAACCCTCTGTTGTAATAACCCCGGTTAACCCACTGTTGTAATAACCCCTGCTAACCCCCTGTTGTAATAACCCCGGCTAACCCCCTGTTGTAATAACCCCTGCTAATCCCTGTTGTAATAACCCCGGCTAACCCCTCTTTGTAATAACCCCTGCTAACCCCCTGTTGTATACCCCGCTAACCCTGTTGTAAAACCCCTGCTAACCCCCTGTTGTAAACCCTGCTAACCCCGTTGTAATAACCCTGCAACCACTGTTGTAATAACCCGCTAACCCCTGTTGTAATAACCCCTGCTAACCCCCTGTTGAATAACCCCGTTAACCCACTGTGTAATAACCCCTGCTAACCCCTGTTGTAATAACCCTGCTAACCCCCTGTTGTAATAACCCCTGTAACCCACTGTTGTAATAACCCCTGCTAACCCCTGTTGTAATAACCCCTGCTAACCCCTGTTGAATAACCCCGCTAACCCACTGTTGTAATAACCCCTGCTAACCCCCTGATTGTAATAACCCCTGCTAACCCCCTGTTGTAATAACCCCGTTAACCCACTGTTGTAATAACCCCTGCTAACCCCTGTTGTAATAACCCCGGCTACCCCTGTTGTAATGAACCCTGCTAACCCACTGTTGTAATAACCCCTGCTAACCCCTTTGTAATAACCCCCTGCTATCCCCTGTTGTAATAACCCCTGCTAACCCCTGTTGAAATAACCCCTGCTAACTCCACTGTTGTAATAACCCGGCTAACCCCTGTTGTAATAACCCCTGCTAACCCCTGTTGTAATAACCCCTGTTAACCCCTGTTGAATAACCCCTGCTAACCCCCTGTTGTAATAACCCCTGGTAATACCCTCTGTTGTAATAACCCCGCTAACCCACTGTTGTAATAACCCCTGCTAACCCCACTGTTGTAATAACCCCTGCTAACCCCTGTTGTAATAACCCCGCTAACTCCTGTTGTAATAACCCCTGCTAACCCCCTGATTGTAATAACCCCTGCTAACCCCTGTTGTAATAACCCCGCTAACCCCTGTTGTAATAACCCCTGCTAACCCCTGTTGTAATAACCCTGCTAACCCCTGTTGTAATAACCCCTGCTAACCCACTGTTGTAATAACCCTGCTAACCCACTGTTGTAATAACCCCTGCTAACCCACTGTTGCAATAACCCCTGCTAACCCACTGTTGTAATAACCCCTGCTAACCCACTGTTGTAATAACCCCTGCTAACCCCCTGTTGTAATAACCCCTGCTAACCCCTGTTGTAATAACCCCTGCTAACCCCTGTTGTAATAACCCCTGCTAACCCACTGTTGTAATAACCCCTGCTAACTCCCTGTTGTAATAACCCCTGCTAACCCCCTGTTGTAATAACCCCTGCTAACCCCTGTTGTAATAACCCCTGCTAACCCACTGTTGTAATAACCCCTGCTAACCCACTGTTGTAATAACCCCTGCTAGCTCACTGTTGTAATGACCCTTGCTAACCCACTGTTGTAATAACCCCTGCTAACCCACTGTTGTAATAACCCCCTGCTATCCCACTGTTGTAATAACCCCTGCTAACCCACTGTTGTAATAACCCCTGCTAACCCACTGTTGTAATAACCCCTGCTAACTCCTGTTGTAATAACCCCTGCTAACCCCTGTTGTAATAACCCCTGCTAACCCCTGTTGTAATAACCCCTGCTAACCCACTGTTGTAAACCTGCAACCCCTGTTGTAATAACCCCTGCTAACCCCTTAATACCTGCTACCTGTGTAATAACCCCTGCTAACCCACTGTTGTAATAACCCCTGCTAACCCCTGTTGTAATAACCCCTGCTAACCCCTGTTGTAATAACCCCTGCTAACCCCTGTTGTAATAACCCCTGCTAACCCCTGTTGTAATAACCCCTGCTAACCCTTTGTAATAACCCCTGCTAACCCGTTTAAACCCTGCTACCCCTGTTGTAATAACCCCTGCTAACCCCTGTTGTAATAACCCCTGCTAACCCCTGTTGTAATAACCCCTGCTAACCCCTGTTGTAAACCTGCTAACCCCTGTGTAATAACCCCTGCACCCTGTTGTAATAACCCCTGCTAACCCCTGTTGTAATAACCCCTGCTAACCCCTGTTGTAATAACCCCTGCTAACCCCTGTTGTAATAACCCCTGCTAACCCCTAGTGTTATTAACACCAATACAACCTTCTTCTGCTGACTCGTAAAACAAAACTACCTTCACTACATTTTCTATCCCACTACTTTCTCTCTCTCTCTCTCTCTCTCTCTCTCTCTCTCTCTCTACGTCTCCTTCACTCCTTCCTTTCATTCGCTTTTTTTTTTTTTTTACACAGGGTTTGACAAGGTTAAGGATCCCTAACTTTATTCACAAGCTATTTACAGGTTAAGGATTCCTAACTTTATTGGCAAGCTAAGAGCTGTTACCTACATCAGCTCATTTGAAAGCATTTTTATTGTTATGAGACATACAAGTAGGGAACAGGATGAAGTTGGAGCCATCTGTGGGCCAGCATTTTCATTTGATCAACTGACTTTATCTCGTTGACATCATTATGCTGTACGAATGGTTCCATACTCGAGTCATCCTGGGTATGTATGCCTTTATTTCCATTTCTTTCCTTTTTATTTCACATTTTCACAGCTATTTCTTTTTTTCCCTTTACGTCCCATATCCTTATCCTACCCCCTCCTTACCTTCCTTCTCCCTACCATATTCCCTCTCCATCCTACTATCATCTCTCTCTCTCTCTCTCCTCTTCTTCCCTGTTTTTTCTCTTCATCAACTTGTTTTTTCTTACCTTTTTCCTTCCCTCTCCTCTTCCCTTGGTTTTCCCCTCCTTTATCCTCGCCTTCGCTTTCGTTGTCCTTCCGACCCTCTCCATTCCCCTTCCTTCCTTTCTCCCCCTCCCTCACATTTTCTCCTTTTCTTTCGTTTCCCTCTCCTCTTCCTTCCTTTGCCCTATTCTCGTTGTCCCTTCCGTCCCCTCGTTTTCCCTTCCGTTCCCTTCTCTCCCTTCCCCACCTCCCTGGGTGTTGTGGGTGTGGGGAGAGGGTATAGGGGGGCGGGGGGGGGCAGAGCGTCTTGGCTGAGTGCCGCCAATAGGGAGCCAGCACAGCCATTTCTGCAGGATCATTAGCTGCTGTGAATGGTCGCTAAAGAGAGACAAGCGCTCACTTCCAGGATTCTTCCAGACCCTGACTGGAATCTCCAGAGACCCTCCATGCTAGTCTATACCAGTCTATTCACTGGCCGCCACTAAGACGCGAGCCTCAAACAGTCTTTTTCAGCTAAACGATCTGGCCGGGAAACCCAACCCTCCAAGACAGAAAGACCCGGAAGACTGGCTTTTACAAGGTGCCATCCTGGAACTTAGGACATAAGAGAATAAGAGCGCCTTTCCAGGTGGATTGAGAGACGTGGGTTAGGTGCGTAAGGCGTGGTCAGCGCACAAGACGGATGAAGCAAGATGGAGTATTCACTTAATGACCTAAAATCGAGTCGTGTGGAGTCTGAGATACACAGATCGGATCCATTAGCCAGATGAAAGGCTGACTGCTCTCTCTCCTCCCTGGCCCACTGCCCCTACCACGCCTGCTATGTGTCAGCTATACTGCCTTCTATGTGTCAGCTATACTGCCCTCTATGTGTCAGCTTTACTCCCTTCTATGTGTCAGATATACTGCCCTCTCTGTACCATCTGTACTGTCCTCTATGTGTCCGCTATAATTCCTTGTAAGTGTCAGCTATACTACCCTACATGTGTCAGCTATACTACCATATATGTGCCACGTTCTGTAAATGAATCAGCTGTTTTAAATATACTGTCCTTAGGTAAGGTTTGTCAGGAAACAGGACAAGTGTTTCCTGACGCAGGTCTTAGTCATATGATGACCCGTAGCAGGAGCTTTGACCATCTGACCAAGGCCTTTCACTGGCTTACCGGCCCACCCTTTAAAAATTAGGGCTACATTATTTATATCTACTGTCCTTGCTCTATTATAATTCCCACTATGTACCATCTAAGCTCTTTAGAGTAAAAGAGAGCTGAGGTTCGAGAAGTACCGAGCTCTACGAACCAGTTCCACTTCACAGAGGCAGCAGCAGAGCAATGACAAAAACACCAGCAGACCTATTTACACTAATACAAAAGTTCATACATATGAGAGAGTGAGATGGCAGTGTTAGGGAGCACCACAAGCCCGGTCCCCATGGCTTCAGTAAAGACAAGAAGGCTTCAGTAAAGACAAGAAGGCTTCAGTAAAGACAAGAAGGCTTCAGTAAAGACAAGAAGGCTTCAGTAAAGACAAGAAGGCTTCAGTAAAGACAAGAAGGCTTCAGTAAAGACAAGAAGGCTTCAGTAAAGACAAGAAGGCTTCAGTTTAAAAACAAGAAGGCTTCAGTAAAGACAAGAGGCTTCAGTAAAGACAAGAAGGCTTCAGTAAAGACAAGAAGGCTTCAGTAAAGACAAGAAGGCTTCAGTAAAGACAAGAAGGCTTCAGTAGACAAGAAGGCTTCAGTAAAGACAAGAAGGCTTCAGTAAAGACAAGAAGGCTTCAGTAAAGACAAGAAGGCTTCAGTAAAGACAAGAAGGCTTCAATAAAGCAAGAATGCTTCAATAAAAGCAAGAAGGTTCAATAAAGACAAGAAGGCTTCAGTAAAAGCAAGAAAGCTTCAGTAAAAGCAAGAAAGCTTCAGTAAAAGACAAGAAGGTTTCAGTAAAAGCAAGAAAGCTTCAGTAAAAGCAAGAAAGCTTCAGTAAAAGACAAGAAGGCTTCAGTAAAAGCACGAAAGCTTCAGTAAAAGCAAGAAAGCTTCAGTAAAAGACAAGAAAGCTTCAGTAAAAGCAAGAAAGCTTCAGTAAAAGCAAGAAAGCTTCAGTAAAAGCAAGAAAGCTTCAGTAAAAGCAAGAAAGCTTCAACAAAAGCAGGAAAGCTTCAGTAAAAGACAAGAAGGTTTCAGTAAAAGCAAGAAAGCTTCAGTAAAAGCAAGAAAGCTTCAGTAAAAGCAAGAATGCTTCAGTAAAAGACAAGAAGGCTTCAGTAAAAGCAAGAAAGCTTCAGTAAAAGCAAGAAGGCTTCAGTAAAAGCAAGAAGGCTTCAGTAAAGACAAGAAGGCTTCAGTAAAAGCAAGAAAGCTTCAGTAAAAGACAAGAAGGCTTCAGTTAAAGCAAGAAAGCTTCAGTAAAAGACAAGAAGGCTTCAGTAAAAGCAAGAAAGCTTCAGTGAAAGCAAGAAAGTTTCAGTAAAAGCAAGAAGGCTTCAGTAAAAGCAAGAAAGCTTCAGTAAAAGCAAGAAGGCTTCAATAAAAGTAAGAATGCTTCAACAAAAGCAAGAATGCTTCAATAAAAGCAAGAAGGCTTCAGTAAAAGCAAGAATGCTTCAGTAAAAGCAAGAAGGCTTCAGTAAAAGCAAGAAGGCTTCAGTAAAAGCAAGAAGGCTTCAGTAAAAGCAAGAAGGCTTCAGTAAAAGCAAGAAGGCTTCAGTAAAAGCAAGAAGGCTTCAGTAAAAGCAAGAAGGCTTCAGTAAAAGCAAGAAAGCTGCAGTAAAAGAAAGAAGGCTTCAGTAAAAGCAAGAAGGCTTCAGTAAAAGCAAGAAGACTTCAGTAAAAGCAAGAAGGCTTCAGTAAAAGCAAGAAGGCTTCAGTAAAAGCAAGAAGACTTCAGTAAAGGCAAGAAAGCTTCAGTAAAAGCGATAATGCTTCAGTAAAAGCAAGAAAGCTTCAGTAAAAGCAAGAAGGCTTCAGTAAAAGCAAGAAAGCTTCAGTAAAAGCAAGAAGGCTTCAGTAAAAGCAAGAAGGCTTCAGTAAAATCAAGAAGGCTTCAGTAAAAGCAAGAAGGCTTCAGTAAAAGCAAGAAGGCTTCAGTAAAAGCAAGAAGGCTTCAGTAAAAGCAAGAAGGCTTCAGTAAAAGCAAGAAGGCTTCAGTAAAAGCAAGAAGGCTTCAGTAAAAGCAAGAAAGCTGCAGTAAAAGAAAGAAGGCTTCAGTAAAAGCAAGAAGGCTTCAGTAAAAGCAAGAAGACTTCAGTAAAAGCAAGAAGGCTTCAGTAAAAGCAAGAAGGCTTCAGTAAAAGCAAGAAGACTTCAGTAAAGGCAAGAAAGCTTCAGTAAAAGCGATAATGCTTCAGTAAAAGCAAGAAAGCTTCAGTAAAATCAAGAAGGCTTCAGTAAAAGCAAGAAAGCTTCAGTAAAAGCAAGAAGGCTTCACTAAAAGCAAGAAGGCTTCAGTAAAGCAAGAAGGCTTCAGTAAAAACAAGAAGGCTTCAGTAAAAGCAAGAAGCTTCAGTAAAAGCAAGAAGACTTCAGTAAAAGCAAGAAGGCTTCAGTAAAAGCAAGAAGGCTTCAGTAAAAGCAAGAAGGCTTCAGTAAAAGCAAGAAGGCTTCAGTAAAAGCAAGAAGGCTTCAGTAAAAGCAAGAAGACTTCAGAAAAAGCAAGGAGGCTTCAGTAAAAGCAAGAAAGCTTCAGTAAAAGCACGAAAGCTTCAGTAAAGACAAGAAGGCTTCAGTAAAGGCAAGAAGGTTTCAGTAAAGACAAGAAGGCTTCTGTAAAGACAAGAAGGCTTCAGTAAAGACAAGAAGGCTTCAGTAAAGACAAGAAGGTTTCAGTAAAGACAAGAAGGCTTCATTAAAGACAAGAAGGCTTCATTAAAGACAAGAAGGCTTCAGTAAATACAAGAAGGCTTCAGTAGAGACAAGAAAGCTTCAATAAAGGCGAAAAAGCTTCATTAAAGACAAGAAGGATTCAGTAAAGACAAGAAGGCTTCAGTAAAAGCAAAAAGGCTTCAGTAAAGACAAGAAGGCTTCAGTAAAAACAAGAAGGCTTCAATAAAGCAAGAATGCTTCAAGAAAAGCAAGAAGGCTTCAGTAAAGACAAGAAGGCTTCAGTAAAGACAAGAAGGCTTCAGTAAAAGCAAGAAAGCTTCAGTAAAAGACAAGAAATCTTCAGTAAAAGCAAGAAAGCTTCAGTAAAAGACAAGAAGGCTTCAGTAAAAGCAAGAAAGCTTCAGTGAAAGCAAGAAAGTTTCAGTAAAAGCAAGAAGGCTTCAGTAAAAGCAAGAAAGCTTCAGTAAAAGCAAGAAGGCTTCAGTAAAAGCAAGAAAGCTTCAGTAAAAGCAAGAAGGCTTCAGTAAAAGCAAGAAAGCTTCAGTAAAAGCAAGAAGGCTTCAATAAAAGTAAGAATGCTTCAACAAAAGCAAGAATGCTTCAATAAAAGCAAGAAAGCTTCAGTAAAAGCAAGAACAAGAAAGCTTCAGTAAATGCAAGAAGGCTTCAACGAAAGCAAGAATGCATCAGTAAAAGCAAGAATGCTTCAGTAAAAGCAAGAAGGCTTCAGTAAAAGCAACAAAGCTTCAGTAAAAGCAAGAAGGCTTCAGTAAAAGCAAGAAAGCTTCAGTAAAAGCAAGAAGGCTTCAGTAAAAGCAAGAAAGCTTCAGTAAAAGCAAGAAAGCTTTAGTAAAAGCAAGAAAGCTTCAGTAAAAGCAAGAAGAACCTGCCTCTCACACCTAATGCATCACTACCACAAAATCATAGGGACATTGAAAGGAAGAAAAGTGCGGACATTGTATACAAGGTTCTCGCCAAGCCATTTAACATATGTAGGCCATTAACTGCTCACCTTCAAAATTATGTCAGTGGGAATCACGCGTGAAGAACACAGATTTATAATATATTTGTAAAGTGATAAAGATAACTCACACGGTGATGGTACGGTGTTGTCACGGTGCTGTCACGGTGTTGTCACAGTGTTGTCAGTGTTGACACGGTGTTGTCACAGTGTTGACACAGTGTTGACACGGTGTTGTCACAGTGTTGACACGGTGTTGTCACAGTGTTGACACGGTGTTGTCACAGTGTTGACACGGTGTTGGGCACAGTGTTTGACACGGGTGTTGTTACCGTGTTGACACGGTGTTGTCACTGTGTTGACACGGTGTTGTCACGGTGTTGTCACGGTGTTGTCACAGTGTTGACACGGTGTTGTTACCGTGTTGACACGGTGTTGTCACTGTGTTGACACGGTGTTGTCACGGTGTTGTCACGGTGTTCTTACACGGTGTTGACACGGTGTTGTCACAGTGTTGACACGGTGTTGTCAAAGTGTTGACACGGTGTTGTCACAGTGTTGACACGGTGTTGTCACAGTGTTGTCACGGTGATGACACGGTGTTGACACGGTGTTGTCACAGCGATGGCAGGCTCGCCAACATAGTGTTGACAACTTTAGATATACAGTTGCTTCTCCTCAAATCAGAAATAAACAAAACAATAGAGGTAAAATTTCGTACCTTGTCTTGCAAACAATACCTAAAAGAGCAAGAAAAGTTTCTTTCAGATAAGTCCCGGAAACAACACAACCAGATATTAAGAGCCTTCCTTAAGGCAAAGCAAAATAAGAATGTCTAACGGCGTTAAATTCTCGCTTTGTAGATATGGGAAAAATAACGAACTTGCAAATTGCAAGTTCCTCATTCTTCCCATATCTTCATTTTATCAGATTCTTCTTATTCTTCCCATATCTTCATTTTATCAGATTCTTCTTATTCTTCCCATATCTTCATTTTATCAGATTCTTCTTATTCTTCCCATATCTTCATTTTATCAGATTCTTCTTATTCTTCCCATATCTTCATTTTATCAGATTCTTCTTATTCTTCCCATATCTTCATTTTATCAGATTCTTCTTATTCTTCCCATATCTTCATTTTATCAGATTCTTCCCATATCTTTATTTTATCAGATGAAGAATTATGAAAATAATTTGTAATTAAGATACCGGATGACCCGTTGTTTAGGAAACACAATAAAGAAAATATAGCCAAGCCTAGGACAACCATAGTCTGGATTACTTTTTGAAACATTCAAAATGAGAGGTCGCAACAATGATGGTACTCTTCAAATCACTTGCGGTCTCACGTCTGTAATGTTGTTTTCTGTTTACAGCCCCTTTTGAGGCAGGTTTGATATCTAAGCTGGAAAATGTTTAGAAATCTTTTACTGCCCACATACAAACTACCACTATAACAACTTAACAGGAAAATGGCCAAGTTCCTGCAGGATGTGCTCGGTCAGGTGCTCATCTGGGAAGCCTGGCCCTAGTCAGATATACCAGAATAGACCTGTGGTTAGCATTCACAGCCACCACACAGGTATATCACAGTACACCTGCCTGGTTGTCAACACTAAAGGCCACTTGCTTTAACCACTGACATTTAACCTGTTTTGGGGTAAAATTCAATCTGTATTTTTTCCACCAACACGCGACACAATTTTTAAATAGCATCACAACGGACACAATAATTAGCAGGATGCTGCGAGTAGCGTAACCTTATTACACTAAGTGTAAGCGAACACAAGCACACACACACACAAACCACCTGCACATACTTGTTTATTACAGGCGTCGTTTTACTGTATATATATATATATATATATATATATATATATATATTATATTATATTAATAATATATATATATGTCGTGCCGAATAGGCAGAACTTGCGATCTTGGCTTAAATAGCAACGCTCATCTTGCCATATAAGACGAGTGAAAATTTGTGTATGCAATAATTTCGCCAAAATCATTCTGAACCTAACGAAAAAAATATATTTGATTGTGTTTATTTAGTATTAAATTACTGTAAACGTATTTAAAATATATTTAGTTGGGTTAGGCTAAAATAAATTGCTCTTGTTATAATAAGGTTAGGTAAGTTTTCTAAGATTCTTTTGGTACAAAATTTAAAATTCTTTCATTAACGTTAATGAAAAAATATATCTTTAAACGTATAAGAGAAAATTTTAGAAAGAACTAAATTTTAAATGAGTTCTTACTAATTGACCAGTTTTACATATCGGCACACACACGCACACACACACACACACACACACCGAACACGCACACAACACACACCACACACACACAACACAACACACATACACACACACACTACACACACACACACACATATACATATAATATATAATATATATATATATATAATATATATATATATATATATATATATATATATATAAAAAGAAGGGAATGTATGAAGGTATAGTAGTACCAACACTCTTATATGGATGTGAAGCTTGGGTTGTAAATGCTGCAGCGAGGAGGCGGTTGGAGGCAGTGGAGATGTCCTGTCTAAGGGCAATGTGTGGTGTAAATATTATGCAGAAAATTCGGAGTGTGGAAATTAGGAGAAGGTGTGGAGTTAATAACAGTATTAGTCAGAGGGCTGAAGAGGGGTTGTTGAGGTGGTTTGGTCATTTAAAGAGAATGGATCAAAGTAGAATGACATGGAAAGCATATAAATCTATAGAGGAAGGAAGGAGGGGTAGGGGTCGTCCTCGAAAGGGTTGGAAAGACGGGGTAAAGAAGGTTTTGTGGGCGAGGGGCTTGGACTTCCAGCAAGCGTGCATGAGCGTGTTAGATAGGAGTGAATGGAGACGAATGATAGTTGGGACCTGACGATCTGTTGGAGTGTGAGCAGGGTAATATTTAGTGAAGGGATTCAGGAAAACCGGTTATTTTCATATAGCCGGACTTGAGTCCTGGAAATGGGAAGTACAATGCCTGCACTTTAAAGGAGGGGTTTGGAATATTGGCAGTTTGGAGGGGTATGTTGTGTACCTTTATACGTATATGCTTCTAAACTGTTGTATTCTGAGCACCTCTGCAAAAGCAGTGATAATGTGTGAGTGTGGTGAAGTGTTGAATTATGATGAAAGTATTTTCTTTTTGGGGATTTTCTTTCTTTTTTGGGTCACCCTGCCTCGGTGGGAGACGGCCGACTTGTTGAAAAAAAAAATATATATGTCGTGCCGAATATGTAAAACTGGTCAATTAGCAAGAACTCATTTAAAATTAAGTCCTTTCTAAAATTTTCTCTTATACGTTTAAAGATATTTTTTTTTCATTAATGTTAATGTAAAAATTTTTAATTTTGCACCAAAAGAATCTTAGAAAACTTACCTAACCTTATTATAACAAGAACAATTTATTTTAGCCTAACCCAACTAAATATATTTTAGATTTGTTTACAATAATTTAATACTAAACAAATACAGTGAAATATATTTTTTCGTTAGGTTCAGAACGATTTTGGCGAAATTACTGCATACACAAATTTTCGCTTGTCCTATATGGCAAGATGAGCGTTGCTATTTAAGCCAAGATCGCAAGTTCTGCCTATTCGGCACGACATATATATATATATAATATATAATTTTATATATATATATATATATATATTATATATATATATATATATATAATATATATATATAAATATATTTCACTGTGTTTGTTTAGTATTAAATTATTGTAAACAAATATAAAATATATTTAGTTGGGTTAGGCTAAAATAAATTGTTCTTGTTATAATAAGGTTAGGTAAGTTTTCTAAGATTCTTTTGGTGCAAAATTAAAAATTTTTACATCACCATTAATGAAAAAAATATATCTTTAAACGCATAAGGGAAAATTTTAGAAAGGATTTAATATTAAATGAGTTCTTGCTAATTGACCAGTTTTACATATTCGGGCACGACACATATATATATATATATATATATTATATATAATATATATATATATATATATATATATATATATATATATATATATTAAATCTTTGTACCATGTAATAAAATATACCTATTGGTAAAAAAGAATGAAAAGATGGGAATGGTAGGGGAAGTGGAATATTCAAATGGCTTCAGAAAGAAATTCAAATAATCTTTCTTGAAACCTTTTCATCCACATCTCTCCTCTCTCTCTCTCTCTCTCTCTCTCTCTCTCTCTATATATATATATTATATATATATATATATATGTTTGTGATGTGTGTGTGTGTGTGTGTGTGGTGTGTGTGTGTGTGTGTGTGTGTGTGTGTGGTGTGTGTGTGTCGTCTGGGGTGTGTGTGGTGGGGTGTGTGTGTGTGTGTGTGTGTGTGTGTGCGTTGTTCGTGCGTGTGTGTGTGTGTGTGTGTGTAAAACTTGCGATTTTGGCTTAAATAGCAACTCTATGAGTCAAGCGAAAATCATGTATACAATAATTTCGCAAAAGAACCTTAGAAAACTTACCTAACCTTATTATAACAAGCGCAATTTAAATTAGCTTAATCCAACTTAATATATTTTTGATAAGTTTAAAATAATTTAATAATAAACAAACAAAATGAAATATATTTTTTTTGTTAGGTTTAGAATGATTTTTGAGAAATTACTGCATACACAGATTTTCACTTGCCTTTCAAAGAGAAGCTTGCTATTTAACCCAAAATTGCAAGTTTTACCTATTCGGCGCGACATATATATATATTTAAAAACAATGTATTGCGCGAGAGCCTTACCCAACATTTACACTAACATCAAGGACATTTTAATTATTAAAATAGGGCTTAACGTATATTTTCAGTGAATATACACAGAGGCATATATACCTGTGTGTATCGCCTATGCACATCTTATAATTAATATCAAATATACCACTCATATATTATTATTATTATTATTATTGCGTAACTTATTAAAGTGGGCAGATTACACGAGGGTCTTAAGGCTACGTATAACCTGTTCACCACCAGTCAAGAATATTTTAATCCCAAAAATAGGAATTAAACTAAATCCACACTCATGTAGAGATAAATATATCAGGGTTGACTCTCTGCATTATTATTATTATTATTAGTCGTAGTAGTAGTAGTGGTGGTGGTACTAGTAGTAGTAGTAGTGGGGTACTAATAGTAGTAATATTGGTACTAGTAGTAGTAGTAAGGGTACTGCTAGCAGTACTAGTAGTAGTGGTGATACTAATAGTAGTAGTAGTAGTGGTGGTACTAGTATTAGTAGCAGTGGTACTTGTAGTATTAGTACTTGTAGTAGTATTGGTAGTAGTAGCAGTAGTAGTATAGTAGTAGTGGTGATACCAGTATTAGTAGTAGAGAAGTGTAGTGGTAGCGGTACTATACGTAGGAGTAGTGCTACTAGTAGTAGTAGTAGTGTTACCAGCATTAGTAGAAGTAGTAGCGTTACTAGGAGTAATAATAGTGGTACTAGCAGTAGTATTACTGATCTAAAGTCTTGGTATTAAACTGTTAACAAAGTAGACACTCACTACAAGTCGAGAAATACACACAGCTCTGAAGGGGTTGTGCAAACATGCATTTATAACAAGTTTAATCACTTCCACGAACTGCGTCACTGTAGACAAGAGTACTGTTGAATGTTCAAGGAGTATTGTTCATCATTGAAGGGGCGATGCTGAACATTTAAGAGGCGACGGTGAACGTTCAAAGAGCGTTAGTGAACGTTTAAGGGGCGCTACTAAACGTTCAAGGGGCGCTACTGAACGTTCAGAGGGCGCTACTAAATGTTCAAAGGGAGCTACTGAACATTCAAGGGGCGCTATTGAACGTTCAAGGTGCGCTACTGAACATTCAAGAGGTGCTACTGAACGTTCAAGGGGCGCTACTGAACGTTCAAAGGGCGCTACTGAACGTTCAAGGGGCGCTACTGAACGCTCAAGGGACGCTATTGAACATTCAAGGGGCGCTACTGAACGTTCAAGGGGCGCTACTGAACGTTCAAGGGGCGCTACTGAACGTTCAAGGGGCGCTACTGAACGTTCAAGGGGCGCTACGAACGTCAAAAGGCGCTAATGAAAGTTCAAGGGCGCTTCTGAAACGTTCAAGGGCCTACGAACGTTCAAAGGGGGGCTACTGAAAAGTTCAAAGGGCGCTACTGAACGTTCAAGGGGGCGCTTCTGAACGTTCAAGGGCGTACTGAAATTCAAAGGGCGCTACTGAACGTTCAAGGGCGCTTCTGAACGTTCAAAGGGCGCTACTGAACGTTCAAGGGGGCCTACTGAACGTTTTAAGGGGCCTTCTGAACGTTCAAGGGGCGCTACTGAACGTTCAAAGGGCCCTACGAACGTTCAAGGGGCGCACTGACGTTCAAGGGCGCTACTGAACGTTCAAGGGGCGCTACTGAACGTTCAAGGGGCGCTACTGAACGTTCAAAGGGCCCTACTGAACGTTCAAGGGGCGCTACTGAACGTTCAAGGGGCGCTACTGAACGTTCAAGGGGCGCTACTGAACGTTCAAAGGGCGCTACTGAACGTTCAAGGGGCGCTACTGAACGTTCAAGGGGCGCTACTGAACGTTCAAGGGGCGCTACTGAACGTTCAAAGGGCGCTACTGAACGTTCAAGGGGCGCTACTGAACGTTTTTAAGGGGGGCTACTGAACGTTCAAGGGGCGCTAACTGAACGTTCAAGGGGCGCTACTGAACGTTCAAGGGGCGCTACTGAACGTTCATGGGGCGCTACTGAACGTTCAATGTGTAAGAACTGCAGAACTGAACGTTTTATGTGTAAATTGGTGTGAAATTTTTATTCCCGTTCAATCATGTTCAATAAATTTGTTTACCTCTGAATGCCTTCAATATTTAATGGCGCTGCTGAACGTTCAAGGTGCATTGGCAAACGTTCAGAGGGCACTGTTGAACGTTCAAGGTGCGCTGTTGAACGTTCTAGGTGCGCTGCTGAACGTAAGAGGGCTGCTGAATGTACATAGGAGCTGCTGAACATTCAGGGGGAACTGATGAACGTACAGGAGAACTAAATATACAGGGGAACTGCTGAACGTACAGGGGAAGCTGCTGAACGTACAGGGGAAGCTGCTGAACGTACAGGGAAAGCTGCTGAACGTACAGGGGAACTGCTGAACGTACAGGGGAAGCTGCTGAACGTACAGGGGAAGCTGCTGAACGTACAGGGGAAGCTGCTGAACGTACAGGGGAAGCTGCTGAACGTACAGGGGAACTGCTGAGCGTACAGGGGAAGCTACTGAACGTACAGGGGAACTGCTGAGCGTACAGGGGAAGCTACTGAACGTACAGGGGAACTGCTGAGCGTACAGGGGAAGCTACTGAACGTACAGGGGAACTGCTGAGCGTACAGGGGAAGCTGCTGAACGTACAGGGGAAGCTGCTGAACGTACAGGGGAAGCTGCTGAGCGTACAGGGGAAGCTGCTGAACGTACAGGGGAAGCTGCTGAACGTACAGGGGAAGCTGCTGAACGTACAGGAAGCTGCTGAGCGTACAGGGGAAGCTGCTGAACGTACAGGGGAAGCTGCTGAACGTACAGGGGAAGCTGCTGAACGTACAGGGGAAGCTACTAAACGTACAGGGGGAGCTGCTGAACGTACAGGGGAAGCTGCTGAACGTACAGGGGAAGCTACTGAACGTACAGGGGGAGCTGCTGAACGTACAGGGGAAGCTGCTGAACGTACAGGGGAAGCTACTAAACGTACAGGGGGAGCTGCTGAACGTACAGGGGAAGCTGCTGAACGTACAGGGGAAGCTACTAAACGTACAGGGGGAGCTGCTGAACGTACAGGGGAAGCTGCTGAACGTACAGGGGAAGCTACTAAACGTACAGGGGGAGCTGCTGAACGTACAGGGGAAGCTGCTGAACGTACAAGGGACGCTGCTGAGTGTACAGGAGTACTGCTGAAAGTACAGTTGGTGCTGTGCTGAACTTTAAAGGGACGCTACTGAACGTTCAAGTGACACTGCTGAATGTTCAGTGAGCGCTGATGAACGTGCGAGGTGCTAAACGTTCAAGAAGCGCCTCTGACCGCTCACGGGGCGCCACTGAACGTTTAGTGGAGTTCCTGAGGACACTGCTCAAAGTTCTTGAGGCGCTGCTGAACGTTCAGGAAGCGATGACATTCAGACGTGCTGAACGTTCAGGGAGCGCTGATGTTCAGACGTGCTGAACGTTCAGGGAGGGCTGATGTTCAGACGTGCTGAACGTTCACGGGGTGCTTATGTTCAGACGCTGCTGAACGTTCAGGGAGGGCTGATGTTCAGACGTGCTGAACGTTCAGGGGTGCTGATGTTCAGACGCTGCTGAACGTTCAGGGAGGGCTGATGTTCAGACGTGCTGAACCTCCTGGGGGCGCTGATGTTCAGACGTGCTGAACGTTCAGGGAGTGCTGATGTTCAGACGTGCCGAACGTTCAGGGAGCGCTGATGTTCGGACGTTGATGAACTTTCAGGGGGGCTGATGTTCGGACGTTGATGAACGTTCAGAAGGCGCTGATGTTCAGACGATGAACGTTCAGGGGGTGCTGATGTTCAGACGTTGATGAACGTTCAGAGGGTGCTGATGTTCAGACGCTGATGAACGTTTAGGGGCGCTGATGTTTAGACGTTGATGAACGTTCAGGGGCGCTGATGTTCAGACGCTGATGAACGTTCAGGGGCGCTGATGTTCAGACGCTGATGAACGTTCAGGGCTGCTGATGTTCAGACGCTGATGAACGTTCAGGGGCGCTGATGTTCAGACGTTGCTGAACGTTCAGGGGGCGCTGATGTTCCGATGTTGATGAACGTTCAACGGGCGCTGATGTTCAGACGTTGATGAACGTTCAGGGGGCGCTGATGTTCCGATGTTGATGAACGTTCAACGGGCGCTGATGTTCAGACGTTGCTGAACGTTCAGGGGTGCTGAACTTCAGACGGTGCTGAACGTTCAGGGCTGCTGATGTTCAGACGTTGATGAACGTTCAGGTGGTGCTGATGTTCAGACGCTGCTGAACGTTCAGATGTGCTGATGTTCAGACGTTGATGAACGTTCAGGAGCCACTGATGTTCAGACGTTGATGAACGTTCACGGGGCGTTGATGTTCAGACGCTGATGAACGTTCAGGGTGTGCTGATGTTCAGACGCTGATGAACGTTCAGGAGGCGCTGATGTTCAGACGCTGATGAACGTTCAGGGTGTGCTGATGTTCAGACGTTAATGAACGTTCAGGAGGCGCTGATGTTCAGACGCTGATAAACGTTCAGGGGGTACTGATGTTCAGACGCTTCTGAACGTTCAGGAGGCACTGGTGTTCAGACGATGCTGAACGCTAAGGTGATAAATGTTCAAGAGACTCTACTAAACGTTCAGGGGACGCTGGTGAACGTTCAGGAGACACTGGTGAACATTCAATGGTGCTGCTGAACGTTTATGAGGACTGCTGAACGTTCAGAGGGCACTGCTGAGCATTCAGGAGACACTGCTGAACGTTCAGGTGGACTCTGCTGAAGGTCTGCAGGAAAAAACTATCCGTGGAAGATGTGAGGTGACAGTGGCAAAGAAAACGTAATGCTATGTGGGCCTCCCAGGGCAGACTGAGGTAATGGTCTCACCCTCCCCGCGGACACCTCGGAACAGTATTAATAATGCCCAGTTTGCCTTTCTGTGTCGGCTATCAATTACGCGTCACTTCCAGCGTGGGTGCTTGTTTCTCCTGCGCTTGTCTATATTGTCTGTGTCTGTCTGTCGCTGTAATGCACGCTTCACTCTCCTCTAGTGTTCTGTGCTCACCCGTGTCTCCTGCGTCTGTCTGTCGCTGTAAAGCACGCTTCACTCTCCTATAGTGTTCTCTGTGCTTGTCTGTGTCTGTCTGCTGCTATAATGCACGCTTCACTCTCCTCTAGTGTTCTCCTGTATTTGTCTGCTGGTATAACGCATGCTTCACTCTCTAGTGTTCTCCTGTGTTTGTCTGCTGGTGTAATGCACGCTTCACTCTTCTCTAGTGTTCTCCTGTGTTTGTCTGCTGGTGTAATGCACGCTTCACTCTCCACTAGTGTTCTCTTGTGTTTGTCTGCTGGTGTAATGCACGTTTCACTCTCCACTAGTGTTCTCTTGTATTTACTGGTGTAATGCACGCTTCACTCTTCTCTAGTGTTCTCCTGTTTGTCTGCTGGTGTAATGCACGTTTCACTCTCCTCTAGTGTTCTCCTGTGTTTGTCTGCTGGTGTAATGCACGTTTCACCCTCCTCTAGTGTTCTTCTGTGTTTGTCTGCTGGTGTAATGCATGCTTCACTCTCTTCTAGTGTTCTCCTGTGTTTGTCTGCTGGTGTAATGCACGCTTCACTCTCCTTTAGTGCTCTCCTGTGTTTGTCTGCTGGTGTAATGCACGCTTCACTCTCCTCTAGTGCTCTCCTGTGTTTGTCTGCTGGTGTAATGCACGCTTCACTCTCCTCTAGTGCTCTCCTGTGTTTGTCTGCTGGTGTAATGCATACTTCACTCTCTTCTAGTGTTCTCCTGTGTTTGTCTGCTGGTGTAATGCACGCTTCACTCTCCTCTAGTGCTCTCCTGTGTTTGTCTGCTGGTGTAATGCACGCTTCACTCTCCTCTAGTGCTCTCCTGTGTTTGTCTGCTGGTGTAATGCATGCTTCACTCTCTTCTAGTGTTCTCCTGTGTTTGTCTGCTGGTGTAATGCACGCTTCACTCTCCTCTAGTGCTCTCCTGTGTTTGTCTGCTGGTGTAATGCACGCTTCACTCTCCTCTAGTGCTCTCCTGTGTTTGTCTGCTGGTGTAATGCACGCTTCACTCTCCTCTAGTGCTCTCCTGTGTTTGTCTGCTGGTGTAATGCACGCTTCACTCTCCTCTAGTGCTCTCCTGTGTTTGTCTGCTGGTGTAATGCACGCTTCACTCTCCTCTAGTGCTCTCCTGTGTTTGTCTGCTGGTGTAATGCACGCTTCACTCTCCTCTAGTGCTCTCCTGTGTTTGTCTGCTGGTGTAATGCACGCTTCACTCTCCTCTAGTGCTCTCCTGTGTTTGTCTGCTGGTGTAATGCACGCTTCACTCTCCTCTAGTGCTCTCCTGTGTTTGTCTGCTGGTGTAATGCACGCTTCACTCTCCTCTAGTGCTCTCCTGTGTTTGTCTGCTGGTGTAATGCACGCTTCACTCTCCTCTAGTGCTCTCCTGTGTTTGCCTGCTGGTGTAATGCACGCTTCACTCTCCTCTAGTGCTCTCCTGTGTTTGTCTGCTGGTGTAATGCACGTTTCACTCTCCTCTAGTGCTCTCCTGTGTTTGTCTGCTGGTGTAATGCACGCTTCACTCTCCTCTAGTGTTCTCCTGTGTTTGTCTGCTGGTGTAATGCACGCTTCACTCTCCTCTAATGTTCTCCTGTGTTTGTCTGCTGGTGTAATGCACGTTTCACTCTCCTCTAGTGTTCTCCTGTGTTTGTCTGCTGGTGTAATGCACGTTTCACCCTCCTCTAGTGTTCTTCTGTGTTTGTCTGCTGGTGTAATGCATGCTTCACTCTCCTCTAGTGCTCTCCTGTGTTTGTCTGCTGGTGTAATGCACGCTTCACTCTCCTCTAGTGTTCTCCTGTGTTTGTCTGCTGGTGTAATGCACGCTTCACTCTCCTCTAGTGTTCTCCTGTGTTTGTCTGCTGGTGTAATGCACGTTTCACTCTCCTCTAGTGTTCTCCTGTGTTTGTCTGCTGGTGTAATGCACGTTTCACCCTCCTCTAGTGTTCTTCTGTGTTTGTCTGCTGGTGTAATGCACGCTTCACTCTCCTCTAGTGTTCTCCTGTGTTTGTCTGCTGGTGTAATGCACGCTTCACTCTCCTCTAGTGCTCTCCTGTGTTTGTCTGCTGGTGTAATGCACGCTTCACTCTCCTCTAGTGTTCTCCTGTGTTTGTCTGCTGGTGTAATGCACGTTTCACCCTCCTCTAGTGTTCTTCTGTGTTTGTCTGCTGGTGTAATGCACGCTTCACTCTCCTCTAGTGTTCTCCTGTGTTTGTCTGCTGGTGTAATGCACGCTTCACTCTCCTCTAGTGCTCTCCTGTGTTTGTCTGCTGGTGTAATGCACGCTTCACTCTCCTCTAGTGCTCTCCTGTGTTTGTCTGCTGGTGTAATGCACGCTTCACTTTCCTCTAGTGTTCTCCTGTGTTTGTCTGCTGGTGTAATGCACGCTTCACTCTCCTCTAGTGTTCTCCTGTGTTTGTCTGCTGGTGTAATGCACGCTTCACTCTCCTCTAGTGCTCTCCTGTGTTTGTCTGCTGGTGTAATGCACGCTTCACTCTCCTCTAGTGCTCTCCTGTGTTTGTCTGCTGGTGTAATGCACGCTTCACTCTCCTCTAGTGCTCTCTCTTCATTTATAACTCACTCACTGACTTTACTGGACCATCATATGTTAAGCTTACATAATATATATGATGTACCATAATATCTGCCTGCCCTCAAGAACACAGTAATTCTGATATACATGTAGTATAATAAAACTAAAGCCAAACTAAAGGCTTACTTACTTACTTATTTGCATAATTTTCTCTCAGGCTGGATCCAAATAATGTACTAGCGACTAGTATGAAGAAACGTTGCAGAGCTTTTACTGAGACAACGTTTCACTCTACATAGTTTTTATCAAATTTATAATAAAGCATTAGTAAAATATTATTCTGCAAAGAGTATCTTTTATTCTTTATATTATTATTATTATTATTATTATTATTATTATTATTATTATTATTATTATTATTATTATTATTAGTTTCTTCTAAATAATAATATAAATTATATATTATTATTATATTCATGGTAAGCGCTAAGCCAGTAAGTTATACATCGCCATGGAATGTATGAAGTGGGGTTAATGAGGTGTGATCTGAGGAAGGGGATGGTAGCGCCTCACTCCCTCAAAAGATTCTGTTACAGATTTGAATCGCTTTTAAATTCTATTTTATGAGTCTTATTTAAACCTTACTACCTTTTAATTTATCGCAGTTACTGAGCAGTTAGCACGAAGTTGGTAGATTATAAGTTGGTGCAACACTGGTGCAGAAACAAGGGTGTATACACCGTCATGTGTGTTTTACACAATTTATATACTTACCTGGTTTATATTCAGGTTTAATAGTTTATTTTTTTACAACTGTTTTATATAACTTACATGTAAATTAAGCTAGGATAACCCAAAAAGGTATTAAAGTCACTCTGGTGGTGTACAGGTGATACAGGTGACACAGGTGACACAGGTGACACAGGTGATACAGGTGACACAGGTGACACAGGTGACACAGGTGATACAGGTGACACAGGTGATACAGGTGACACAGGTGACACAGGTGATACAGGTGACACAGGTGACACAGGTGATACAGGTGACACAGGTGACACAGGTGACACAGGTGATACAGGTGACACAGGTGATACAGGTGACACAGGTGACACAGGTGACACAGGTGACACAGTTGATACAGTCCTTGAAGCCAATAAAGCAAACAGCCAACCAGATAAAAGACAGGATTTTATCTGAGAAAGTTGCGCTCTATCTCCAGCTTTATCAAGCTCTACACAGCAAAACACATGAGCTGCAGCTGTGTCTTCTCTTGATACCGTCCTCTGTACGCCACTGTGTCCACTGCATGGGTTTCTTGGGTTACCCTGGGTTACTCTGGGTTACACTGGGTTAAACAAACCACGGTGCGGGTTGGGATCAAACTCACATTAACCCTGTGTTAATAATCTAAATAAAGTTTTCACCTTCACTAAGATCTACAACAGTGAAACACAATTATTCATCTACTCATAAAGGATTGAAGTCATTCCAACGCAGAGGTGCCAACTGCATGTAGGTACATCAACACTAACTGGCCACCATGGTTATCGTCGTGTGTGTGTGTGTGTGTGTGTACTCACCTAGTTGTACTCACCTAGTTGAGGTTGCAGGGGTCGAGTCCGAGCTCCTGGCCCCGCCTCTTCACTGGTCGCTACTAGGTCACTCTCCCTGAACCGTGAGCTTTATTATACCTCTGCTTAAAGCTATGTATGGATCCTGCCTCCACTACATCGCTTCCCAAACTATTCCACTTACTGACTACTCTGTGACTGAAGAAATACTTCCTAACATCCCTGTGATTCATCTGTGTTTTCAATTTCCAGCTGTGTCCCCTTGTTACTGTGTCCAATCTATGGAACATCCTGTCTCTGTCCACCTTGTCAATTCTTCTCAGTATTTCATATGTCGTTACCATGTCCCCCCTATCTCTCCTGTCCTCCAGTGTCGTCAGGTCGATTTCCCTTAACCTCTCCTCGTAGGAAATACCCTTTAGCTCTGGGACAAGTCTTGTTGTAAACCTTTGCACTTTCTCTAGTTTCTTTAAGTGGTTGGCTAGATGTGGGTTCCAAACTGGTGCCGCATACTCCAATATGGGCCTAACGTACACGGTGTACAGGGTCCTGAACGATTCCTTATTAAGATGACGGAATGCTGTTCTTAGGTTTACTAGGCGCCCATATGCTGCAGCAGTTATTTGGTAGATGTGCGCTTCAGGAGATGTGCCTGGTGTTATACTCACCCCAAGATCTTTTTCCTTGAGTGAGGTTTGTAGTCTCTGGCCCCCTAGACTGTACTCCGTCTGTGGTCTTCTTTGCCCTTCCCCAATCTTCATGACTTTGCACTTGGTGGGATTGAACTCCAGGAGCCAATTGCTGGACCAGGTCTGCAGCCTGTCCAGATCCCTTTGTAGTTCTTCCTGGTCCTCGTCCGATTGAATTCTTCTCATCAACTTCGCATCATCTGCAAACAGGGACAGAGTCTATTCCTTCCGCGATGTCGTTCACAAATGCCAGAAACAGCACCGGTCCTAGGACTGACCCCTGTGGAACCCCACTCGTCACAGATGCTCACTCTGACACCTCGCCGCGTACCATGACTCGCCGCTGTCTTCCTGACAGGTATTCCCTGATCCATTCTAGTGTCTTCCCTGTTATCCCTGCCTGGTCCTCCAGTTTTTTTAACTCATCTCTTGTGTGGAACTGTGTCAAACGCCTTTTTACAGTCCAAGAAAATGCAATCTACCCACCCCTCTCTCTCTTGTCTTACTGCTGTCACCCTGTTATAGAACTCCAGTAGGTTTGTGACACAGGATATCCGTCCCTGAAACCGTGTTGGCTGTTGTTAAGATCATTTCTTTCTAGGTGTTCCACCACTCTTCTCCTGATAATCTTCTCCATGAATTTACATACTATACATGTCAGTGACACTGGTCTATTGTTTAGTACTTCTTGTTTTTCTTTTTTTTTTTAAATTGGGACAACATTTGCTGTCTTCCATACCTCAGGTAATCTCCCTGTTTCGATAGTTCTGTTGAAATTGTTGTTAGGGGTACACATAGCGCCTCTGCACCCTCTCTCAGGACCCATGGAGAGATGTTATCCGGCCCCATCGCTTTTGAGGTGTCTAGCTCACTCAGCAGCCTCTTCATTTCTTCCACGGTTGTCTGTATTGTGTCCAACACTTGGTGGTGTATCCCACCTCTCCGTCTTTCTGGAGTCCCTTCTGTCTCCTCTGTGAACACTTCTGTGTGTGTGCATATATATAAAAATACCACAGTAAATATAGGAAATAAAACCTGAGCGTTTTCATGTGCTTACACAAATATTTGCAATCACTCTTTATTGAGATTTCTTTATATAATATATATATATATATATATATTTATATATATATATATATATATTATATATCAATAACTATATATATATCAAATCATCAACAATCATAATACCTCCCAGCAACCATCACACTATAACGTCTCATAAACATCCAGCACAATCATACTAGCACATACACCACTACACTCACCAGCACCATCACAACTTCAACCGCCACGACTACAACCACACCACAACCATCACAGCAACAATATACTAGTAACACATCACACTAACAACCATCGCCAGCAACAATCACACACAACCATACCAGCAACAACCACCACCACAACTATCACCAGCACCACACCAACCATCAACCAGCACATCATCAGCAACAACCACCACCACAACCATCACCAGCAACAATCATTACTAGTAACAACAATCACCACTACAACCATCGCCAGAACAACACCAAACCACCACCAAACCATCACCAGCAACAACCACCACCACAACCTCACGCAACAATCTCACCACAACAACCACCACCCCAACCATCACCAGCAACAATCATCACCAGCAACAACCACCACCACAACCATCACGAGCAACAATCATTACTAGTAACAACAAATCACCACTACAACCATCACCAGCAACAACCACCATTACAACCATCGTCAGCAACAATCACCACAACCATCACCAGCAACAACCACCACCACAACCATCACCAGCAACAATCGCCAGTAACAACGATCACCACGAAAACCATCACCAGCAACAACCACCACCACATCCATGACCAGCAACAATAATCACCAGCAACAACAATCACCACCACAACCAGACCAGTAACACCCATCACCACAACCATTAGCAATAATC
This sequence comes from Cherax quadricarinatus, assembly GCF_026875155.1. Taxonomy (NCBI): domain Eukaryota; kingdom Metazoa; phylum Arthropoda; class Malacostraca; order Decapoda; family Parastacidae; genus Cherax; species Cherax quadricarinatus. The sequence goes on along the minus strand of NC_069423.1, from coordinate 29,950,809 downwards.
ATCACCAGCGACATCCATTAGCAATAACCATCAACAGCAACAACTATCACAACAACCATTATCAATACCACCAGCAACAACCATCACCAGCTACAACCACCGCAACCATCACCAGCAACAATCACCACCACAGCCATCACCAGCAAGAACCACTACCAGCTACAATCACCCCAACCATAACCAGCAACAACCACCCCCAGAACCATCACCAGCAACAATAAACACCAACATCACCAGCTACAATCACCGCAACCATAAAAAGTAACAATCACCACAACCATCACCAGCAACAATTACCACCACAACCATCACCAGCAACAACCACCACCACAACCATCACTAGCAACAACACCAACAACCATCACCAGCAACAATTACCACGACAACCATCACCAGCAACAATCACCACCACAACCATCACTAGCAACAACCAACACCACAACCATCACCAGCAACAATTACCACCACAACCATCACCAACAACAATCACCACAACCATCACCATCAACAACCACCGCCACAACCATCACCAGCAACAACCACCTCCACAACCATCACCAGCAACAATCACCACCAACAATCACCACCACAACCATCACTAGCAACAATCACTCCACAACCATCACCAGCAACAATAAACACCAACAACCATCACCAGTAACAATAAACACCACAACCATCACCAGCAACAACCACCACCACAACCATCACCAGCAACAACCACCACCACAACCATCACCAGTAACAATAAACACCACAACCATCACCAGCAACAACCACCACCACAACCATCACCAGCAACAACCACCACCACAACCATCACCAGTAACAATAAACACCACAACCATCACCAGCAACAACCACCATCACAACCATCACCAGCAACAACCACCACCACAACCATCACCAGTAACAATAAACACCACAACCATCACAGCAACAACCACCACCACAACCATCACCAGCAACAACCACCACCACAACCATCACCAGCAACAACCACCACCACAACCATCACCAGCAACAACCACCACCACAACCATCACCAGCAACAACCACCACCACAACCATCACCAGCAACAACCACCACCACAACCATCACCAGCAACAACCACCACCACAACCATCACCAGCAACAACCACCACCACAACCATCACCAGTAACAATAAACACCACAAACCATCACCAGCAACAACCACCACCACAACCATCACCAGCAACAACCACCACCACAACCATCACCAGCAACAACCAACCACAAACCATCACCAGTAACAATAAACACCACAACCATCACCAGCAACAACCACCACCACAACCATCACCAGCAACAACCACCACCACAACCATCACCAGCAACAACCACCACCACAACCATCACCAGTAACAATAAACACCACAACCATCACCAGCAACAACCACCACCACAACCATCACCAGCAACAACCACCACCACAAACCATCACCAGTAATAATAAACACCACAACTATCACAAGCAATAACCATCACCACAACCATCACCAGCAACAACCACCACCACAACCATCACCAGCAACAACCACCACCACAACCATCACCAGTAACAATAAACACCACAACTATCACAAGCAATAACCATCACCATAAGTTCTACCAACAACATCAGTACGACCACAACTACCACCACCAAATCATCACTACAACAACCACCAAAACCAAGTAAACCATAACTACAACCCACCATCACCACCACAACCCTCACCATCACCTAAGACACAAAAACACCAATACAAGGCTGGTCCATTTTTAGCCAGGGGTACAAATCCTTACTGGATGTCATCTCAGCGCTAACACCCACTTACAAATCTACTTAGAAGGTACTTACGTCCCTCTTACCTGTCGTCCATAGCCCCAGCCACAGCAGAGTTACCATAACGTACAGATACACACACTTTTGCCCGACAAACCTTTGGCTTCCTCAACCTTCTGGGCTAGCAGATAGCTTTTATGATAAACAACACTCACGAAATAATATCAATAATTGCGTTTATCTGTGGTAGTGAGAAATGGGATAGATAGTTGTGGGTTATTGGAGGGAGTTGGTGGCGGTGTAGCAACGCTGGCGGCTTTGCTGTGGCCGGCCAGTAAGCGGGTTACACATACCAATTTGGCAGTTTGTGGTAACGTGCTTCACCAGGACCAGCAAGTCATGTTTTATGCACTCTCCACCCACCCCTTCCTTCCCCTCCCTTCCCCCATCTTCCCTTATCCTCCAACACACACACATACGAGCAGGGAGAGAATGGACCTAGTAGCGACCAGCGAAGAGGGGGGACCAGGAGCTGTGAATCGACCCCTGCAACTACATGCGGATGAGTACACACGCACTCGCACACACACACACACACACACACACACACACACACACACACACACACACACACACACACACACACACACACACACACACACACACACGCACGCACGCACACACACACAGGAGCTTGGACTCGACCCCTGCAACCTCAACTAGGTGAGGTGAGTACACACACACACACACACACACACACACAAACTCCCTCTTCATAGCAGCCGTCCATAGTATCCTGCCAGGTCTCCCACTAGCCTAGCCCCACAAACACCTCAGAACACAGTACTGGAAAAGAAACTGAAGGTAGGGTACACCAACGCAGACGTGGTGTGAGGAGTGGCACAAAAGAATCATGGAGGCATCCCCAGACATCACAGCGCTCGTGGAAACAAAGTTTACGGGGATGACAGATGCGATCTTTCCATCCTGATATTAGATCCTGAGGAAAGATAGAGGAAAAGAGGGGCACGAGCAGTTGCACTGTTCATCAAAATCCAGTGGAGTTTTGAGGAGATGGAAGGAATAGACAGATAAGCTAGAGACTACATAGTAGGAACAATCCACACTGGCGGTCCCAAGGTGGTGATTGCAGTGATGTACAACCAGCCACAGAATAACAAAAGGCTAAGACAAGAGTATGGTGAGAGCAACAGAGGAATGGTGGACACACTAGCTGAGGTGGTCAGAAGGGCCCACGTAGGTAGTGCAAAGTTATTAGTTGTGAGTGATTTCAATCGCAAAGAGATTGACTGAGAAAACCTGGAGCCGCATGGGGGACCAGAAACGTCGAGGCTAAGATGATGGAGGCAGTACCGGAAAATCTCATGTTTACCTGGAGTTTACCTGGAGAGGGTTTCGGGGGTCAACGCCCCCGCGGCCATGATTCCACCATGAGTCCAGGCCTCATGGTGGATCAGGGTCTGATCAACCAGGCTGTTACTGCTGGCCGCACGCAAGCTGACGTACGAACCACAGCCCGGTTGGTCAGGTACTGACTTTAGGTGCCTGTCCAGTGCATTCTTGAAGACAGCCAGGGGTCTATTGGTAATCCCCCTTATGTATGTTGGGAGGCAACTGAACAGTCTTGGGCCCCGGACACTTGTGTTGTCTCTCAGTGTACTCGTGTCGCCCCTGCTTTTCATCGGGGGAATGTTGCATCTCCTGCCGAGTCTTTTGCTTTCATATGGAGTGATTTTCGTGTGCAGGTTTGGTACCAATCCCTCCAGGACCTTCCAAGTGTATATTATCATGTATCTCTCTCGCCTGCGTTCGAGAGAATACAGATCAAGGGGACACTACCACAGAGAGAGAGAGAGAGAGAGAGAGAGAGAGAGAGAGAGAGAGAGAGAGAGAGAGAGAGAGAGAGAGAGAGAGAGAGAGAGAGAGAGAGAGAGAGAGACATAGTTCAGACATAGGGGATATCACCTACGACAGGCCCCTCAGAGCTATGATCACGTGGTCCTGAGCTTTGACTACATTTTAGATTTAACAGTGGAGAGTGAAGCAGCACGAGAAAGTTCGGAGAAGCCAAACTACAAAAGAGTTGACTACACAGGCATGATGCAATTCCTGCACAAGGTGCAGTGGGGAAGAGAACCTAAATGAGAGACAGTAAATGAAATGATAGATCACGTAATCACAAAGTGCAGGGAGGCAGAGGAAAAGTTCGTACCCAAGAGCAACAGACTCAACAAGAACACCAGAACGAGCCATTGGTTCACCCAAAGGTGCAGAAAGGTCAAAACAAAGTGTGCTTGAGAATGGAAAAATTACAGAAGACAAAGAACCCAGGAAAATAAAGAGACACGCTGAAGAGCCAGAAACCAATATGCATGGATAAGGAGACAGGCCCAGCTGCAGTACGAAAATGGTATACCACTGAAAGCCAAATTTGACCCGAAGCTGTTGTACAGCCACATCAGGAGGTAAACAACAGTCAAGGACCAAGTAATCAGGTTGAAGAAGGGAGGAGAGGAGATCACAAGAAACGACCAAGAAGTATGTGAGGAGCTCAACACGAGATTCAGGGAGGTATTTTCAGGGAAGACAGAAAGGCTTCCAGCAAACCGGCATGGCAGGGTACACCAACAAATGCTGGACACACAAAGCACAACCGATGAGGAGATAAAGAGACTGCGAAGCGAACTAGATACCTCGGACAACATCTCTCCGTGGGTCCTGAGGAAGCAGAGGCACTATTCGTGCCGCTAACGACAATCTTCAACACATCTTTTGTAACGGGGCAACTACCTGAGGTGTGGAAGACAGCAAATATAGTTCCAGTTTTCAAGAAAGAAAACAGACAAGGTTTTACGACAAGGTAAGAGAAGTAAAATAGGAGAGAGAGAGAGGGGTAGGCAGACTGCATTTTCTTGTGAGGTGGATGGATGTGAAGAGGTGAGGTGTAGGGGGATGAGGGGTAAGGTATGGGGAAGTGGGGAGAAGGATTTTTTTTTGGTTATCCTGGGTTATGAGTGTGTGAATATTTTAAAGAATGGATTGAGTGTGCATATTTTATATATCTAGGCTTTAATTCTCTCTATGGTAAAAATGAGTGAGGTAGAGAGAGAGAGCAGGTTAGTTCATGGGGTGACCTGAGATCTTATCTGAGGTCGGGATGGGGGAGGGGGAGGGGGAGGGGGAGGGGAGGGGGGAGGGGAGGGGGAGGGGGAGGGGAGGGGGAGGGGGAGGGGAGGGGGAGGGAGGGGAGGGGGAGGGGAGGGGAGGGGGGGAGGGGGGAAGGGGAGGGGGGGAGGGGGAGGGGTGAAGGGTGTACCTCAAGTTCGCATTCGTGTCTCACCAGGCGTATAAATGAGGTCATTTCGAGCAGAAGACGTCTTGAGTTGAATAGAGTTGTATGGTGCAGAGAGTGGATTATTATTATAATTAAAAAGAAGCGCTAAGCCACAAGGACTATACAGTACAGAGAGTGGAGGTTATACAATTAAAATCTTAATTCGTGACAAGTGGATCTGTTGTCGTATTATGTAAAAAAAATTATGGATTGTTGTGGATGAACTAGAGAAAAATGTATAATGTTTCCCTATGTTGTATTTGCTGTTATTAATGAAAAGAGTGAAAAAATGAATTGTGTAATGTTCTTCTCTATGTTGTATATGAAATGTAGTGAAAATGTGTATTACCGAGAATTCTTGTAATTATGAAAATGTATTACTTAAAAATGGAAAATAAACGAAAGAAAAAATTGTATATTAGTGTTATCCTGCGTTTGCTTCATTTAAGTTAGAGGACACAGAGTGATCATGCATTTTTAGTTAATAAGGGGACACAGAATGACCCAGCTTGATGGACTTGATTTATCTTGTTGTACCTCGAGTGAGGTCATGGGTGATTATCACGTGACGTCATACCTCACCTGTGTTTACTCAGCAGTCAGTGACGTCACGCATGTTAGTTCGTTTCAGTCAATAAGAGGAAATTACTTGTTTCAACTTGTACTCTCCAAGGGGGGGAGGCCATACCCTCCACAGCATTTTGAATGCTCACCCCCATTGGGGGGACCTCAAAACTTGATCGAGGAAGTGGAGACTACAAAAAATCTTCGAAAATTGGATCTTAGGGGGAGTGGGGAAGTCTTCTCATGGGGGTACCCATAGGGAGGACTTTACCATGCTCCATAGGGGGTTATCGAAATCGAGAAAATTTTTAAGGGGTACCCATAGGAGGACCTTCAAAAATTATGAAATTCAAAATCGAAAAAAATCGAGGAGCGTGGGCGATCCGGCGGGCGCAGCAGAAGGCACAGGAGAAGGTGCGGCAGGGGCGGCGCGGGCGGGCGCGGGACCGGAAGTGGGGGGTGGGGCGGGGACCGCCGCCATATTGGACGGCTGAGCCGCCTTCCCTACTCCTCTGGACCTAGTAGTGACCAGTGAAGAGGCGGGGCCAGGAGCTGTGAATCGACCCCTTCAACTACAGTTAGGTGAGTACAATTAGATGAGTACATATACACACACACAAAGGTGGCAAAGTGAGCACAGACCAGGAAGTTCACATCAGCCGAATAATGTCTGCAGACGATGCTCGTCTGGTGAATTTAAGAGTAGCCTTCGGGAATCTAAACAGTCATTTAGTGCCTTTATACAAGATACATCAGGCCCATCTTATAGTATGCAGCACCAGCATAAAATCCTCCCCTAATAAAGCATACTAAAAAACTGGAGCAAGTGATATGAGGGAAGACCAAATGAAGTGAACTTGACGACATTAAAGAAGAATAGTACCAGAGATATAACATTCAGGACACTCAGGGGAACTGATAGGTTAAACAAGGATATAGACTGACAGATGGGGAACAAACACACGTTGGCACAATCAACAGCTACACACAGACGATTCATAGGGATGTCAAGAAGTATTTCTTCAGCTTCCGTGTGGTCAGGAAGGGAAATGATCTGGACGAAGTAGTAGTAGTAGTAGTAGAGACAGTCTCAATACACAGGTTTAAGAGTATGTATGATTTGGTCAATGGGGTTATGAGAAAAGAAACAGAATGTGAAATATCTCTGTTTGCAGATGATGGGAAACTAGTGAGGAAGATGCAAACAGGAGAGGGTAAGGAAAGCCTACAAACAAACCTGGATAACCTGTACGTCTGGTCTGACATGTGGCTTTTTCGAATTTAACCCCAGTAAATGCAAAGTTATGAAAAGATGGAAATGCAAAAAAGACCAGAAATGGAGAATAGGCTCGGGAAATAAAGTCTGCAAACCTCCCACAAGAAGGACCGCGGGATGAATATAGTACTGAGCATATCGCCTGAGGCACATACTCAACCGAATAATTTTGGCAAAAAAGGCGCGACTGGCAAATCTAAGATAAGCTTTCAGGAATCTCAGCAAGGAGTTGTTCACGGTATTATATATGAGGTGTCAAGCCCATCTTTAAATATGGAGCACCAATGAGGACCCCAAACCTCACAAAGTATGTCAAGAAGCTAGAAAAAGTGCAGAGGTTTGCAATGAGACTAGTCCCGGGGCCTACGGGGGCAAGACCTATGAGAAGAGACTAAATGAGCTAAACCTAACGACATTAGAGAACAGAAAAATTAAGGGTAGCATGGTAATAGCATAAAATACTGAAAGGAATTGACAGGGTGGACAGGGGCAGTTTGTTCAAACGGCAGGAAACAGGAGCACAAGGGTGGTAGAGGAAACATAAACAGCAAAGCGGTAGAGACTGGCTCCATACACAGGTTTAAGGATAGGTATGATAGGGTCAGCTGAGAGGTGGTGGCCTGGAACTGAGACTCGATCCCTGCTCAAAATTTTAAATCAATTAGAAGTCATTCTCCTGTTATGGCACGGATTCCAACGATTTCAAGATATTTTTTTAACTATTTTACTATACTGACAAATCTGTCTGTAAACAAACTAAAGTTAAAGGCGCTATCTTGTCACTAAGATGCATCAATCATTAAATATTGAAATCGTTCAAAAGGGGTGGACTCAAATACATTTACCATGATTTAACTGGAATATAAATCTCATAGTATTTTACACGTAAAATGGTCAACTGCGCACCTACACACTTGAATTTCACTCTCTGCCATCATCGAATTAGGAGGCACTTCTTTGAACGTAGGTTTTGGAAGTTATTGGAGTCATTCCTTCGAATGGCTCCTATAACTTTGGTCATAGGACACCTACAGATGTCAGTTGTGCCTAGAATCTTGCTCTAGTTACCGTACACCAGTGTTGAAAAAATAATGCCGATCGTATTATTAGCGAAATAAAAATGGAAAGTTGGAGGTAAAAATTTAGGCAACCACTTAAAGGTCCCCCTTTGGGGACACCTTATTAAGGAAAATCAGTATCACCAATACTCAACACAAAAATCAATATGAACAAAATATAAACAAATAAATCTATAAAATAAATAAATAAATATGAACCAACAAACAATATATCTGCTAGCAGCGAGGGTGAAAGATCTACAAGAGACCTCGTATACCCATTCTCGGTACTCTCCTTGAAGAATTAAGAACACGCGTTACACGGCAGGTCCTCCTCACCCAACAATTCCTTTCTATGAAGGAATACTCTGTAGCCTATAACGAACCTGCAACATTAAAAACTACATCCTCGTCATATTAAAGATTGTGCCCTCGTCTGCCCCTGTATTACTCTAACATCATATTATAGCCACATGCAGTCTTTATAAAAACACGAAACTTACAAAGACAGTTTCCAGCATTAGTAACGGCTGTTGAACTTAGAACCACCACCGCCCAGACAAATTCTTAGGTAGATGGAATTAAACCTTTGAAAACAGTAGTCAGACTCTTAGGAAGCAGGATCATATCCTTGAAAGACAGTATATCAAACTCCTGGGCAGCAGGAGTCAAAGTCTTAGGAAGTAGGGCTCAAGGCCTTAGGAAGTAGAGGTCCAACCCTTAGACAGAAGGGGTCAAACCTTTAAGAAGAAAGAACCTAAACCCTAAGAAGCCGTGGTCAAAGCCTTAAGAAGCAGGGCTTTAAGTCTTAGGAACAGATGTCCAACCCTAAGGTGTCTAACTCTTATGAAGCAAAGACTAGCTTTTACCAGCTGTGATCAAAGCCTAAGAAAGCAGGGACCATCCCTCTAGGAAGCAGTAATCAAATCCTGAGGAAACTCGCACTCACCTGGGAGCTTCAGAAAATACTTCCTGTGATTAAAGCATTAGACAGCAGAAGTCAAGCCCTTACGAAACAGTAGTCAAAAAGGCAAGAAAAGTCAAAGCCTTAGGAAGCAGTCACCTTCAGCTTTGGTTGTAGTCTCACTCCCACACCTGCACGCCCACATCCACACCTAGGAGCCAGTGAGGCAGGCAAGTCTCGCGGGCGTCGTGGGCCACAATGACAAAGGCAGGCGTCCTCCCGGGTGCCCTAAAGCGAGCAGTAAAATTTGAATATGGCGCCCAAGAGCAAGAATGGCGACCGTTAGCAGGAAGAGGGCGCGCCCAGGGTTGCAAACGTCGCCCTCTTGCTGTCAAGCACACAATACACTAAATTTTTCTCCTGTCTGCCAAAATGTGCCAGTATCTTCATCTCAATCACTTGGATAAAGAAACAATATTTTATTTATATATTATAGATGGCGTTTCCACATACAGAAATGCAAAATGCGTTGGAAAAATATAAATTGTTAAGTTGAGTGGAGAGGGTAGTAAGAGGCTGTGGGGCCAGACTGTTTCCCAGGCTCTTGTGGTATGTTCCCGCAGGTTTAACGGCTTTATCGCCCAGTTTATAGCGGGTTGCTTTGTCCCCCTTAAGTGGATTACTTTCCTGGAGGAGGATTTTTTAAGAAGCTCATCTTGGCTAATGCTGGGATGGCCGCACGCGAGGAGACTTAACCTTGTAATTACTGAATTTAAGAAAGTTATGCCATGGGTCTGGGGTCGTGAGGGCTGAAGTTATACCGTGGAGCTGGGGCTGCGAGGTTAGCTTAGTGCAGAAGCCACCAGTGCTCACGCAGACGACCTCATGAATAAAAGTTAACACTATAAAGTTTCAAAGAGAGCTCCGCCGTTTACAGATGCCTGATTCAGTATGAGAAGACGCGGCCTCTGCTGCTGCTAGTGGTTCTCCACTCTACTTGTGTGATCATACTGCTGCAGGAGTAAGGTGGGATCTTCAATCTGCTAATGAACTCACTCAATGTACATTATACAGATGCATAACTTACTCGACACTCACAACAATGAGAAATCAGAAGTAGTTTAGTAGTAGCAAGTATGGATGAGTATGGGCAGAAAACTTTGACAACATGGACCCGAGAAAGACTGTATTGCAAACTTTTGCAAAATCGATTCAGAATCGTACGTGGCAATTGATTTACGATTAAATCTTGTCAACATATTATTTACTAAACCTTTTTAATACATCTCTTACCACCCCTTGCTTCAACATCTTCACACATGCTTCACTACTCACCCAGATCACCTCTATTCTTTCTCATCTTGTGCCGTATTTGATGCTATTTGATTAGTGCCTTACTCACCCTGCTGGCGCCTACTCTTGCCCTCCCATTTCTTACCACTACTTATCCATCATTCCTATTCTTCCTCCCATTCTAAATTTCCTATCCTTTCCCCTTTCCGTCGTAATGTTTTGTTGTTTTGTATCCTCCGGTATATTCTGTCTTTTACACTACTTCCTATTCCTCTCCTACCAGATTTCTCATCATCCTTCTACTCCTTTCTTTTCCTCTTCCTCCTCTTCATAATTCACAACAGCTCCACCTCTTTCTAACACCTCCCTCTCCTCCTCCTCCTCCTCTCTTCCTTCTTAGCTCCCCCCCTTCTTCCTCCTCCTAACACTTCCCCCACCACCTCATTACTCTTCCATCTACTCCTAACAGTTTACCTTCCTCCTCTTAACCCATCCCCTCATCTTTTCCTCATCCTCCTCACATTTCCCTCATTTCCTCTTAACTCTTTCCCCTCATGCTGTTGTTGCTGCTCTTTCTCCTCCTGCTCCTGCTCCTCCTCCTGCTGCTTCTCCTCCTCCTCCTCCTGCTGCTCCTCCTCCTGCTAGCCGCGACAAACTTCATCTCCCAACAGCAAATGCTGTGTTAAAAAATGCACCAGTTTGCGCGGCCGCCTGCTTATTGTGGCCATTATTCGTGGTAATGTGGAGGCGCGCTGGGGCCTAGCAAAACACACCCAGGAATAACATATGTCCTCCTCCTGCCCACTCCTTCTCTTTCTTCCTGCCCCGTGGGGGCTATCCCTAGGGAGCCTCAGCTCGGGTGCTTCATCTAGAGAGCCTATCTGGGGTGCTTCATCTAGAGCCTTATCTGGGGTGCTTCATCTAGAGAGCCTTACCTGGGGTGCTTCATCTAGAGAGCCTTATCTGGGGTGCTTCATCTAGAGAGCCTTATCTGGGGTGCTTCATCTAGAGAGCCTTACCTGGGGTGCTTCATCTAGAGAGCCTTATCTGGGGTGCTTCATCTAGAGAGCCTTATCTGGGGTGCTTCATCCACGGGGTGCTTCATCTAGAAGTCTACCTGGGGGCTTCACTAGAGAGCCTATCTGGGGCCTTCATCAGAGAGCTTATCTGGGTGCTTCATCTAGAGAGCCTTATCTGGGGTGCTTCATCTAGAGAGCCTTATCTGGGGTGCTTCATCTAGAGAGCCTTATCTGAGGTGCTTCATCTAGAGAGCCTTATCTGGGGTGCTTCATCTAGAGCCTTATCTGGGGTGCTTCATCTAGAGAGCCTTATCTGGGGTGCTTCATCTAGAGAGCCTTATCTGGGGTGCTTCATCTAGAGAGCCTTATCTGGGGTGCTTCATCCAGGGTGCTTCATCTAGAATGTCTCACATGGGGAGCCTCACATTGAGCCTAACCTGGGGACCCTCACCAGGAGAGCTTCACCATGGAAGCCTCACATGGGGAGCTTCACCTATGGAAGCCTCACATGGGGAGCTTCACCATGGATACCTCACATTAGGAGCCTCACCTGGGGAGCTTCACCTGGGGAGCTTTACCTGAGGACCCTTCACCAGGGGACCCTCACCATGAAACCCTTACTTGGGGTGCTTCATCTAGGGAGCCTTATCTTGGATGATTCATCCGGGGTGCTTCACCTTAGAGCTTCACTTGGAATGTCTCGCATAGGGAGCGTCGCATAGAGAGCCTTACCCGGGAGCTTCACCAGGGAAGTTTCACCTGGGGAGCCTCACCATGGAAGCCTCACCTGGGAAGCATCACCAGGAAAGCTTCACCTGGGGAGGCTCACCTGGGGAGCATCATCTGGGAACTCCTCACCATAGGAGCCTCACCATGGAAGCCTCACCTGCAGAGCCTCATATTGGGATCTTCACCTGGGGAGCTTCGCCTGGGGACCCTCGTCATGGAAGCCTCACCTGGGAGCATCACTTGGGGAATATCACCTGGCAAGCCTCACTGGGAGCTTTAACTGGGAGCTTCACCTACGAAGCCTTACCTGGAGAGTTTCACCTAGGGAGGTTCACCTGGGGAGCCTAACCTGGGGAGCTTCACCTAAGGAATGAGCACACCTTGTGAAACACATGCAGGGACAGTGACTGCACCACTGAGCGAGCACGTCAGTACGACGATTCACTCGCAGATCGCGAAAATGAAGTGTTCGTCTGTTATATCCTGCCTCTATACTACCCGCTTCACTACCATGTTATATGTTGCCTCTATACAACCAGCTTCGCTACCATGTTATATGTTGCCTCTGCACTACCCGCTTCACTACCATGTTATATGCTGCCACTGTACTAACAGCTTCACTACCATGTTATATGCTGCCACTGTACTACCAGCTTCACTAACATGTTATATGCTGCCACTGTACTACCAGCTTCACCTCCATGTTATATGCTGCCACTGTACTACCAGCTTCATTACAATATTATATGCTGCCACTGTACTACCAGCTTCACTAACATGTTATATGCTGCCACTGTACTACCAGCTTCACCTCCATGTTATATGCTGCCACTGTACTACCAGCTTCACCTCCATGTTATATGCTGCCACTGTACTACCAGCTTCATTACCATATTATATGCTGCCACTGTACTACCACTTCACTACCATGTTTTTAGCTGCCACTGTACTACCCAGCTTCATCTCCATGTTATATGCTGCCAGTGTACTACCAGCTTCAACCTCCATATTATATGCTGCCAGTGTACTACCAGCTTCATCTGCCAGTTTATATGGGTGCCAGTGTACTACCAGCTTCACCCCATGTTTTCATGCTGCTATGTTTCTACCCGCTTCACGTCCTTTATATGCTGCCATGTACTACCAGCTTCACTGCCATTTATATGCTGCCCACTGTACTAACCAGCTTTCCTCCATGTTATACCTGCTAGTGTACTACCAGCTTCACTACCACGTTATATGTTGCCACTGTACTACCAGCTTCACCTCCATGTTACATGCTGCCAGTGTACTACCAGCTTCACGTCCATGTTATATGCTGCCAGTGTACTACCAGCTTTACTGCCATTTATAGGCTGCCAGTTACTACCCCTTCACCCATGTTATATGCTGCCAGTGTACTACCAGCTTCACCTCCATGTTATATGCTGCCTCTGTACTACCAACTTCACTACCATGTTATATGATGCACCTGCACTACCAGTTTCACTACCATGTTACATGCTGCCTCTGTATTACCAACTTCACTGCCATGTTATATGCTGCCCCTGTACTACCAGCTTCACTGCCATGTTATATGATGCACCTGCACTACCAGTTTCACTACCATGTTATATGCTGCCTCTGTACTACCAGTTTCACTACCATGTTATATGCTGCCACTGTACTACCAGTTTCACTACCATGTAATATGCTGCCACTGCACTAAAAGCTTCACCTCCATATTATATGCTGCCACTGTACTACCAGCTTCACTACCACGTTATATGCTGCCACTGTACTACCAGCTTCACATATATGTTACATGCTGCCACTGTACTACCAGCTTCACTAGCATGTTATATTCTGCCACTGTACTACCAGCTTCACTACCATGTTATATGTTGCCACTGTACTACCAGCTTCACTACCATGTTATATGCTGCCTCTGTACTACCAGCTTCACCACCATGTTATATGCTGCAACTGTACTACCAACTTCACTACCATGTTATATGCTGCCACTGTACTACCAGCTTCACTACCATGTTATATGTTGCTACTGTGCTACCAGCTTCACTACCATGTTTTATGCTGCTACTGTACAAACAGCTTCACTACCATGTTATATGCTGCTGCTGTACTACCAGCTTCACCTCCATGTTATATGCTGCTACTGTACTACCAGCTTCACTACCATGTTATATGCTGCTACTGTACTACCAGCTTCACTACCATGTTATATGCTGACAAATGTACTACCAGCTTCACCTCCATGTTACATGCTGCTACTGTACTACCAGCTTCGCCATCATGTTATATGCTGCTAATGTACTACTAGCTTCACCTCAATGTTACATGCTGCTACTGTACTACCAGCTTCACTACCATGTTATATGCTGCTTCTGTACTAAACCCCTTCACCCTCATTTAATGCTGCTACTGTACTAACCAGCTTCACTACCATGTTATATGCTGCTACTGTACAACCAGCTTCAAACCCTCCCTGTTAATGCTGCTTTCTGTACTACCACTTCACTACCATGTTATATGCTGCTACTGTACTACCAGCTTCACTACCATGTTATATGCTGCTACTGTACTACCAGCTTCACTACCATGTTATATGCTGCTACTGTACTACCAGCTTCACTACCATGTTATATGCTGCTACTGTACTACCACCTTCACTACCCTGTTATATGCTGCTTTTGTACTACCAGCTCACTACCATGTATATGCTGCTACTGTACTACCAGCTTCACTACCATGTCATATGCTGCTACTGACTAACCAGCTTCACCCATGTTATATGCGCTACTGTACTACCAGCTTCACCTCCATGTTATATGCTGCTACTGTACTACCAGCTTGACCTCCATGTTATATGCTGCACTGTAGTACCAGCTTAAACCCCCAATGTTTATGAGCTGCAGTGTACTACCGCTTCACCCCATGTTATATGCTGCTACTGTCCCACCAGCTTCACCTCCATATTATATGCTGCCCACTGTACTACCACTTCACCCCATGTTATATGCTGCTACTGTACTACCACTTTTACTACCATGTTTTTACGCAGCTACTGTACTACCACTTTACTACAATGTTAATGCTGCCTACTGTACTACCAGCTTCACCTCCATGTTATATGCTGCTACTGTACTACCAGCTTCACTACCATGTTATATGCTGCTACTGTACTACCAGCTTCACCTCCATGTTATATGCTGCTACTGTACTACCAGCTTCACTACCATGTTATATGCTGCTACTGTACTACCAGCTTCACCTCCATGTTATATGCTGCTACTGTACTAAACCACTCACCTCCATGTTATATGCTGCTACTGTACTACCAGCTTGACCTCCATGTTATTATTAAGCTGCTATGTACTACCAGCTTCACCCCCATGTTATATGCTGCTACTGTCCAAACCCCTTCACCCCCATATTATAGCTGCAACTGTACTACCAGCTTCACCCCATGTTATATGCTGCTTTCTGTACTACCACTTCACTACCATGTTTATACCAGCTACCCTTTCTACCAGCTTCACTACCAGTTTTAAAATGCTGCTACTGTAAATACCAGCTTTACCACCTGTTATATGCTGCTACTGTACTACCAGCTTCACCTCCATGTTATATGCTGCTACTGTACTACCAGCTTCACTACCATGTTATATGCTGCTACTGTACTACCAGCTTCACGTCCATGTTAAAATGCTGCTACTGTACTACCAGCTTCCCCCCTCCATGTTATATGCTGCTACTGTAACTACCAGCTTCACCTCCATGTTATATTGCTGCTACTGTTAACTTACCAAGCTTCACCTCCATGTTATATGCTGCTACTGTAAATACCACTTCACCTCCATGTTATAGCTGCTACTGTAACTACCGCTTTACCTCCATGTAATATGCGCTACTGTACTACCAGCTTCACCTCCATGTTAAATGCTGCTACTGTACTAAACCCGCTTTAAACCCCCATGTTATATGCTGCTACTGTACTACCAGCTTCACTACCATGTTATACGCAGCTACTGTACTACCAGCTTCACTAACATGTTATATGCTGCTACTGTACTACCAGCTTCAAACCCCCATGTTATAATGCTGCTACTGTACTAGCAGCTTCACTAACATGTTGTATGCAGCTACTGTACTACCAGCTTCACTACCATGTTATATGCAGCTACTGTACTACAAGCCTCACTACCACGTTATATGCTGCTACTGTACTACCAGCTTCACCTCCATGTTATATGCTGCTACTGTACTACTACCACACTACCACGTTATATGCTGCTACTGTACTAAACCCGCTTCCACACCATGTTAAGTTGCTGCTACTCTACACCAGCTTCACCTCCATGTTATATGCGCTACGTACTATCAGCTTCACCTCCATGTTATATGCTGCTACTGTAATACCACTTCACCTCCATGTTATATGCTGGCTACTAACTACCACTACCTCCATGTTATATGCTGCTACTGTACTACCAGCTTCACCTCCATGTTATATGCTGCTACTGTACTACCAGCTTCACCTCCATGTTATATGCTGCTACTGTACTACCAGCTTCACCTCCATGTTATATGCTGCTACTGTACTAACCACTTCACCTCCATGTTATAAGCGCTACTGACTACCAGCTTCACCTCCATGTTATATGCTGCTACTGTAAATACCAGCTTCACCCCTTTATATGCTGCCAAAGTACTACCAGCTTCCAAATACCATGTTATATGCTGCATACGTACTACCACCTCACGTCCCATGTTATAAAGCTGCAAATGTACTACCAGCTTCACCTCCATGTTATATGCTGCAAATGTACACCCGCTTCCACTCCAGTTATATGCTGCTACTGTACTACCAGCTTCACTCCATGTTATATGCTCTACTTTCACCAAATTCACCCCCAAGTTAAATGCTGTACTGTACTACCAGCTTCACCCCATGTTAATGCTGCTACTGTATTACCAGCTTCACCTCCATGTTATAGCGCTACTTTACTACCAGACTTCACCTCCATGTTTATGCTGCTACTGTACTACCAGACTTCACCTCCTAGTTATAATTCTGCTACATGTATACCAGCTTCACCTCCATGTTATATGCTGCTACGTACTACCACTTCACCTCCAGTTATATGCTCGCTTACTGTACTACCACTTCACCTCCATGTTATATGCTGCTCCGTACACCAGCTTCCCCCCCTCCATGTTTATGCCCCCTACTGTAAATACCACTTCACCTCCATGTTATATGCTGCTACTGTACTACCAAGCTTAACCCCATGTTAAAATGGGTGCTACTGTACAACCACTTCACCTTCCCTGTTATATGCTGCTACTGTACTACCAGCTTCACCCCATGTTATATGCGCTACTGTACTACCCGCTTCACCTCCATGTTATATGTGCACTGTACTACCCCGCCTTCACCTCTCATGTTATAAAGCTGCTACTGTACTACCAGCTTCACCCTCCATGTTAAAATGCTGCTACTGTACTACCAGCTTCAACCCCATGTTATATGCTGCTACTGTACTACCACTTCACCTCATGTTATATGCTGCTACTGTACTAAACCACTTCACCTCCATGTTATATGCTGCTATCTGTACTACCAGCTTCACCTCCATGTTATATGTGCTACTGTACTACCAGCTTCACTCATGTTAAATGCGCTACTGTACTACCACTTCACCTCCATTTTATATGCTGCCACTGTACTACCAGCTTCACCTCCATTTTTATATGGTGCAACGTACTACCCCCTTCACACCATTTATATGCTGCTACTGTACTACAGTTTTACCTCCAGTTAATCTGCCACTGTACTACCAGCTTTCACCTCCCTGTTTATATGCTGCCACTGGGACTACCGTTTCACCTCAATGTTTTATGCTGCACTGTACTACCAGCTTCACCCCCATGTTATATGCTGCCACTGTACTAACCACGTCACCTCCATGTTATATGCTGTACGTACTACCACTTCACCCCATGTTATATGCTGCCACTGTACACCAGCTTTCACCCCATGTTAAATGCCACCACTGTTACTACCAGTCACCCCAGTTATATGCCCCACTTAAAAGTTCACCCATGTTATATGCTGCCACTGTACTACCAGCTTCACCCCATGTTATATGCTGCCTACTGTATCTACCAGCTTTCACTACCATGTTATATGCTGCCACTGTACTACCAGCTTCACCTCCATGTTATATGCTGCTACTGTACTACCAGCTTCACTACCATGTTATATGCTGCCACTGTACTACCAGCTTCACCTCCATGTTATATGCTGCTACTGTACTACCAGCTTCACTACCATGTTATATGCTGCTACTGTACTACCAGCTTCACCTCCATGTTATATGCTGCTACTGTACTACCAGCTTCACCTCCAGGCTCGACAAAAATTTTTCACTTCTCACACTTCCTTGCTTTTCCCGTATTTTTTTTGAAACATAGAGTCTCACCTTCAAATTTTCCGCATAAATCAACTAAATATGTACTATTTTTATTATTATTATTATTATTATTATTATTATTATTATTATTATTTTTATTATTATTATTATTTTATTATTTTTATTATTACTATTTTTATTATTATTATTATTATTGTATTTGTGAAAACTCATTAAGCCCGTAAGTGTCATATAGGACTAGAGGAATGCAAAATTCCCTTCAAGTTTTGCGAACACACACACACACACACACACACACACACACACACACACACACACACACACACACACACACACACACACACACACACACACACACATATATATTATATATATATATATATAATATATATATATATATATATTAATATATATATATATATATATATATATATATATATATATATTTATTTTTTTTTTATTATCACACGGCCGATTCCCCCAAGGCAGGGTGGCCCGAAAAAGAAAAACTTTCAACCATCATTCACTCCACCCACTGTCTTGCCAGAAGGGTGCTTTACACTACAGTTTTTAAACTGCAACATTAACACCCCTGATATATGACACTAGCTTAAACAGTTGTCACAAATATAATAATTTTATTATTATTATTATTATGATTGTGCAAGGAGCCGTACAACAAACATGTTACCCACATGTGCACGGAGCTGTGTAGCAGGCGCGAATCACGTGTGTGAACCGCACATGTGTGCGGAGCAATATAGCAGATATGTGAACCATGTCTACACGGAGCCGTGCATCTGATGTGAACTACACGTGCAAGAACCCATGCAGCAGACTTAAACTAACGTGTGCACGGAGCCGTGCATCTGATGTGAACTACACGTGCAAGAACCCATGCAGCAGACTTAAACTAACGTGTGCACGGAGCCGTACATCTTATGTGAACTACACGTGCAAGAACCCATGCAGCAGACTTAAACTAACGTGTACACGGAGCCGTGCATCTGATGTGAACTACACGTGCAAGAACCCATGCAGCAGACTTAAACTAACGTGTGCACGAGCCGTGCATCTGATGTGAACTACACGTGCAAGAACCCATGCAGCAGACTATAACTAACGTGTGCACGGAGCCGTACATCTGATGTGAACTACACGTGCAAGAACCCATGCAGCAGACTTAAACTAACGTGTACACGGAGCCGTGCATCTGATGTGAACTACACGTGCAAGAACCCATGCAGCAGACTTAAACTAACGTGTGCACGGAGCCGTGCATCTGATGTGAACTACACGTGCAAGAACCCATGCAGCAGACTTAAACTAACGTGTACACGGAGCCGTGCATCTGATGTGAACTACACGTGCAAGAACCCATGCAGCAGACTTAAACTACATGTGTGCACGGAGCAGTTCAGACGTGAACTACACGTGTGCACTTCGCAGTGCAGTAGACGGAAACTACATGCGTTCAATGTTTCGTGCCGTGCAGTACATATATGAACCACACATGTGCACGGAGCTGTGCACCACATATGTGAACCGCGTGCGCACGGAGCCGAGCAGTAATGTGAACCATACCTGTGCACAGAGCAGTGCATCAGACTTGTAAACCACAAGTGTGCACGTGGCCGTGCAGCAGACGTAAACTACACGTGTGCACGGCGCTGTGCACACACACGATATAGAGCGGCAGCAGGTGACTTTTACAGGTAAGACACTGGTAATGGAGCAGGAATAAAAGAAACCTAGTATATTATTCAGGTGCCTCGCTCAGAGGTCACGCGCTCACCTGGCTACACTGCCTTGTGCACCACACTGGCTACACTGCCTTGTGCACCACATTGGCTTCACAGCTTTGTGCACAACACTGGCTTCACTGCCTTGTGCACCACATTGGCTTCACTGCCTTGTGCACCACACTGGCTTCGCTGCCTTGTGCACCACACTGGCCTCACTGCCTTGTGCACCACACTGGCTACACTGCCTTGTGCACCACACTGGCCTCATTGCCTTGTGCACCACACTGGCTTCACTGCCTTATGAGCTACACTGGTTTCACTGTCTTGTGCACCACACTGGCTACACTGCCTTGTGCACCACACTGGCCTCACTGCCTTGTGCACCACACTCTCTTCACTGCCTTGTGCACGACACTGGCTACACTGCATTGTGCATTACACTGGTTACACTGCCTTGTGCACGACACTGGCTACACTGCATTGTGCATTACACTGGTTACACTGCCTTGTGCACGACACTGGCTACATTGCCTTGTGCATGACACTAGCTACACTGCCTTGTGTACAACACTCACCTGGCTACACTGCCTTGTGCACGACACTGGCTACATTGCCTTGTGAATGACACTGGCTACACTGTCTTGTGCACAACACTAGCTACACTGTCTTATGCACGACACTCAACCAGCTACATTGACATGTGCACAACACTCATCTGACTACACTGCCTTGTGCATCACACTGGATACACTGCCTTGTGCACCACACTGGCTACACTGTTTTGCGCACAACATTGGCTACACTGCCTTATGCACCAGGATGGCTACACTGCCTTGTGCGCAACATTGGCTACACTGCCTTGTGCAGTACACTGGCTTCAATGCCTTGTGCACCACACTAGTTACATTGCCTTGTGCACCATACTGGCTACACTGCCTTGTGCACCACACTGGCTACACTGCCTTGTGAACCAAACTGGTTACTCTGCCTTGTGC
Organism: Cherax quadricarinatus; assembly: GCF_026875155.1. NCBI lineage: Eukaryota > Metazoa > Arthropoda > Malacostraca > Decapoda > Parastacidae > Cherax > Cherax quadricarinatus. The sequence goes on along the minus strand of NC_069423.1, from coordinate 29,929,643 downwards.
ACCACACTGGCTACCCCTGTTTTGGGGCACCACACTGGCCTACACTGCCTTGGGCACCACACTGGATACAATGCCTTGTGCACCATACTAGATACACTGCCTTGTGCACCACAATGGCTACACTGTCTTGTGCACCACAATGGCTACACTGCCTTATGCACCACACTGGCTATACTGCCTTGTACACCCCACTGGATACACTGCCTTGTGCGCCACACTGGATACGCTGCCTTGTGCACCACACTGGCTACACTGTCTTGGGCAACCCACTGATACAATGCCTGTGCCCATCAGAAAACACTGCCTTGTGCAGCACACTGCATACACTGCCTTGTTTACCACACTGGATACACTGCCTTGTGCACCACTCTAGATACACTGCCTTGTGCACCACACTGCATACACTGCCTTGTGTACCACACTGGCTATACTGTCTTGTGCACAACACTGGCTACACTGCCTTGTGCACCACACTGGATACACTGCCTGTGCACCACACTGGCGACACTGCCTTGTGCACCACACTGGCTACACTGCTTTGTGCACCACACTGGATGCAATGCCTTGTGCACCACACTAGATACACTGCCTTGTGCACCATACTGGATACATTGCCTTGTGTACCACACTGGCTACACTGTCTTGTGCACAACACTGGTTACACTTCCTTGTGCACCACACTATCTTGTGTACAACACTGGCTACACTGCCTTGTGCACAACACTGGATACACTGTCTTGTGCACAACACTGGATACACTGCCTTGTGCACAACACTGGCTACACTGCCTTGTGCTCCACACTGGCTACACTGTCTTGGGCACCACACTGGATACAATGCCTTGTGCACCACTCTAGATACACTGCCTTGTGCAGCACACTGCATACACTGCCTTGTGCACCACACTGGATACACTGCCTTGTGCACCACTCTAGATACACTGCCTTGTGCACCACACTGCATACACTGCCTTGTGTACCACACTGGCTACACTGTCTTGTGCACAACACTGGCTACAAATGCCTTGTGCACCACATTAATACCTGCCCGTCACCACACTGGCTACACTGCCTTGTGCACCACACTGGCTACACTGCTTTGTGCACCACACTGGATACAATGCCTTGTGTACCACACTGGATACACTGCCTTGTGCACCATACTGGATACACTGCCTTGTGTACCACACTGGCTACACTGTCTTGTGCACAACACTGGTTACACTTCCTTGTGCGTCACACTATCTTGTGTACAACACTGGCTACACTGCCTTGTGCACAACACTGGTTACACTGTCTTGTGCACAACACTGGATACACTGCCTTGTGCACAACACTGGCTACACTGCCTTGTGCTCCACACTGGCTGCACTGCCTTGTGTACCACACTGGCTACACTGCCTTGGGCACCACACTGGACGCAATGCCTTGTGCACCACACTCGATACACTGCCTTGTGCACCACACTCGATACACTGCCTTGTGCACCACACTGGCTACACTGTCTTGTACACCACAATGCATACAATGCCTTGTGCACCACACTAGATACACTGCCTTGTGCACCATACTGGATACACTGCCTTGTGTACCAAACTGGCTACACTGTCTTGTGCACAACACTGCTACACTACCTTGTGCACCACATTATCTTGTGTACAACACTGGCTACACTGTCTTGTGCACAACACTGCTACACTACCTTGTGCACCACATTATCTTGTGTACAACACTGGCTACACTGCCCTACACTGCCTTGTGCACAATACTGGTTACACTGTCTTGTGCACCACACTGGATACACTGCCTTATGCACACACTGCTAAAACTGCCTTTTACAACCCACGGTTTCCTGCCTTGTAGATCCATTGCTAACACTGCCTGTGCACCAGGCTGCTACACTCCTTTTGTACACACTGGCTAACGCCTTGTGCCCAAAACCCCACTGCTTTAAATGCCTGTGACCACAATGGCTACACTGCCTTGGTCACCACACTGGCTACGCTGCCTTGTGCATGGCACTAGCTACACTACCTTATGCACGACACTCACCCAGCTACTCTGCCTTGTGCACAACACTCACCTGGCTATACTGCCTTGTGCAAAACACTCACCTGGCTACACTGCTCTATAAAGCTACTGCATTTCTTTAATTACAGAGATTTTCTGTATTCGAGTACTCACTTGGCTACACTGCTTACGAAGGGTAAGAAATTTAAATTGCAACACTGCGTCCCCTAATATCCGGCACTGCACTACTTGTTAAAAAAATCGTTGTCCTAGACCACACCTAGGTGTCAAGATGGTGCACCTACGATAACTGTGTAGTGAGAGCGAATATTCACAAGAAAGATTTTTCTGAAGTACCGCATTAACCTGAGCTACAGGGCCAGGAGCACATCTCAGGGTGAGGACTCTTGCTGTAGTCTGAAGCAAGAGTCCTGCAGATCTCTTCCAGATCTTTCACCTCACCATCTACAGTTTTTAGGCTCCGTTCTCATGCTTCAGCTTCATATCGTTCCAGACCTGAAGCGTCCCAGAGCTGAACTCTTCTCCAGACCGAGCGACTGACCACCTCAAATCTTTTTTTCTCCAAGGTTGATGGATTGATTACATCAACTATATTTCACTATTACACCTGCTTACTCTGTATTTGATTGAAGAAACCTACTGTGTAAGCGAAACGTTTCACCACTAAAGATACCCAACTGTTGCACATGTGTCCTAATCTTCAACAAAGTCTTTATACCAACCAAAAAAAAAAAAGTGTGCTGCTGTGGCCACAGTAGAGGGCGGCAGTCAGATGTTAACTATTGTAGTCGTTACAACCTGGTATAAACCTTAGTAGCTGATGCCCAAAAACTAGTTTAGAAAGACACTTGAGCAAATGGTAGGTGATCAAGGTCCCAGGATCGAAATGTGTTTAAATAAATATGTCCTAGTGTGTGCTCGCGTCTTTCTAAATTGTCACAGCCTAATGTTAGAAGCTTCGGATAAGCACTTGTAGAAGGCGAGGTCCAGACACGCCCATACCTTGACAAAACTTATATATTATGATATGTATCTGCAACAAAATCATAGAAAACAGGTGATATCACAATATAAAAAATAAACACAGTATAAAATGGTGAAATTACATGAGCTTTCAATATTCCTAAACATTACTATTCCTTGATAATGTGAGAAATCATAAAAGCGTTTGGAAGTTCACTATTTTATATATATATTATATATATATATATATAATATATATATATATATATATATATATATATATATATATTATATATATATATATATAACAACCACTGTGAAAAAATAGTGAACTTCCAAGCGCTTTTATGATTTCTCACATTATCAAGGAATAGTAATGTTTAGGAATAATGAAAGCTCATGTAATTTCACCATTTTATACTGTGTTTATTTTTTATATTGTGATATCACCTGTTTAATAAATGTATAAAAGAGGAGAAGGTACCTAGGGATTGGCGGAGAGCATGTATAGTCCCTTTATATAAAGGGAAGGGGGACAAAAGAGATTGTAAAAATTACAGAGGAATAAGTTTACTGAGTATACCAGGAAAAGTGTACGGTACGGTCATAATTGAAAGAATTAGAGGTAAGACAGAATGTAGGATTGCGGATGAGCAAGGAGGTGTTCAGAGTGGGTAGGGGATGTGTAGATCAAGTGTTTACATTGAAGCATATATGTGAACAGTAATTAGATAAAGGTAGGGAAGTTTTTATTGCATTTATGGATTTAGAAAGGGCATATGATAGAGTGGATAAGGGAGCAATGTGGCAGATGTTGCAGGTATATGGAATAGGTGGTAAGTTACTAAATGCTGTAAAGAGTTTTTATGAGGATAGTGAGGCTCAAGTTAGGGTGTGTAGAAGAGAAAGAGACTACTTCCTGGTAAAAGTAGGTCTTACACAGGGATGTGTAATGTCACCATGGTTGTTTAATATATTTATAGATGGGGTTGTAAAAGAAGTAAATGCTAGGGTGTTCGGGAGAGGGGTGGGATTAAATTATGGGGAATCAAATACAAAATGGGAACTGACACAGTTACTTTTTGCTGATGATACTGTGCTTATGGGAGATTCTAAAGAAAAATTGCAAAGGTTAGTGGATGAGTTTGGGAGTGTGTGTAAAGGTAGAAAGTTGAAAGTGAACATAGAAAAGAGTAAGGTGATGAGGGTATCAAATGATTTAGATAAAGAAAAATTGGATATCAAACTGGGGAAGAGGAGTATGGAAGAAGTGAATGTTTTCAGATACTTGGGAGTTGACGTGTCGGCGGATGGATTTATGAAGGATGAGGTTAATCATAGAATTGATGAGGGAAAAAAGGTGAGTGGTGCGTTGAGGTATATGTGGAGTCAAAAAACGTTATCTATAGAGGCAAAGAAGAGAATGTATGAAAGTATAGTAGTACCAACACTCTTATATGGGTGTGCAGCTTGGGTTGTGAATGCAGCAGCGAGGAGGTGGTTGGAGGCAGTGGAGATGTCCTGTCTAAGAGCAATGTGTGGTGTAAATATTATGCAGAATATTCGGAGTGTTGATATTAGGAGAAAGTGTGGAGTTAATAAAAGTATTAGTCAGAGGGCTGAAGAGGGGTTGTTGAGGTGGTTTGGTCATTTAGAGAGAATGGATCAAAGTAGAATGACATGGAGAGCATTTAAATCTGTAGGAGAAGGAAGGCGGGGTAGGAGTCGTCCTCGAAAAGGTTGGAAGGAAGGGGTAAGGGAGGTTTTGTGGGCGAGGGGCTTGGACTTACAGCAGACGTGCATGAGCGTGTTCGATAGGAGTGAATGGAGACGAATGGTATTTGGGACCTGACGATCTGTTGGAGTGTGAGCAGGGTAATATTTAGTGAAGGGATTCAGGGAAACCGGTTATTTTTATATAGCTGAACTTGAGTCTTGGAAAGGGGTAGTACAGTGCCTGCACTCTAACGGAGGGGTTTGGGATATTGGCAGTTTGGAGGGATATGTTGTGTATTTTTATACGTATATGCTGCTAAACTGTTGTGTTCTGAGCACCTCTGCAAAAACAGTGATTATGTGTGAGTGAGGTGAAAGTGTTGAATGATGATGAAAGTATTTTCCTTTTGGGGATTTTCTTTCTTTTTGGGTCACCCTTCCGGTTGGGGGGACGGCCGACTTGTTGAATATATATATATATTTATATATATATTATATATATATTTATATATATATATATATATATATATATATATATATATATATATATATATATATATATATATATATATATATATATATATATGGAGCAAGCGGCTAGTAACCCCTTCTCCTGTATATATTACTAAATGTAAAAGGAGAAACTTTCGTTTTTCCTTTTGGGCCACCCCGCCTCGGTGGGATAAGGCCGGTGTGTTGAAAGAAATATATATATATATATATATATATATATATATATATATAAATATATATATATATATATATTTATATATATATATATATATGTAATGTCATGCCGAATAGGTAAAATTGGTCAATTAGCAACAACTCATTTAAAATTTAGCCCTTTCTATACGTTTAAAGATATATATTTTTCATTTATTTATGCTAATGTAAAAATTAACAGTTTTGTACCAAAAGAACCTTAGAAAACTTACCTAACCTTATTATAACAAGCGCAATTTAATTCAGCATAATCCAACTAAATATATTTTTGAAAAGTTTAAAATAATTTAATAATAATCACGATGAAATATATTTTTTCGTTAGGTTCAGAATGATTTTTGCGAAATTATTGCAAACACAAAGTTTCGCTTGCTTTATTCGGCAAGAAGAGCATTGCTATTTAAGCCAAAATCGCAAGTTATATATATATATATATATATATATATATATAATATATATATATATATATATATATTATATATATATATATATATATGTGTGTGTGTGTGTGTGTGTGTGTGTGTGTGTGTGTGTGTGTGTGTGTGTGTGTGTGTGTGTGTGTGTGTGTGTGTGTGTGTGTGTGTGTGTGTGTGTGTGTCGTGCCGAATATGTAAAACTGGTCAGTTAGCAAGAACTCATTTAAAATTAAGTCCTTTCTAAAAAATTTTCTTATACGTTTAAAGATACATTTTTTTCATTAACGTTAATGTAAAAATTTATAATTTTGCACCAAAAGAATCTTTGAAAACTTACCTAACCTTATTATAACATGAACAATTTATTTTAGCCTAACCCAACTAAATATATTTTAGATTTGCTAACAATAATTTAATACTAAACAAACACAGTGAAATACATTTTTTTCGTTAGGTTCAGAATGATTTTGGCGAAATTATTGCATACACAAATTTTTGCTTGTCCTATATGGCAAGATGAGCGTTGCTATTTAAGCCAAGATCGCAAGTTCTGCCTATTCGGCACGACATATATATATATATATATATATATATATATATATATATATATATATATATATATATATATATATATATATATATATATATATATATATATATATACATAAACTTGCATTGTTAATATCTCTAGTAAGGCTGATGCATGCAGGGGATGAGATGAAAAGCTGTAAGCCTTCTCCCTGAAAGCTGGCTGCCTTGGATCAAAGTCTAGCGCAAGCTGGACTCCAAGGTATTGGTCCAGTGTGGGTAGATTGGTAAAGCACTGCGTACCTTGTTCCAAGGTTCGTAGGTTCGAGTCTCCTTCAGCCAAAGATCAGTGTTTATATATACGTACATATATATATATATGTCGTGCCGAATATGTAAAACTGGTCATTTAGCAAGAACTCATTTAAAATTAAGTCCTTTCTGAAATTTTCTCTTGTACGTTTAAAGATATATTTTTTTCATTAATGTTAATGTAAAAAAATTTAATTTTGCACCAAAAGAATCTTAGAAAACTTACCTAACCTTATTATAACAAGAGCAATTTATTTTAGCCTAACCCAACTAAATATATTTTAAATACGTTTACAGTAAGTTAATACTAAACAAACACACTCAAATATATTTTTTTCGTTAGGTTCAGAACGATTTTGGCGAAATTATTGCATACACAAATTTTCACTTGTCCTATATGGCAAGATGAGCGTTGCTATTTAAGACAAGATCGCAAGTTCTGCCTATTCGGCACGACATATATATATATATATATATATATATATATATATATATATATATATATATATATATATATATAAACATATACATTAGGATTAGGCTAAAATAAATTGCGCTTGTTTTAATAAGGTTAGGTAAGTTTTCTAAGATTCTTTTGGTGCAAAATTAAATAAATTTTTACATTAACATTAATGAAAAAATATATCTATAAACGTATAAGTGAAAATTTTAGAAAGGACTTAATTTTCAATGAGTTCTTGCTAACTGACCAGTTTTACCTATTAGGCATGACATATATATATATATATATATATATATATATATATATATATATATATATATATATATATATATATATATATATATATATATATATATATATATCAACAAGTCGGCCGTCTCCCACCGAGGCAGGGTGACCCAAAAAGAAAGAAAATACTTTCATCATCATTCATCACTTTCACCTCACTCACACATAATCACTGTTTTTGCAGAGGTGCCCATAATACAACAGCTTAGAAATATATACGTATAAAAAATACACAATATATCCCTCCAAACTGTCATTATCCCAAATCCCTCCTTTAGAGTGCAGGCATTATACTTCTCATTTCCAGGACTCAAAACCGGTTATATAAAATAATCAGTTTCCCTGAATCCCTTCACTAAATATTACACTGCTCACACTCCAACAGATCGTCAGGTCCCAAATACCATTTTTCTTCATTCACTCCTATCTAACACGCTCACGCACGCTTGCTGGAAGTTCAAACCCCTCGCCCACAACACCTCCTTTACCCCCTCCCTCCAACCTTTTCGAGGACGACCCCTACCCCGCCTTCCCCTACAGATTTATACGCTCTCCATGTCATTCTACTTTGATCCATTCTCTCTAAATGACCAAACCACCTCAACAACCCCTCTTCTGCCCTCTGACTAATGCTTTTATTAACTCCACACCTTCTCCTAATTTCCACACTCCGAATTTTCTGCACAATATTTACACCACACATTGCTCTTAGACAGGACATCTCCACTGCCTCCAACCGTCTCCTCGCTGCTGCATTTACCACCCAAGCTTCACACCCATGTAAGAGTGTTGGTACTACTATACTTTCATACATTCCCTTCTTTTCCTCCATAGATAACATATTTTGACTCCACATATACCTCAACGCACCACTCACCTTTTTTCCCTCATCAATTCTATGATTAACCTCATCCTTCATAAATCCATCCGCCGACACGTCAACTCCCAAGTATCTGAAAACATTCACTTCTTCCATACTCCTCCTCCCCAATTTGATATCCAATTTTTCTTTATCTAAATCATTTGATACTCTCATCACCTTACTCTTTTCTATGTTCACTTTCAACTTTCTACCTTTACACACACTCCCAAACTTATCCACTAACTTTTGCAATTTTTCTTTAGAATCTCCCATAAGCACAGTATCATCAGCAAAAAGTAACTGTTTCACTTCCCATTTTGTATTTGATTCCCCATAATTTAATCCCACCCCTCTCCCGAACACCCTAGCATTTGCTTCTTTTATAACCCCATATTTAAATATATTAAACAAACATGGTGACATTACACATCCCTGTCTAAGACCTACTTTTACCAGGAAGTAGTCTCCCTCTCTTCTACACACCCTAACTTGAGCCTCACTATCCTCATAAAAACTCTTTACAGCATTTAGTAACTTACCACCTATTCCATATACTTGCAACATATATATATATATATATATATATATATATATATATATATATATATATATATATATATATATAACGTGTATGTATATGAACGCAAGTGAGAAAGACGAAGAGATAACTTTAGAGATACACAAGTGCGACTAACGCCTTTCTCCCTTCCTCCCTCCTTCCCTTCCTCCCTCTTTCCCTTCTTCCCTCCTTCCCTTCCTCCCTCTTTCCCTTCTTCCCTCCTTCCTTCCCTCCCTTCCTCCCTCCTTCCCTCTAAAAGCTGCAAAGTCTTGTCCCCCGAGTTATAAATATTCAGATTCATATTAAAGAATAACATGATAACAAGTTCAAATAAAAGAAGCGAGTATATATAACATACAGACTTTCTTCACAACAAAGTTTACGTTTTTTCTTTAAAAATAAAAGGTGACAAAAACTGGAATTTGTGTGTGCGCGCACAAGGTAAATTTTCAATAGTTTACAAGATGTAACACACGAAGATATGAATGTAGGTAAATCTTATCTGTATTGTTTTGCGAAGTTCTATCTATTCACCCACATTTATGGCGTAGCAGTTAAAAAAATAACAAGAGCGCAGAGAGAGCCCAGAAAACCCATCCTATACCACTGCTAAAAAAGACAACACCACATATATACTCACCCAGGTACTGAAGGCAAGTGGTACTAACGCAGCAGTCACCATCTGAAAAACATTCATGATATTATCAGACTTAGATACAACTAAATAACAGCAGTGCTGGTGTTTACAACATTCAATGTGCAGGCTGTGTAAACAATGACAAAATATATTGAATGTATGTGATTAAAGACATGAAAAGTCTTCTCAGTGTAAGGCCATAATAGTATTTTGTGTGATAAACAATACACAGGAGACATGTGTTACTCAGGTTACTGAATTAATGTGAATATAATTTGTATTTAATTTAAGAAGTTTATATTGTAAGGAAAAAGTGCTTCATAAATATATAAATAGTGTCAGTGTTTTGGGAGGACACTTGTCCACCCAAAACACAGACATTATTTATACATTTATGGAGCACTTTTTCCTTGTAATATAAACTCTTTACATTATATACAGATTATCTTCACATTAATGAAGTAACCTTCATAACAACTAGCGATAGGGCTTAGACACCAGAACTGTGGAACAACAGTACGCTCATAGGTCTCAAACCACAATGAGTTCCTCATTTATCAGGACAAACATGCACACCTCGTGGCATGGAAGGACGCCAAACTTATCATTAAAAATGTAGACCATATAGATAAAAGCAGTAATTGCAAATTTTATTCAGAAAACTTTTGCCCTTAAATTTCTTTTCCAAGTTATTATATTGTGGGATACACTTCAGATAATGAATCTTGTATGTACCCCGGTACGCCTTTTAATTAAAGCATACAGTCTCTGTAATAGACATAATTTTCTATGCAACTGCCATCTTGAGATGGTCCTTCCTTGATCATTAGAACATAAGAAAGAAGGAACACTGCAGTAGGCCTACTGACCCATGCGAAGCAGGTCCATGTCTCCCCCAGCTCAACTGTCAGCCGCCAGCAATGTTTTCATCAGTGAGAGATTTAACAACTTTTTTTAGAGGCGAGAAAGACTGTGATGTATACAGGAAAAGAGAGATAAGTAAAGTTTTGGGGGTAAACATGAGTGCAATATTTGATTTACAATCAAGACTTAAGAGACTGAACACGTCTAAAAAGTACACTCGGCATGTTACTACAAACTACCGAACCATTAGCAGTGCAGCTGCTGCATGAAGCTTATTGTTAATTATTATTATTATTATTATAATCATAACTAAGCTTATTGTTGAGACTCCCACATCTGACCTCTCCTCGATCCTACCTGTATAATCTCCTTCCCCCAGGTATACTCTGTAGACTTAAAACAGCCTGTTGTACAGACATAATCTCCAAGCTCCTACACCTCTTTTGGTTCCAGTATATAAAGCTTCTGGTCTCATGCCTATGCTGAGGGGTAACAAGACTAACCATCTTCTATGAAGGCTGAAAGACTGATCGCTTCAAAATAGGAGTACTGTAGTCTTGAAGAATATGAACTGTTCAGATTCTGAAGAATATGAACTGTTCAGATTCGTCAAGACTACGGTACTCTTCAACTTCAAGGCTGAGGGACTGATTACCTCATCTTTTGTATAAGGTTCTACTTTCTTCACATAATGTCATTGCATTGTATTGATAAAGCCATTGGATGGCGAAACATCTATAAATAAACATACCCAGATGTTACACACGTGTCTAATTCTTCAGCTATCTGATCATCAACGTTGCCAACACTGGTTACTGGTGATAAACCATACGTAAATTTGGGTACGTTAAGGTGAGGTTACCCTAACCTAACCTGGAATGTCTAATAGCTACTAACTCCGACCTAGGTTTAGATCGCGCAGAACCTTCCCAAAACTCATAAACCTGATATTCCTCTTCGTCCTATCATATCCTCTAGAGGTTCTGTTTCTTATTCTCTTGCTTCTTGGTTGGTCAAAACCCTCACTCCCTTTCTTGGTACTTTTTCTCCTGCCCACCTCCGTCACTCTCAAGACTTCATTGAACGGGTTCGCTCTCTCCCAACCTGTAAGATGCTTAGTCTTGATGTTGAGTCCCTCTTCACCAATGTCCCTCTTGATGATGTTCTTGATTTCCTTAGAGAGAAGGCCCATAAAGGGTTTCTGCATCTCCCTATACCTCTTGATGTCTTTCTTGATCTTATCCGCCTCTGTGTGGACTCCTTTTCCTTCCAAGGGAAATATTATTCTCAAACCTTTGGTGTCGCTATGGGCTCTCCTCTCTCTCCTGTCCTTGCTAATCTTTACATGGAATACTTCGAGACTGTTCTTCTTCCTGCCATCGATGTGCAACCTTCACTCTGGCTCCGCTATATGGATGACATCTTTGCTCTATGGCCTCATGACTCCAATCTCTTCCAACCTTTTCTTGAAGCTCCTAATAATCTTGCCCCTTCCATTAAGTTTAAAGCTGAATGGGAATCTAATACTTGCTTCCTTTCCTTGATGTTCATGTCCACCGCTCAGATACAGGTTTTTCCTGTGGCATGTACATTCACTACTTTTCCTATCGTGCTTCCCTTGTCAAGAAAAGTGTTCTTATCTCCTTCTTTCTCCGTGCCCTCCGCATCTGTGATCTTCAGTTCCTTCCAGCAGAAATTTCCACTCTTCATAATTCGTTTTCCCGTCTTGGCTACCCTTCCCATTTCACAGACTGCCCTCTCACGTGCTAAACGTAATTTCTTCTCTCGCAAACTCTCCACTCCTGGGAACTCTTCTTTCCTCTGCCTTCCCTACATTTCCGGTCTTTCTAATCTCAACAATTCTCTCCGTCCCTTAGACATCAAGCTTACTTTCCGCCAGACTAACACTCTTCGCACTAATCTCGTTCATACCTCTCCTCCCTCTACAGATGTTCCTGGTGTATACTCTATTTCTTGCACCTCCTGTCCTCTTCAATACTTTGGAGAAACTGGTCGATCTCTTTCTGACAGACTTAGGGAGCACAAAAATAGTGTTAAGTTTGCCGACACTAACAATGCTCTGTTCTGTCACGTCAGAGATCACAGCCATCCTATTGACTGGTCTTCCGCTAAAACTGTCTTCCCTACTTCCAACTCTAACAATCGCCGTCTAGTTGAATCCTCTCGAATACACAACTTTCCTTGTATGAATCTTAGTCCTGGCTTCGTCGCTGTAGATACCTTCCTCTCCCACTACATTGTAAAATGCTCCAAACTTCAGAACACCCGTGACTTAACCTGATTCCTCATTTTTTTCTTTTTCTTCTTCTCCCTCTTCCCCTTTCCTTCTTTTTTCTCCTCCGGATTGTCTTTCTTTCTTCTGTCTCGTGATTCTGTTCCTTCATTATTTATTTCATCACTTCCCCTTCCCCCACCTCTGTGCACTTGCTTTCCCTCTGTGGGCACCTAGCTGCCTTGCAGTGCTCCCCTTTCTTTGTATTTGACTGGCTCCTCACCCTTAATTCCCCACTACTACCACTACCACTACTACCACTTCTACTACTACTACTACTACTACTACTACTACTACTACCACTACTGCTTCTACTACTACCACCTCTACCTCTTCCTGCCTATATATACCCATCCTGCTCCAATTCTGGTTAGTGTGACTTTGTAAATGGTCCAAGTCGGACCGAAACGTCGTCGTAAGCTCCTCTCTTCTATGTGCGGGTTATTTGTGTATCGTTCTAGTCACGGTATTGTGCCTTTTTTTGTTATTTGTTATTATAAGGATGGGGTGCTTGCCTTCCCCCCCCCTTCCCTCCTCACTGCTCCAAACACCATTAACCTGGGAGTCGTGGGTCACCTTGCTCACCTGTCCTGCCGTGTGACCGTCTCCCGTCACAATGCCACTCGGAGATCGCGTGGTCGAACACTAACGCAATTCCCACCTTTAAACGGATCACAAAACGGCCCACGTGACGTCTGATAACTCCTGTGGCATTGTTCACGTCAAATGGTAATCTGGTTGTGGATATAAGTGACATTCAGGCTTCTTTTCAGTGGCCGGAGGCTCGAGTCCTAATGTACATCAGCGTCTGAAACTCCAGTGGCGGGCGAGGCTCGCTACCACTATTAACTCTATTGCCCACCTCGGCGCAAATGGATTATCGAATGTTTTTTATATAACGCTGGATGAGAGTGAGGTATCTTGGCGTTATCAGTTTCAACAATAACATTTGAGCGGTGAGAGTGTGTGGCTGCTGCAGTGGAAACAATCAGTAAAGTGAAGGCAGGGTTCACATACCAATACTTGCCTCACCAATATCCTCCTCACTCAACATTTACTGTTACTCTGCTCCAGCCTCGTCTCGCACGCTACATCCGTTAACACAATATAATTATCATTTTACTTGCCTTATATTCTTAAGAACGTTTTATATGTCCAGCTATAGAGGTGGTACCTCCCTATATTTTGTATATATATATTGTTATTTTTTATATAATAAAAGGGGTCCACCTCTAGTGTAAATTGTGGGACCCATAGCCTCGGAGAAGTGGATAAAAAGGCTTCAAGGAAGAATATTTGGATTTCTTCCTGAAGCCATTTGAATATTCCACTTTCCCTACCATCCCATCTTTTCATTCTTTTTTACCAATATGTATATTTTATTACATATGTTATATATATACAAAGAAAGATCCCAATCAGCAGGATTCGAAACTACTACTGAGAATGGTCAAGATTCTCAGGCAGCGCTCTAGTCCACTCGGCCACACAAATGCCATATAGACTGGGCAGCCTGGTTCACAAGCCATGTTCTTTCCCAGCCCGGGCACGTTATTAGGTCTCAAGCATGGATTCAAGCTATTTCAATCTCCTCGTGTTAGAATCTTGACCATTCTCAGTAGTAGTTTCGAATCCTGCTGACTGCGATCTTTCTGAGTATATGCCCGCTTGTTTCTGCGTGGTGCATTTATATATATATATATATATATATATATATATATATATATATATATATATATATATATATATATATATATATATATATATATATATATATATATATATGCCTTAACAATTCGCAGACAGGCGAAATTGTTTACAAACATTGCCTCTACGTCCACAGCAGGACGTAGCAGCGATGTTACCCCATACCCTCGGGCACCAAGCGAGCTTGGTGCCCGAGGGTATGGGGTAACATCCCTTTGCTTCGGCTAAGCGCCCATACTTATCTTGGGTCTAGCTCAGTGGTAAAGTACTGTGGACTCTGATATAGAGTTAGCAGGTTCGAGTCCTGCTGTGGACGTAGAGACAATGTTTATATATATATATAACGACACTGCAACTAGCCGAGGGCTCGAACCCATGTTGTTTTGGCCCGCCTCACAGTCAGCGAAAATCACACAACGCTCTAACCCACAGAACCACTCAATCCTTCAAAGATCACGCACCCAGCAGAGTTAGGTGTTGTACCGTGATCCGAGGACATACGATGGTGTGGGTGCCTCAGAGCTAATTTCATTCTACATGGGTGCGTGACCTTTGAAGGATTGAGTGGTCCTGTGGGTTAGAGCGTTGTGTGATTTTCGCTCACCATGAGGCGGACCAAAACAACATGGGCTCGAGCCCTCGGTTAGTCGCAGTGTTGTTATTGATTGAAATACCACTCGTTCGTGGTTATAATATATATATATATATATATATATATATATATATATATATATATATATATATATATATATATATATATAGACATATATAAAGTCCTTCTAAAAATTTCTCTTATTCGTTTAAAGATATATTTTTTTCATTTATGTTAATGTAAAATTTATCATTTTGCACCAAAAGAACCTTAGAAAACCTACTCAACCTTATTATAACAAGAGCAATTTAATTTAGCCTAATCCAAATAAATACATTTTAGATACGTTTAAAATAATTTAATAATAAACAAACACAATGAAATCTATTTTTTTCGTTAGGTTCAGAATGATTTTTGCGAAGTTATTGCATACATAAATTTTAGCTTGCCTTATTCGGCAAGAACATTGATATTTAAGCCAAAATCGCAAGTTTTTACCAATTCGGCACGGCATATATATATATATATATATATATATATATATATATATATATATATATATATTATATATATATATATATATATATATATATATATATATATATATACATATATATATATATACATATATAAATATATATTATATATATTATATATATATATATATATATATATATATATATATATATATATATATATATAATATATATATATATATGTCGTGCCGAATAGGCAGAACTTGCGATCTTGCTTAAATAGCAACGCTCATCTTGCCATATAAGACAAGCGAAAATTTGTGTATGCAATAATTTCGCCAAAATCATTCTTAACCTAAAGAAAAAAATATATTTCACTGTGTTTCTTAAGTATTAAATTATTGTTAACAAATTTAAAATATATTTAGTTGGGTTAGGCTAAAATAAATTGTTCTTGTTATAATAAGGTTAGGTAAGTTTTCTAAGTTCCTTTTGGTGCAAAATTAAAAAATTTTACATTAACATTAATGAAAAAAATATATCTTTAAACGTATAAGAGAAAATTTTAGAAAGGACTTAATTTTAAATGAGTTCTTGCTAATTGATCAGTTTTACATATTCGGCACGACATATATATTATATATATATATATATATTTATATATATATATATATATATATATACATATATATATATATATATATATATATATATATATATATATATATATATATATATATATATAATATATATATATATATATTATTTATTAACACATAGGCCTTTCCCTTCACTACAGATTTATACTTTCTAGAAGTCATTCTATTTCGTTGTGTACGAATGGTATATAATACCGACAAGTTGAGATTGAGACACATGTGCAACATCTGGGTATCTTTATTGTAGACGTTTCGCCATCCAGTGGCTTTATCAATACAAATTCTAGAACATAACTTGAAGACAGTAGAACTATGATTACCTCATCTTCTGTACATAGTTCTACTGTCTTCAAGTTATGTTCTAGAATTTGTATTGATAAAGCCACTGGATGGCGAAACGTCTACAATAAAGATACCCAGATGTTGCACATGTGTCTCAATCTCATTCTATTTCGTTCCATCCCCTCTGCATGTCCAAAACTATCTCAATAACCCTCCTCAGCCCTCTGGATAATAGTTTTGATAATCCCGCACCTCCTCCTAATCTCCAAACTACGGATTCTCTGCATTATATTCACACCACACATTGCCCTCAGACATGACATCTCCACTGCCTCCAGCCTTCTCCTTGTTGCGTTGGTATAACTATACTCTCACACAGTCCCTCTTTGCTTTCATGAATATATATATATATATATATATATATATATATATATATATATATATATATATATATATATATATATATATATATATATATATAAATATACATATATATATATATATATATATATATATATATATATATATATATATATATATATATATATATATATATATATATACGTATATACACGTATATACACATCCACAGAAAGCTTGCAGCCAGCAGGATTCGAACCCACGTTCGGACGCTATCCAAGAGTGTGGCTTAGCGCTCTACATGACGCCTTAAACAACTTAGCTACAGATGCCGCAAGACGTTAGGTAACCTACTTGCAAGCCATGTGCGTGCAGATTTATATACACGCGTATACAAGAAAGTAAAAGATACATAAAATAAATAACAGTGAAAGAATAAAACAGTTACCTTTTTTAATACAGCAAATTAGGCGGCAGTAATGAATAAGTTTCTCCGTCATATAGAGCATTAGTTTTATAAGCGTCCTATTATGCACAATCTAAACAGCTACTTATAATATATATTGGTTATTGCACGTTATATTATGCTAAATTAACTTATATTTGTGTATATTCAAAACCGACAACACAATAACACGGTGAGCATTCAGAGTGATCTGGATAAGTTAGCGCTGTGATCAAAGATGTGGAAAATGAGTGTCTGTGTTGAAGTTTGCAAGTAATGCATCTGGGTATAACAGTAATTCATATAAATACAATGTCTGGCAACAATTTAGCCGAAAAAAAGAGGAATAACCTTGGAATAAACACAGACAACGAAATCCAAACACTGTCATTCCGGAAGCAACAAAGTCAACAGAATGTTTAGTTTCACACCTAGAAATTTCGAGTGCAAAACAAAAGAAACAATGTGACCTTTCTACAATACACTTCTTAGACCTCATCATAAATGTACTTTCCATTTTGTTCTCCAAATTACACAGAAGACGAAGGGCAACTAAGCTTGTACCATCACTAAGAAACAAACCATATGAAAAAAAATAATCAAAATATTAAACCTTTTCTTTCCAAGGACACAGAGACTATGAGCTCTAATAAAATCCTTCAGGATACTGAATAGTTTGATACACTCAAGCACAAAGATCTATCTGAAGTGCAAAAGTAATCAATAACTCGAAGCAATGGAATAAAACTTCGAGGCCAGAGATGTAACATCAACATGAAGAAAGTTCTTTTGCAAGAAATTTATCTCCTCTGATGGTGAACCAGCTGGACCAACACTATGTGAACACAGGAGTCAGGTAGATACTTTAAAGAGACAATCTGTAGTCAGTGGATTCCTGATGTTAGTTCAGCAACTGCATAAAGACGAAAAGTTGACAGTCACCAAGGAAGCAATAATAATAATAATAAAAATAATAATAATAATAATAATAATAATAATAATAATAATAATAATAATAATAATAATAATAGAGTTATTGCTAGTGGTTGTGGCAGACATAGCAGTGGCCACCGATATACTGGTGTTTACTTCGAAGTTGTTCAGGATATCCAGTTGTTCTGGTCCACTAGTAGCACAG
This sequence comes from Cherax quadricarinatus, assembly GCF_026875155.1. Taxonomy (NCBI): domain Eukaryota; kingdom Metazoa; phylum Arthropoda; class Malacostraca; order Decapoda; family Parastacidae; genus Cherax; species Cherax quadricarinatus. The sequence continues at coordinate 29,911,327 of NC_069423.1, read as the reverse complement.
TATTTAAAAGTAAAACTAGTAATATCTAGAGTCAGGATCATTGATAAAGAGGTGTGTGGATAAAAGTGGTGTAGCTTGAGTAGTTACGGTAGGAACATTACTAAGCAGAAGACTGCAACCCATGCCTGTCCACCGCTATCTCTCCAATAATGCCATGTCATTTTTTAATACAGTATAGCATATTTTTCTCCTGTTTCTTACCGGCAACATGTAATACCTCAGCATGTAATTCCTTAACATATAATACCTCAACATGTAATTCCTTAACATATAATACCTCAACATGTAATTCCTTAACATATAATACCTCAACATGTAATTCCTTAACATATAATACCTTAACTAGTGGAAACATTCTAGTACTAGTGTAAGTAGGTCTTCGTCCAAAGATTGGACAAGTATTGAAGAATTCCTTGTATCAAGATCCCATGATGTTGCAGTGTCTGAGGGACTGATGACCTCAAACTCCTCTCCTTACACCTTTCTGCTTTGTATTGGACTGATGAAGCCACTGTGTGACGAAACGTTTCTTCAATAAAAGATTCCCGTATGTTGCATAAGTGTCTCAATCTTCATCATGTAATACCTTAACATGTAATAACTTAACATGTAATATCTCAACATGTAATACCTTAACATGCAATACCTCAACATGTAATACCTCAACATGTAATACCTCAACATGTAATACCTCAACATGTAATACCTCAACATGTAATATCTCAACATGTAATACCTTAACATGTAATACCTCAACATGTAATACCTCAACATGTAATACCTCAACATGTAATACCTCAACATGTAATACCTTAACATGCAATACTTCTACATGTAATACCTCAACATGTAATACCTCAACATGTAATACCTCAACATGTAATACCTCAACATGTAATACCTCAACATGTAATACCTTAACATGTAATACTTCTACATGTAATACCTCAACACGTAATACCTTAACATGTAATACTTCTACATGTAATACTTCTACATGTAATACCTCAACATGTAATACTTCTACATGTAATACCTTAACATGTAATACCTTAACATGTAATACTTCAACATGTAATACTTCTACATGCAATACCTCAACATGTAATACTTCTACATGTAATACCTCAACATGTAATACCTCAACATGTAATACTTCTACATGTAATACCTCAACATGTAATACCTCAACATGCAATACCTCAACATGTAATACTTCTACATGTAATACCTCAACATGTAATACCTCAACATGTAATACTTCCACATGTAATACCTCAACATGTAATACCTTAACAAGTAATACCTCAACATGTAATACCTCAACATGTAATACTTCTACATGTAATACCTCAACATGTAATACCTCAACATGTAATACCTTAACATGTAATACCTCAACATATAATACTTCTACATGTAATACCTCAACATGTAATACTTCTACATGTAATACCTCAACATGTAATATTTCAACATGTAATACCTCAACATGTAACACTTCTACATGTAATACCTCAACATGTAATACCTCAACATGTAATACTTCTACATGTAATACCTCAACATGTAATACCTCACCATGTAATACCTCAACATGTAATAATTCTACATGTAATACCTCAACATGTAATACCTCAACATGTAATACTTCTACATGTAATACCTCAACATGTAATACCTTAACATGTAATACTTCTACATGTAATACCTCAACATGTAATACCTTAACATGTAATACCTCAACATGTAATACCTCAACATGTAATACTTCTACATGTAATACCTCAACATGTAATACCTTAACATGTAATACTTCTACATGTAATACCTCAACATGTAATACCTTAACATGTAATACCTCAACATGTAATACCTCAACATGTAATAATTCTACATGTAATACCTCACCATGTAATACCTCAACATGTAATAATTCTACATGTAATACCTCAACATGTAATACCTTAACATGTAATACTTCTACATGTAATACCTCAACATGTAATACCTTAACATGTAATACTTCTACATGTAATACCTCAACATGTAATACCTTAACATGTAATACTTCTACATGTAATACCTCAACATGTAATACCTTAACATGTAATACCTCAACATGCAATACCTTAACATGTAATACTTCTACATGTAATACTTCTACATGTAATACCTCAACATGTAATACTTCTACATGTAATACCTCAACATGTAATACTTCTACATGTAATACTTCTACATGTAATACCTCAACATGTAATACCTCAACATGTAATACCTCAACATGTAATACTTCTACATGTAATACCTCAACATGTAATACCTCAACATGTAATACCTCAACATGTAATACCTTAACATGTAATACCTCAACATGTAATACCTCAACATGTAATACCTCAACATGTAATACCTCAACATGTAATACCTCAACATGTAATACCTCAACATGTAATACCTTAACATGTAATACTTCTACATGTAATACCTTAACATGTAATACCTCAACATGTAATACCTCAACATGTAATACCTCAACATGTAATACCTCAACATGTAATACCTCAACATGTAATACCTTAACATGTAATACCTTAACATGTAATACTTCTACATGTAATACCTCAACATGTAATACCTCAACATGTAATACTTCTACATGTAATACCTCAACATGTAATACTTCTACATGTAATACCTTAACATGTAATACCTTAACATGTAATACTTCTACATGTAATACCTCAACATGTAATACCTCAACATGTAATACTTCTACATGTAATACCTCAACATGTAATACTTCTACATGTAATACCTCAACATGTAATACTTCTACATGTAATACCTCAACATGTAATACTTCTACATGTAATACCTCAACATGTAATACCTCAACATGTAATACCTCAACATGTAATACTTCTACATGTAATACCTCAACATGTAATACTTCTACATGTAATACCTCAACATGTAATACCTCAACATGTAATACCTCAACATGTAATACCTTAACATGTAATACTTCTACATGTAATACCTCAACATGTAATACTTCTACATGTAATACCTCAACATGTAATACTTCTACATGTAATACCTCAACATGTAATACTTCTACATGTAATACCTCAACATGTAATACCTAACATGTAATAACTTCTCTACATGTAACTACCTACACATGTAATACCTCAACATGTAATACTTCTACATGTAATACCTCAACATGTAATACTTTACATACATGTAATACCTCAACATGTAATACTTCTACATGTAATACCTCAACAATGTAATACCTTCAACATGTAATACTTCAACATGTAATACCTCAACATGTAATACTTCTACATGTAATACCTCATAACATGTAAATACTCTACATGTAATACCTCAACATGTAATACTTCTACATGTAATACCTCAACATGTAATACTTCTACATGTAATACCTCAACATGTAATACTTCTACATGTAATACCTCAACATGTAATACTTCTACATGTAATACCTCAACATGTAATACCTTAACATGTAATACTTCAACATGTAATACCTCAACATGTAATACTTCTACATGTAATACCTCAACATGTAATACTTCTACATGTAATACCTCAACATGTAATACTTCTACATGTAATACCTCAACATGTAATACTTCTACATGCAATATCTCAACATGTAATACCTCAACATGTAATACTTCTACATGTAATACCTCAACATGCAATACCTCAACATGTAATACTTCTACACGTAATACCTCAACATGTAATACTTCTACACGTAATATCTCAACATGTAATACTTCTACATGCAATACCTCAACATGTAATACTTCTACATGCAATACCTCAACATGTAATACTTCTACATGTAATACCTCAACATGTAATACCTCAACATGTAATACTTCTACATGTAATACCTCAACATGTAATACCTCAACATGTAATACTTCTACATGTAATACCTCAACATGTAATACCTCAACATGTAATACCTCAACATGTAATACCTCAACATGTAATACTTCTACATGTAATACCTCAACATATAATTCCTTAACTGTAATAAATACCTCAACATGTAATACCGGAACGTGTATTATTATTATTATTACTATTATTATTATTATTATTATTATTATTGTTTTGTCTCAACAGTCATCTCCTGCCAAGGTAGGGTGACCCAAAAAACTATATTATTATTGTTGTTATTATAAAGCGCTACCCACTATATATGCGACGGATGAGTGCCTGACGGATGAGTGCCTGACGGATGAGTGCCTGACGGATGAGTGCCTGACGGATGAGTGCCTGACGGATGAGTGCCTGACGGATGAGTGCCTGACGGATGGCCCGTCAACCTAACTCTCATAAAACGAACCCGCCATAATATGTCAAAAACAAGGACTGGTTCTGCGACTCCAAATCCACATTACCTGGCTAATGTTTGCAGCGCTGGGTTTAGCGCTTAGTTTTGATTGTAATAATAATAATACCTCACTTATGTTTACCAAAAAATATATGAACTTACCAAACATGCACCGAACAGTCATACACTCAAAATAAATTTGGCGGAAAACAATTAGTAATATATTTGCTTTTAACGAAACATTATGAGCATATGCACCTAACGGAAGAAACGGTAAATATTAATGAAACTGGTCAAACACAAATGAGAATAAATGTAGATTAAAAGTTCGGTTACTGACCAACCAACCTGTCTTCATCTGCCTTCAGTGTACACGTTATGAACCTGTAATATATACATGTATCTCTCTATTACTATTTCCTCTTTCCTTTCCTTTCTTCCTCCCTCCCTGGTCCTGACCTTGTATCAGTGAACATAGTGAAAATAACCTAACCTAACAAGTCTCCTCTGGCCAGATGTTCATTTTTTTTTTTTACTGTGTGCAAGACAAACTGAAAACCAGCTTTAGAGTTTAGCTCAAAAACTGCTTTTCCCACGCCCAAATACCTTAATTTTTTATGAATTTCCATATAAACCAGGTTAGAGTAATAGTTAAAGAGAAAGTTAAAAGTCATCTAGCTGGGAGGGAGCTCATTTTCTTCTGGCGTTAAGACGAGACAAGCTCACTGGAGGTACCATATACAAATCTATTAAATTTTATTATAAACATTTCAATATAAATCAGTTTAGAGTGATGCTATTAAATTGTAATATTATTAAACAACACTCGACTATCCAGGTCGCATAAGAGTGATTGTTTACATCACACAGCAAACTCGGGGAAAAAGGAATTAATATACAATTGTTATGGATTCCGTCATACATTAGATTACTCCTTCATCATAAAGTTTATACGTTAGCCCCAAAAAAGTATCCTGAACGAAAATGTAGAATATAACTTTAGTGTATCTGTGTCTAGCATTAGAAATAATATTAGAAGAGAAGTAAATAATAGAACTGAATGTAATATGAAAGTAGTTAGAAGCCTTATTACATGTATAACCCACTATGATAACATGAACGTAGGTAATTATATTTCTGGAGCAACTTGAAATGTGAACAAACTGACTGATATTGTAGTAGTCAGGCTTAGGGTTGGTTATAAGTACTGCTGGTAGTTTTGTAGAGACACAGATCATGATCAAACTAAATGCAAAGTATGTGGCTAGCCCTATGGTCACTATTTTCAATACTATATACTTAACTGTCCACTTATTGGGATATATATAAAGACAGTATAATAACCTAGGTGATATATCAAGGTATCTTAATGAAAATATGATACTAGACATATTAATCAAATATCTTAAATTTGTTTGCAACAGATAAGTGAAGTGCAGATATAAATCCAGATGTACTCCTGTTAAACCTTCACGGTCCTAGTTCCTAGGTGTTTTGTGTCTTGCGCTACCATCCACACTGTTGTTGCGCTACCATCCACACTGTTGCTGCGCTACCATCCACACTGTTGTTGCGCTACCATCCACACTATGTTGTTGCGCTACCATCCACACTTTTTGTTGCGCTACCATCCACACTGTTGTTGCGCTACCATCCACAATATGTTGTTGCGCTACCATCCACACTGTTGATGCGCTACCATCCACACTATGTTGCTGCGCTACCATCCACACTATGTTGTTGCGCTACCAACCACACTATGTTGCTGTGCTACCATCCACAATATGTTGTTGCGCTACCATCCACACTGTGGTTGCGCTACCATCCACACTATGTTGTTGCGCAACCATCCACACTATGTTGTTGCGCTACCATCCACACTGTTGCTGCGCTACCATCCACACTTTTGATGCGCTACCATCCACACTGTTGCTGCGCTACCATCCACACTATGTTGTTGAGCTACCATCCACACTATGTTGCTGCGCTACCATCCACAATATGTTGTTGCGCTACCATCCACACTGTTGTTGCGCTACCATCCACACTATGTTGTTGCGCAACCATCCACACTATGTTGTTGCGCTACCATCCACAATATGTTGTTGTACTACCATCCACAATATGTTGTTGCACTACCAACCACACTATGTTGTTGCGCTACCATCCACACTGTTGTTGCGCTACCATCCACAATATATTGTTGCGGTACCATCCACACTATTGATGCGCTACCATCCACACTATGTTGCTGCGCTACCATCCACACTATGTTGTTGCGCTACCATCTACACTATGTTGCTGCGCTACCATCCACAATATGTTGTTGCGCTACCATCCACACTGTTGTTGCGCTACCATCCACACTATGTTGTTGCGCAACCATCCACACTATGTTGTTGCGCTACCATCCACAATATGTTGATGCGCTACCATCCACACTGTTGCTGCGCTACCATCCACACTGTTGCTGCACTACCATCCACACTATGTTGTTGCGCTACCATCCACACTATGTTGCTGCGCTACCATCCACAATATGTTGTTGCGCTACCATCCACACTTTTGTTGCGCTACCATCCACACTATGTTGTTGCGCAACCATCCACACTATGTTGTTGCGCTACCATCCACAATATGTTGTTGCACTACCATCCACAATATGTTGTTGCACTACCATCCACAATATGTTGTTGCGCTACCATCCACACTATGTTGCTGCACTACCATCCACAATATGTTGTTGCGCTACCATCCACACTATGTTGTTGCGCTACCATCCACACTATGTTGTTGCGCTACCATCCACACTATGTTGTTGTGCTACCATCCACACTATGTTGCTGCGCTACCATCCACACGGTTGTTGCGCTACCATCCGCACTATGTTCTTGGGCTCCCATCCACACAGTTGTTGCGCTACCATCCACACTATGTTGTCGCGCTACCATCCACACTATGTTGTTGCGCTACCATCCACACTATGTTGCTGCACTAACATCCACAATATGTTGTTGCGCTACCATCCACACTATGTTGCAGCACTACCATCCACAATATGTTGTTGCGCTACCATCCACAATATGTTGTTGAGCTACCATCCACACTGTTGTTGTGCTACCATCCACAATATGCTGTTGCGTTACCATCCACAATAGGTTGTTGTGCTACCATCCACACTATGTTGCTGCGCTACCATCCACAATATGTTGTTGTGCTACCATCCACAATATGTTGTTGTGCTACCATCCACACTATGTTGTTGCGCTACCATCCACGATATGTTGTTGCGCTACCATCCACAGTATGTTGTTGCGCTACCATCCACAGTATGTTGTTGCGCTACCATCAACAGTATGTTGTTGCGCTACCATCCACACTGTTGTTGCGCTACCATCCACAATATGTTGTTGCGCTACCATCCACACTGTTGTTGCGCTACCATCCACAATATGTTGTTGCGCTACCATCCACAGTATGTTGTTGCGCTACCATCCACAATATGTTGTTGCGCTACCATCCACAATATGTTGTTGCGCTACCATCCACACTGTTGTTGCGATACCATCCACACTGTTGTTGCACTACCATCCACAGTATGTTGTTGCGCTACCATCCACACTGTTGTTGCGCTACCATCCACACTGTTGTTGCGCTACCATCCACAATATGTTGTTGCGCTACCATCCACAATATGTTGTTGCACTACCATCCACAATATGTTGTTGCGCTACCATCCACACTATGTTGCTGTGCTACCATCCACACTATGTTGCGCTACCATCCACAATATGTTGTTGCGCTACCATCAACAATATGTTGTTGCGCTACCATCCACACTATGTTGCTGCTCTACCATCCACAATATGTTGTTGCGCTACCATCCACAATATGTTGTTGAGCTACCATCCACATTGTTGTTGCGCTAACCATCCACAATGTTGTTGCGCTCCTCCACACTGGCATACCATCCAATATGTTGTTGCTCTACCATCCACACTATGTTGCGCTACCATCCACAATATGTTGTTGCGCTACCATCAACAATATGTTGTTGCGCTACCATCCACACTATGTTGTTGCGCTACCATCCACAATATGTTGTTGCGCTACCATCCACAGTATGTTGTTGCGCTACCATCCACAGTAGTTGCGCTACCATCCACAGTATGTTGTTGCACTACCATCCACACTGTTGTTGCGCTACCATCCACAATATGTTGTTGCGCTACCATCCACACTGTTGTTGCGCTACCATCCACACTGTTGTTGCGCTACCATCCACAATATGTTGTTGTGCTACCATCCACAGTATGTTGTTGCGCTACCATCCACAATATGTTGTTGCGCTACCATCCACACTGTTGTTGCGATACCATCCACACTGTTGTTGCGCTACCATCCACACTGTTGTTGCGCTACCATCCACACTGTTGTTGCGCTACCATCCACACTGTTGTTGCGCTACCATCCACAATATGTTGTTGCGCTACCATCCACAATATGTTGTTGCGCTACCATCCACACTATGTTGTTGCGCTACCATCCACACTATGTTGTTGCACTACCATCCACAATATGTTGTTGCGCTACCATCCACAGTATGTTGTTGTGCTACCATCCACACTGTTGTTGCGCTACCATCCACAATATGTTGTTGTGCTACCATCCACACTATGTTGCTGCGCTACCATCCACAATATGTTGTTGCACTACCATCCACAATATGTTGTTGCACTACCATCCACACTATGTTGTTGCGCTACCATCCACAATATGTTGTTGCGCTACAATCCACAGTATGTTGTTGCGCTACCATCCACAGTATGTTGTTGTGCTACCATCCACAGTATGTTGTTGCGCTACCATCCACACTGTTGTTGCGCTACCATCCACAATATGTTGTTGCGCTACCATCCATACTATGTTGCTGCGCTACCATCCACAATATGTTGTTGCACTACCATCCACAATATGTTGTTGCGCTACCATCCACACTATGTTGTTGCGCTACCATCCACAATATGTTGTTGCGCTACCATCCACAGTATGTTGTTGCGCTACCATCCACAGTATGTTGTTGCGCTACCATCCACAGTATGTTGTTGCGCTACCATCCACACTGTTGTTGCGCTACCATCCACAATATGTTGTTGCGCTACCATCCACACTGTTGTTGCGCTACCATCCACATCTGTTGTTGCGCTACCATCCACAATATGTTGTTGCGCTACCATCCACACTGGTTGTGTTGCGCTACCATCCACAATATGTTGTTGGCCTACCATCCACATATGTTGTTGCGCTACCATCCACATATTGTTTGTTGCGCTACCATCCACAATATGTTGTTGCGCTACCATCCACAAATGTTGTTGCGATACCATCCACACTAGTTGTTGCCTACCATCCACACTGTTGTTGCGCTACCATCCACAATATGTTGTTGCGCTACCATCCACATTATGTTGTTGCGCTACCATCCACAATATGTTGTTGCACTACCATCCACAATATGTTGTTGCGCTACCATCCACACTATGTTGCTGCTCTACCATCCACAATATGTTGTTGCACTACCATCCACACTATGTTGCTGCGCTACCATCCACAATATATTGTTGCGCTACCATCCACAATATGTTGTTGAGCTACCATTCACACTGTTGTTGCGCTACCATCCACAATATGTTGTTGCGCTACCATCCACAATATGTTGTTGCGCTACCATCCACACTATGTTGCTGCGCTACCATCCACAATATGTTGCGCTACCATCCACAATATGTTGTTGCCCTACCATCCACACTATGTTGTTGCGCTACCATCCACAATATGTTGTTGCACTACCATCCACAGTATGTTGTTGCGCTACCATCCACAGTAGTTGCGCTACCATCCACAGTATGTTGTTGCGCTACCATCCACAGTAGTTGCGCTACCATCCACAGTATGTTGTTGCTACCATCCACACTGTTTTGCGCTACCATCCACAATATGTTGTTGCGCTACCATCCACACTGTTGTTGCGCTACCATCCACACTGTGTTGTTGCGCTACCATCCCAATATGTTGTTGCGCTACCATCCACAGTATGTTGTTGCGCTACCATCCACAATATGTTGTTGTGCTACCATCCACACTGTTGTTGCGATACCATCCACACTGTTGTTGCGCTACCATCCACACTGTTGCTGCGCTACCATCCACACTGTTGTTGCGCTACCATCCACACTGTTGTTGCGCTACCATCCACAATATGTTGTTGCGCTACCATCCACAATATGTTGTTGCGCTACCATCCACACTATGTTGCGCTACCATCCACACTATGTTGCGCTACCATCCACACTATGTTGTTGTGCTACCATCCACAATATGTTGTTGCACTACCATCCACAGTATGTTGTTGCGCTACCATCCACACTGTTGTTGCGCTACCATCCACAATATGTTGTTGCGCTACCATCCACACTATGTTGTTGCGCTACCATCCACACTGTTGTTGCGCTACCATCCACACTATGTTGTTGCGCTACCATCCACACTGTTGTTGCACTACCATCCACAATATGTTGTTGCGCTACCATCCACACTGTTGTTCCGCTACCATCCACACTGTTGTTGCACTACCATCCACAGTATGTTGTTGCACTACCATCCACACTGTTGTTGCGCTACCATCCACAATATGTTGTTGCACTACCATCCACACTATGTTGTTGCGCTACCATCTACACTGTTGTTGCGCTACCATCCACAGTATGTTGTTGCGCTACCATCCACACTGTTGCACTACCATCCACACTATGTTGTTGTGCTACCATCCACACTATGTTGTTGCGCTACCATCCACACTATGTTGTTGCGCTACCATCCACACTATGTTGTTGCGCTACCATCCACACTGTTGTTGCACTACCATCCACAATATGTTGTTGCGCTACCATCCACAATGTTGTTGCGCTACCATCCACACTATGTTGTTGCGCTACCATCCACACTATGTTGTTGCACTACCATCCACACTGTTGTTGCGCTACCATCCACAATATGTTGTTGCGCTACCATCCACACTGTTGTTGTGCTACCATCCACACTTGTTGCGCTACCATCCACATATGTTGTTGTGCTCACCCATCACACACACAAAGTTGTTGCGCTACCATCCACAACATGTTGTTGCACTACCATCCACACTATGTTGTTGCACTACCATCCACACTGTTGTTGCGCTACCATCCACAGTATGTTGTTGCGCTACCATCCACACTTGTTGCGCTAACCACATCCACACTACTGTTGTTGCGCTACCATCCACACTATTTTGTTGTGCTACCATCCACACTATGTTGTTGCACTACCATCCACACTGTTGTTGCGCTACCATCCACAATATGTTGTTGCGCTACCATCCACACTGTTGTTGCGCTACCATCCACAGTATGTTGTTGCGCTACCATCCACACTGTTGCGCTACCATCCACACTATGTTGTTGCGCTACCATCCACACTATGTTGTTGCGCTACCATCCACACTATATTGTTGCACTACCATCCACACTATGTTGTTGTGCTACCATCCACACTGTTGTTGCACTACCATCCACAAAATGTTGTTGCGCTACCATCCACAATATGTTGCTGCGCTACCATCCACAATATGTTGTTGTGCTACCATCCACACTATGTTGTTGTGCTACCATCCACACTATGTTGTTGCGCTACCATCCACACTGTTGTTGCGCTACCATCCACACTGTTGTTGCGCTACCATCCACAGTATGTTGTTGTGCTACCATCCACACTGTTGTTGCGCTACCATCCACAATATGTTGTTGCACTAACATCCACACTATGCTGTTGCGCTACCATCCACAGTATGTTGTTGCGCTACCATCCACACTGTTGTTGCGCTACCATCCACACTATGTTGTTGCGCTACCATCCACACTATGTTGTTGTGCTACCATCCACACTATGTTGTTGCGCTACCATCCACACTATGTTGTTGCGCTACCATCCACACTGTTGTTGCACTACCATCCACAATGTTTGTTGCGCTACCATCCACAATATGTTGTTGCGCTACCATCCACACTATGTTGTTGCGCTACCATCCACAATATGTTGTTGCGCTACCATCCACACTGTTGTTGCGCTACCATCCACACTATGTTGTTGCGCTACCATCCACATATGTTGTTGGCTACCCATCCACATATGTTGTTGCGCTACCATCCACACTGCTGTTGCGCTACCATCCACACTGTTGTTGCGCTACCATCCACAGTATGTTGTTGTGCTACCATCCACAATATGTTGTTGCGCTACCATCCACACTATGTTGTTGCGCTACCATCCACACTTGTTGTTGCGCTACCATCCACACTATGTTGTTGCACTACCATCCACAATATGTTGTTGCGCTACCATCCACACTATGTTGTTGCGCTACCATCCACACTGTTGTTGCGCTACCATCCACAGGGATATGTGTTGTGCATACATACCCAGGTGCGCTCACAATATGTTTATGCGCTACACCACACATAGTTGTTACCTACCAGCACAACTTCGTTTGTTGTACGCTACCATCCCTATATGTATATGTGCGTAACAATAAACTATGGTGCGCAGTCCTCAAAGGCTGTTGCCAACATCTACAACTATCTGTATAGCCTACCAACGCTAGTTTTGCAACAGTACACTAGCCACATTTGCACCACCACACTAGCAGTGTATCTCAACATACAATATGTGCTACTCAACTATTTTAGCCAACCTCAAGTGCTTCTACATACAATGTTGTGCCACCTCACACATGTTTGATTGCGCTAGCATGCTTCTGCAACATACACTCACACTGTCTGCAACAGTACACTAGCAATGCTTTTGCTAACATACACTAGCAGTCGCTATCTGCAACAGGTGAGCACTAGCAATGTGTATCTGCAACAGTACACTAATTGCGCTACGCAAATACACTGCAGTGTTCTGCACAGTCACACTAACAGCGCTATCTTTGCATACAGTACACTAGCAGCGCTACTGCAACAGTAGCCTAGCATCCCTATCTGTCAACGCGCACATCAGCATGTATGTCTGCAAGCTACTCAAGCAGTTTTATCTACACACGCACTATCTGCAACATCCACACTAGCAGTGATATCTGCAACAGTACACTAGCTGTAGCTACTCCACACATGTTAGCACTAGCAGTCTATCTGGCAACACGTTAGCACTACATCCCACTGATTGCAACAGCAGCACTAGCAGGTGTATCTGAACAGTAGCACTACGCAGTCGGCAAATCTGCAATCAGACAGCACTAGCAAGTTACTATCTGCATCGCTAGTACCATAGCAGTACATATCTGCAACAGCAGTCTCAAGCAGCCTAGTCTGCAACAAGACACTAGCAGTACTCTACTAGCAACAGCTAGCAACTTAGTACTAATGCTACGCAACAGCACTAGCAGTACTATCTGCAACAGTAGCTACTAGCAGTGCTATTGCAACATACAACAGCGCACTAGCAAGTACTACTGGCATCAACAGTACACAGCAGTACTATCTGCAACAGCAGCTACTAGCAGTGCTATCTGCAACAGATAGCACTAGCAGTACTATCTGCAACAGTAGCAAATAACAGTGCTACTGCAACATAGCTACAGGCTATCGCAACAGTAGCACTAACTGCTACACAGTCACTAGCAGTACTATCTGCAACAGTAGCACTAGCAGCGCTATTTGCAACAGTAGCACTAGCAGTGCTATCTGCAACAGTAGCACTAGCAGTGCTATCTGCAACAGTAGCACTAACAGTGCTATCTGCAACAGTAGCACTAGCAGTGCTATCTGCAACAGTAGCACTAGCAGTCTATCTGCAACAGAGCACTAACGTGCTATCTGCAACATACACTACAGGCTATCTGCAACTAGCACTAGCATGCTATCTGCAACAGTAGCACTAACAGTGCATCTGCAACAGTAGCACTAGCGGCTATCTGCAACAGTAGCACTAACAGCGCTATCGCAACAGTAGCACTACAATGCATCTGCAACAGTAGCACTAGCAGTGCTATCTGCAACAGTAGCACTAGCAGTGCTATCTGCAACAGTAGCACTAGCAGTGCTATCTGCAACAGTAGCACTAGCAGTGCTATCTGCAACAACAAATACGCGCTATCTGCAACAGTAGCACTAGAGCGCTATCTGCAACAGTAGCACTAGCAGCGCTATCTGCAACAGTAGCACTAACAGCGCTATCTACAACAGCAGCACTAGCAGTACTATCTGCAACAGCAGCACTAGCAGTACTATCTGCAACAACAGCACTAGCAGTACTATCTGCAACAACAGCACTAGCAGTACTATCTGCAACAGCAAAAGCACCAGCATACTACTATTGCAACAGCAGCACTAGCAGTACTATCTGCAACAGCAGCACTAGCAGTACTATCTGCAACAAGCAGCACTAGCAGTACTATCTGCAACAGCAGCACTAGCAGTACTATCTGCAACACGTAGCACTATGCAAAGCTAGCGCTATCTGCAACAAGCTTCTAGCAGCACTAGCAGTGCTATCTGCAACAGTAGCACTAGCCGCGCTATCTGCAACAGTAGCACTAGCAGCGCTATCTGCAACAGTAGCACTAGCAGTACTATCTGCAACAGCAGCACTAACAGTACTATCTGCAACAACAGCAGCACTAGCAGTACTATCTGCAACAGCAGCACCAGCAGTACTATCTGCAACAACAGCACTAGGAGTACTATCTGCAACAACAGCACTAGCAGTACTATCTGCAACAGCAGCTACCAGCAGTACTATCTGCAACAGCAGCTACTAGTAGTGCTATCTGCAACAACAGCACTAGCAGTACTATCTGCAACAGTAGCACTAGTAGTACTATCTGCAACAGCAGCACTAGTAGTACTATCTGCAACAGCAGCTACTAGCAGTGCTATCTGCAACACAGCACTAGCAGTACTATCTGCAACAACAGCACTAGCAGCATAGCAACAACAAGCACTAGCAGTACTATCTGCAACAACAGCACTAGCAGTACTATCTGCAACAACAGCACTAGCAGCATTATCTGCAACAGCAGCTACTAGCAACATTAGAAGTACTATCTGCAACAACAGCTACTAGCAGTGCTATCTGCAACAGCAGCACTAGCAGTACTATCTGCAACAACAGCAATAGCGGTACTATCTACAACAGCAGCTACTAGCAGTACTATCTGCAACAGCAGCACTAGCAGTACTATCTGCAACATCAGCTTCTAGCAGCACTAGCAGTACTATCTGCAACAGCAGCTACTAGCAGTGCTATCTGCAACAGCAACACTAGCAGTACTATCTGCAACAACAGCACTAGCAGTACTACCTGCAACAGTAGCACTAGCAGCACTATGCAGTACTATCTGCACTAGCACTAGCAAGCGCATCTCTAGCAACAAGCAGTAGCAGCACTATCTGCAAAGCAGTACACAGCAGTCCCATCTGCAACAGCATCATTAGCAGCCCTATCTGCAACAGCAGCACTAGCAGCCCTATCTGCAACAGCAGCACTAGCAGCCCTATCTGCAACAGCAGCACTAGCAGCCCTATCTGCAACAGCAGCACTAGCAGTCCTATCTGCAACAGCAGCACTAGCAGCCCTATCTGCAACACAGCACTAGCAGCCTATCTGCAACACAGCACTACCACTATCTGCAACAGCAGCTACATAGGCTATCTGCAACAAGCAGCACTAGCAGCCTATCTGCAACAGCAGCACTAGTAGCCCTATCTGCAACAGCAGCACTAAATATGCAACATCCCGCAACAGCAGCACTAGCAGTACTATCTGCACAAGCAGTACTAGCAGTACATCTGCCAGTAGCACTAGCAGTACTATTGCAGTAGCACTAGCAGTATTATCTTCAAAGCAGCTACTAGAGTACTATCTGCAACTACAGCACTAGCAGAACATCTGCAAAAAACAACCAACATCTCAAAAGCACAAACTAGCAATGCAATAACTCAACACAAAACAACAATAACAAATGCACACAAACTAGCAGCATGATAAACCAACATTCAGCCCTTTATCACATTCCTCACCTCTCAACCCCACTTCCCGTCCCTATCTAACGCACACTCCCTCTCTCCAACACCACTTTCTACCTTACTCCTCCCACCACTCCCTACTCCTACCAAGTCTATCTGCACATCGCTTCTCACCTCTAGCTTCTATCTCAACATCAGCTTTCTTGCAGCTCTTATATTCTTCTGACTTTTAGCACTATTGCAGTCTATCTGCACACACACTAGCATTCTATCTGCAACAACTAGCACTACATTCTACCTGCAACGTAGCACTAGCATCACTATCGCAACTGAAGCTTCTATCAGCACTAGCAGTACTATTTGCAACAGCATCACTAGTAGTACAATCTGCAGTAGCAGCACTAGCAGTACTGTCTGCAAGAGCAGTACCAGCAGTCCTATCTGCAACAGCAGCACTAGCAGCCCTACCTGCAACAGCAGCACTAGCAGCCCTATCTGCAACAACAGCACTACCAGGCCTATCTGCAACAGCAGCACTACCAGGCCTATCTGCAACAGCAGCACTAGCAGCCCTATCTGCAACAGCAGCACTACCAGTCCTATCTGCAACAGCAGCACTAGCAGTACTCTCTGCAGTAGCAGCAGCACTAGCAGTACTATCTGCACAAGCAGTACTAGCAGTAACATCTGCAGTAGCACTAGCAGTACTATATGCAGTAGCACTAGCAGTATTATCTTCAGTAGCAGCACTAGGAGTACTATCTGCAGTATCAGCACTAGCACAAACAGCAGCAGGAACAACAACAACAACTCTAAAAGCACCAAAATAACAATAGCAATAATAACATCAACAACAAAACAACAATAACAAAATAGCAGCAACAATATCATGATAATCCACCCCCATCCTCCCCGCCTTTATTCCCATTTCCTCACCTCTCACCACCCCCACTTTCCACTCCCTATCTTAACCCCACATTCCCTTCCCCTCTCCCCAACTTCCTCTTTTCTCTACCTCCTCTCTCCCTCCTACTCCACCTCCCCTCTTACTTCCTCTCACCCAAATCTCTCTTCCACATCCTTTTCCCTCTCCTCTCTCTCTTACTCTCACCTTCGCCTTTCTTCCTCTTATTTCCTTCTCCGACTTTTCCCCTTTACTCTGGGTCTCTCCTTTCCCTCTCCTACTTCCCATTCCCCTTCACCTCTCCTCCCCATTTCTCTTCCTCTCTCTTTCTCTTCATCCCACTATCATCATGTCTCCTCCTATTTCTCTCTCTATTTTACACTCTACTCACTCTCCTCCCACACTATATTCCCTCTTGTTTTTTCCCCTAAACCCCACTCTTGTTCGTTTCTTTCGCACATCCCTTTCTCTGCCCTCTCCACCACCTCTTTTCTCTCACTCCCTTCTCCCCTTTCCCAATCCAGCTTTCTTATTCACCCTAACCGTCCCATCTCCCTTCCTCTCTCCATTCTGCCCTCCCCACCTCCTGGTTGCTTGCTTGATTTATTGGGTTTAAAGTCTATCAACTACTTGAGGGTCATTAAGGCTGCTTATAACCTGCTAACCACCAGTCAAGAATATTTTAATCTCTCAGTGATATCCCCTCAAGGAAGGTTCCTTGATGCTGGTGAGGGGCTCTTGATCTAGGGAACTGGATTTGTGCTCCAGTTCCCTGAATTAACCCTGAATACATTCCATCCCCTCCACAGGCGCTGTATAATCCTACGGGTTTAGCGCTTCCCCCTTGATTATAATAATAATAATAATCTCAGTGTATATACACCGAGAGATATAGAAAACAGAAGACAGGAGAGAGAGAGAGGAATGGTTAGACTGCATCTTCTTGGACTGTATATCTGGAGAGGGTTTCGGGGGTCAACGCCCCCGCGGCCCGGTCTGTGACTAGACCTCGTGGTGGATCAGGATCTGATCAACCAGGCTGTTACTGCTGGCCGCACGTAACCTGACGTACGAACCACAGCCCGGCTTTTGACACACTATCTCACAAGAGATTGGCACAGGCATGCTAACAGGAAGGAAACAAGTGATGGCTCTTGACGAGGTGTCGAAATGGGTTCATGTGACGAGTTGGGCTCCCCAAGGGTCGGTCCAAGGGCCAGTGCTGTTTCCTGTATACGTGAATGACATGACAGAAGGGATAGAGTCAGAAGGATCCCTGTTGGTAGACGACGTCACACTAATGAGGAGAATACAAGAAGAGGATCAGGAAAGACTACAAAGGGATCTGGACAGGCTGTAAGCCTGGTCCGACAAATTGCTTATGGAGGTTAGCCAAAATGAATGCAAAGTTATCAAAGTTATTAAGCTTGAGTACGGACAAAGAATACCGCAGATGAAGTACAAGCTCGGGGGTTAAACGCTGTAAACCTTACCTAAGGAAAAGGATCTCGGGGTGAGTATCATATCGAGCACATCTCCTGAGGCGTAGATCAACCAAATAACTGCTGCAGCATATGGGCGCCTAGCAAACCTAAGAGCAGCGTTTCGACATCTAAGTAAGGATTCTTTTACACTATACACCAAGTACGTCAGGCTCGTATTGGAGTATGCAGCACCAGTATGGAACCCACAGCTGGTCAAGCACTTCAAGAAATTAGAGAAAATACAAAAGTTTGCAACAAGGCTACTCCTGAAGCTAAGCTGTATGTCTTATTAGGAGAGGTTAAGGGAACACAACATGATGACACTAGAGAAGAAGTGGGACAAGGGGGGTGGGCATGATAACGACATGCAAAATAATGAGAGGAACTGACAACTTGAACAGGGGCAGAAATTTTTCGGAGATGGGACACAGCAAGAAGGGTCACATATGGAAGTTGAAAAGTCAGATGAGTCACAGGAATGTTAGAAAGCATTTCTTCAGCCTTAGAGTTGTCTGGAAGTGGAACAATCTGGAGAATGAAGTAGAGGCAAGACCCATACAAAGAATTAGGATGAGGTACGATACGGCTCTTGGAGCAGGGAGAGTGGACCTAATAGCGAGGAGGCGGGGCCAGGAGCTATGAATCGACCCCTGTAACCATATAAAGGTAAGTACCTTAGTATATATATATATATATATATATATATATATATATATATATATATATATATATATATATATATATATATATATACACACATATATCATGTACGTCAACCTCCTCTTCCACCCCTCCCCTCCACTTCTATCCCTCCCAACCACCTCTTCCTCCTCCCCCTCCCCTAGCCTCCATTTTTCTTAGCTAGGTAACGGGGCGACTTAAAAAGAAAACAAAAACATTGAGTGGCAACCGTATCACAATAATTCATAAAGTGTAATGTTTAAAAGTGTGCTCGTCGGTATTGTCGTACAGCTGCGAGCAACAACAATTTGCCCAATAAAAACCCACTTTAACTCGATTATCATCCGCATGAATCAACTGAGGCAACGCACGCATATGGACTTCCAGCCCTACTGTAAACTTAATTAAATTACTAATATGCATCCCAGCCCTTTAACAGTGTGTTCCTTAATGCTGCGGAAGTTGTCGTTCACCGCCGCCCCCCGAGGGTAAGGCAAATTGCCGAACGAAGCCTTATGGAATCAAGTGCAAGATTAAGGCAAGAGATGATCATGTTCTGATGTTTTGTTATCGGTACTTAGAGGGATTTCCCAGAGACATTCTGCCTTTACCATAATATATCGTAGAACTGACTTCCAGACGTTCGTAACTCGTCGCCTTAAATCCTGCATGACCGCCATGCGTTATAGTGCGTGTATAATGCAATAATTGCGCACTCTGTGTGCATGACGCTGAAGGTGGCGAGAGGGAAGGATATAGCCGAGTTTGAGGGATTAATATAGCGCTTAATACGAGGTGAACGAACATCAGGGCGTATTGTCCCACAGAGCATCATCTGTTTTCTAATGTAAAGTAACGGTGAGCGATGTAAATGAATTAAGTGGTGAGACCGCTGCTGGGTGCGTCCCCTGGGCCCGCCTCACACACTCCCGCAATTATACTTGACGGACGAGGGAGGCAGACAGCTAGGAACCGAGGGGAGGTGAGGCAACAAAAGTAGGGGTGGATGGTACAAGATATAGGCAGTGGCAGGAAGAAGAGCTAGACACAGAAGTCTTGGGAACAAAAGTAGGGGGTGCATGGTACAATATATAAACATAGAGGGAAGTCCAAGGGACAAAAGTAGGGATGTATGGTACAAGATACAGGTAGTGGCAGGAAGAGCTAGGCACAGAGGGGAGTCGAGGGAACAAAAGTAGGGGTGGATAGTATAAGATATAGGCAGTCGCAGGGAGTCCAGCAAGGAAAAGTGGGAAGCGAGGGAGCAGAAGCAGGAGTGGCACTAATGTAGGCACTGGCAGGAAGAGCAACTTGGAAAAAGTGAAATATAATAAGATAAACAAGTAGGGAAACATAACGGAGAGAATAAGGTGACCAGTTGTTTCAGCAGAGCCTTCAGCAGCTGACACAAACTTGAGCGTAGCTGCTAGACGGATACTCATCAACCTTTTAGCTCAAGCTATAATGTTCTCAAAGATTTCACTTAACCGAGAATCATTCACTTCTCCGCTGTCTCGTGTCTGGAACATACTCGCACAAGAGACAGCCCAGAACTTAAATAACCAAATGGAAACTGAAGCCAACAGAGATAGTTGCAACTGCGCCCTCTATATTGTGTTTAATACTAAAATAGAGAGAGAGAGAGAGAGAGAGAGAGAGAGAGAGAGGAGAGAGAGAGAGAGAGAGAGAGAGAGAGAGAGAGAGAGAGAGAGAGAGAGAGAGAGAGAGAGAGACAGAGACAGAGAGAGAGAGAGAGTGGGGAGAGAACACTAGGTAGTGGGGAGAAGAGTGAAAAAATAAACAATTTGATAAAGGAGATTAGAGGAAGGGGAAAGGTGAGACATGTTTACAAAAGGGAAAACACAAAATCAGTAAGGAATATAAATTACATATACAGCATGCATGAGAAATAAAAGTTACATACATTACAAGCATGATAAATGTAAATTATATACATGACATGGATGAGAAATAGTTATTTACATATACAGCATGGATGAGAAGCAAATTATACACACAAACATACATATATACACGATAAGAAACGGAAACACCAAAGCCGTGGTAAACCTCTTCATTTAATATCTAAATATTTTCATCTATGAGCCAAACGTTTCTGAGTGCCAAGCTCCACCATCGGTGCTAAAACAATAATTAAGC
Source organism: Cherax quadricarinatus (assembly GCF_026875155.1). Taxonomy (NCBI): domain Eukaryota; kingdom Metazoa; phylum Arthropoda; class Malacostraca; order Decapoda; family Parastacidae; genus Cherax; species Cherax quadricarinatus. The sequence continues at coordinate 29,889,646 of NC_069423.1, read as the reverse complement.
AAAATAGCTGGTCTGTATCAAAATAGCTGGTCTGTATCAAAATAGCTGGTCTATATCAAAATAGCTGGTCTATATCAAAATAGCTGGTCTATATCAAAATAGCTGGTCTGTATCAAAATAGCTGGTCTATATCAAAATAGCTGGTCTGTATCAAAATAGCTGGTCTATATCAAAATAGCTGGTCTGTATCAAAATAGCTGTCTATATCAAAATAGCTGGTCTGTATCAAAATAGCTGGTCTGTATCAAAATAGCTGGTCTGTATCAAAATAGCTGGTCTATATCAAAATAGCTGGTTTGTATCAAAATAGCTGGTCTGTATCAAAATAGCTGGTCTATATCAAAATAGCTGGTCTATATCAAAATAGCTGGTCTATATCAAAATAGCTGGTCTGTATCAAAATAGCCTGGTCTATATCAAAATAGCTGGTCTGTATCAAAATAGCTGGTCTATATCAAAATAGCTGGTCTGTATCAAAATAGCTGGTCTGTATCAAAATAGCTGGTCTATATCAAAATAGCTGGTCTGTATCAAAATAGCTGGTCTATATCAAAATAGCTGGTCTGTATCAAAATAGCTGGTCTATATCAAAATAGCTGGTCTGTATCAAAATAGCTGGTCTATATCAAAATAGCTGTCTGTATCAAAATAGCTGGTCTGTATCAAAATAGCTGGTCTATATCAAAATAGCTGGTCTGTATCAAAATAGCTGGTCTATATCAAAATAGCTGGTCTATATCAAAATAGCTGGTCTGTATCAAAATAGCTGGTCTATATCAAAATAGCTGGTCTATATCAAAATAGCTGGTCTATATCAAAATAGCTGGTCTGTATCAAAATAGCTGGTCTATATCAAAATAGCTGATCTATATCAAAATAGCTGGTCTATATCAAAACAGCTGGTCTATATCAAAAACAAAAATTTCTTAATAAAGTCATTAAATTAAAAATATATGTAAAGTACACATACAATCATAATAATTAAACAATATCTAACCTATGTGACCAGGTGTAATACATAGTTTGTCTAAAATGCATAAATTAGGTTATCCATTGTGTCCTATCATGTCTAACATTAGGAATTTTAATTTACATTTTTTATTAACACTTCAGCCGTTACTCACCAAGGCAGAGACACCCGAAAAAGAAGAAACACTTTCATAATCATTCACTCCATCATTGTTTTGCCAGAGGCGTGCCTTCACCACAGTTCAAAAAATGCAACAGCGCAGCGCAGGCCCTGTACTTCCCACCTCCAGGACTCATGTTCGGCTAACCGGTTTCCCTGAATCCCTTCAAAAATGTTACTTTGCTCACACTCCAACAGCACGTCAAGTCATAAAAATCATTCACCTCCACTCGCTCCTAACACGCTCATGCAGGCTTGCTGGAAGTCCAAGCCCCTCCCACACAATACCTTCTTTACCCCTTCCCTCCAACCCTTCCCAGGCTGATCCCTATGTCACCTATACGGAAATTTGATACACCTCACCCCCTAGTTCTCTGTATCCAACTTTGGCTACGCCGTATCTCTACCAAGCATAAAGATATTGTTTTTTGTTGGGTTCCTGGTCATGTTGACGTACAGGGCAATGAACAGGCAGACACTGCTGTACGGTCAGCAGTACATGACCTACCAATTTCATATAGAGGTGTTCCATTTCCAGACTATTTTGCTGTAATAGCTACCCACTTTCACACCCGTTGGCAACAACGTTGGTCAACTTTACTCGGTAACAAACTTCATTCTATTAAACCGAGTATAGGTTACTGGCCGTCTTCTTGTCATCAGTGCCAAGGTTGGGAGACTACTCTCTCCCGCCTTCGCACTGGCCACACTCGTCTTACTCATGGGTATCTAATGGAGAGGCACCCTGTTCCTCTCTGTGAGCAGTGTCAAGTTCCAGTATCGATTAGCCACATTCTGTTAGACTGCCCTCTCTATCAACGAGCACGCAGAATTTACCTCCAACGTCGTCTCCACTCTACTACTCTCTCTTTACCTTCCCTTCTTGCTGATGGACCCTCCTTTAATCCTGACTCTCTCATTGACTTCTTGACAACGACTCATTTACTCCACAAACTCTGATGATGATACCTTTCGCACTCCCCTCAGCCCTTTCTATATCAATCTCTTGCTGCCCTCTACCCTTTCACTATCCACTGCCCAGCTGTTCTCCGTAACCTATTACTCATCCATCTCCTTTTTGCCACCTGATGCCCTCGCTTCCTTCCTGCCCTGCAGCGCTGTATAGCCCTTGTGGTTTAGCACTTCTTTTTGATTATAATAATAATCCTTCCACTACAGATTTATATGACCTTCAAGTCATAATATTTTATTCCAACCTCTCTAAATGTTAAACCACCTCAACAACCCTTACTTAGTCCTCTGGATAATACTTTTAGAAACCCCACACCTCCTAATCTCCAAGCTACAGATTCTCTGCATAATATTCACACCACACATTGCCCTCTGGCACGACATCTCCAGTGCCTCCAGCTTTCTTGTTGCAACATTCACAATCCATGTTTTACTCATGTAAGAGCGTTGGTACCAGTATACTCTCATGTATTCCCCAGTTACTTCCATGGATAACGTCCTTTGTCTCCACAGATTCCTTAGTGCACAACTCACGTTTTTCTCCTCGTTAATTCTATGGTTCGCCTCGGTTTTCATAGACCCATCCGCTGACAAGTCAATTCCCAAATATGTGAACACATTCACTTTCTCCATACTCCCTCCCTCCCTTAAATCTGATATCCAATTTTGCATTACCTAATTTTTTTGTTATTCTCATCACCTTGTTCTTTCCTATGTTCGCCTTCAATTTTCTTTTTTAACACACCCTCCCAAATTTGTCCCCCACCCTCTGCAACTTCTCTTCAGAATCTCCCAAAAGCAGTGTCATCAACAAAAAAATAACTGTGACAACTCCCACTTTGTGTTAGATTCCTTATCTTTCAATCCCACACCTCTTCCCAACACCCGAACATTCACTTCTCTTACAACCCTCATCTATAAATGTACTGAATAACTATAGTGACATCATGCATTCCTGTCTGAGGCCTACTTTTACTGGGAAATAATCTCCCTCTCTCCTATATACCCAAACCTGAGTCTCACTATACTCATAAAAACTCTTAACTGTATTCAGTAACTTACCACTTATTCCATACACTTGCAACATCTGCCACATTACTTCCCTATCTCTGACTCGGAGATTCTGCTTCTGACTCTCGCCTCGGCAGGTCATAGCAGCTCTCCTTACTTGTTCAGTCTCCCTACGATCCCCGTTGGGGATGGGAACCTCTACCATCTCCACGATGTCTTATCGCATGAGAATTAAGCCCAAGTTTGCTGTCGTTGACGACACCACGAAGCTCGAGCTTACAGCCTCACTCAACACTTGTCTTCAGGCCAAAGTCTCAAAGATTACTTCACTGAAAGAAGCCTTCATAGTTACCTTTCTCGATGATGCTGAAGCTGACAAAGTACTTACACCTACAGCCATGAAGGCCTCAGAAGACCGTGGTTTTACCATCTCCACGTCACCATACATGCGTGCAAAACGCTCTGTGTTCATGAAACGCCTTGAGAGGCTAATCACGAACATGTCTATCGAGGAAATTACGTCATCACTTGAAGACCTCAACACTTGGGCCAAGATTGACTCTGTTGTGAAGATTCCCAACGCTTCCTCGATGCTCAAGATCACGTTTCTAGACGTTAACATGGCTACCAGAGCACTGCCTGATGGCCTGGCCATCTCTTACTACTACATCAACCCTCGTCAGCTTGAGCCTGAACGCTTCACTTACATTACACCATGTTGGACATGCTACTCGTACAGTCACTCTACTGCTGACTGCCACGTGAAGAATAAGAAGATATGTTCCACCTGTGGGTCTGCAGGTCACGATTTTCGTTCTTGCACTTCCACTGCTGCTCCCACTTGCATCAACTGTAAGAGTGACCACCATACTCTTGCAGCCAAATGTCCAGTGCGTAAGGATATCCTCTCTAATAAACCGAAGGAAGAAACTAAGAAGTCATCTGGAACCTCTCCTTCATACGCTGCAATTGCAAAGATTCAATCAACAACATCCAAGATTCTACAAGCCACTCAACAGCCATCTCCACCATCTCTCACTACCCAACCTCCACCTGACGATATCTCTACCAAATTCTATTACTGCATGATGTTTGCTCACATGCAAAATGCTGCAAAACCTAGCTCTTTCAACACGACTATTAATGAACTTCTTGCACTTAACAACATGCCATCATTTAACTTCCCTGCAAGTCCACCATCAGCCGAGATTTTGAAAATAATCCCGAAGATCGTCAGTTTTGAAGCGCCAGATGACATGAAGGAATTAATAATTGATAACGACGACGCATCCTCTTCTGAATCCTCCAATCAACATTCACCTGACAACATCCAAGACAGCACCACGCCTGCTATTGGTCAACTGACTTGTCACACCACGACCAACCAAGATCCTACCCTACCTCCGCCATTAACACCACCTTCCTCAACTCCACCACCGCCTTCTCGACCTCACTCACGTCGATTACCTGGAACACTATGGGTTAAACACAAAGGACTCAAGTTCTTCACCACGACACAATACCCCAGCCTAATGACTCGCCTAGAACTCATCCAACATGTCCAAGACAACACTGCAACGTACACCACCGACGAAAAGCCATTCCCTACCGTCAACCAGATAATCCACCAACTCCAAACTAACGAACTCTTCTACAGCTCTCCCATATGTGTGACACAACTCTCTAGAACAAAATTCAAAGCATTGACAACCGGATCAAGAGAATAACTAGCTCATCCTGCTTGCTGCCTACTGACACTCTCAGCTCCTGCCGCTGCCTTCGCCATCCTCTCCTAGAGAGCCAAGTAACGACATCATTCAAGCCTCTCCATCTACGCCTCTAGTACTTCGGTACCACATGTCCCAAAGTGGTTGGGCCACTTGCCTTGATTCCTCCTCTTCCCTCCTTCCCATCCTTTTCCAGTTATTTCCATCCTTCCTTATCCTTCTTTCTTCCCATCTCACGACAGCTCTCGTAGTCTTCTTCGATTCGATTCGATACTTCCCTATCCACTCTCTCATATGACTTCTCCAAATCCATAAATGCAACAAAAATATGTTTACCCTTATCTAAATGCTGTTCACTTGTATGTTTCGCTCTCAACTCTTGGTCTACTCACCCCCTACCCTTCCTAAAGCCTCCTTGCTTATTACAACCCAGGATTCCAAATGGCCTGTTATCCGGGTGTAATGGGAGCAAAATAAACAGCAGAAAAAGTTTAGACTTATATTATCCTTCACCAATTTAGAACAGCAATATGTACACTATGTACAGTGATAAGTATAGTGCACTCCACGGTAAGCAAGGCAGAAATAGAAGCCACAAGATAGCAGACCGTGCTTCAACCAGCTCTAGAATGGGAATGACAAGGGCAGACAGGAGAGCGGTACCCACATAACCTCTGCGATTGCCAAAACCATCTTCTTATTGGCTAGAACCTGGTCACTAGTTGAACGACGGGGCCCCATCATCAACTCTTAGCAACCTGGTTCGCTGGTTGGGGGAGATAGCCTGTAAATGAGGGTGTGTACATGCGCCGAATAAAGGTTATGTACTCTTTGCATGCCACATTGCTCATCTGCGTTCCTGCTCTCCGTCTTACTCTTAATTCTTTCAATAATAACTCCACCATACACCTTACCAGGCATTCTCAACAGGCTTATTTCCCTATAATTCTTATACTCTCTTTTGTCCCCTTGCCTTTACACAAAGAAACTATGCATGCTCTCTGCCAATCCCTTGATACCTTCCCCTTGATCATACATTTATTAAATAAAAGCACCAACCATTCTAAAACTATATCCCCACCTGTTTTCAACATTTCTATCTTGACCCCATCAATTTCAGCTGCTTTACCTCCTTTCATTCTACCCACAACTTCACGTACCTCCTCCACACTCACATCTGGCTCTTCCTCACTCCTAAAAGATGTTATACCTCCCTGGCCAATGCATGAAATCACAGCTTCTCTACCTTCATCAACATTTAGCAGTTCCTCAAAATATTCCCTCCATCTTCCTGATAACTTCAACTCCCATCAAATAACTTTACTCTTCTATTTTTAACTGTCAAATCCATGCGTTCCTTAGGCTTTCTCAACTTATTAATCTCACTCCAAAACTTTTTCTTATTCTCAGCAAAATTTATTGACAGCATCTCACCCACTCTCTCATTTGCTCTCCTTATACATTCCTTCACCGTTCTCTTACCCTCTCTTTTCTCTCCATTTACTCCTCCCTCCTTATATCACTTTTAGTTTGTGAAAAACTCTCATATGATAACTTCTCTCTTACTACTCTCTTTACTTTATCAGTCCACTAATCGCTCCTCCTCCCTCCCGCACCAACCTTACAATATCCTTAAACTTCTGCTGAACACTCTAATACTACCTTCTTTAATCTACCCTATACGCCTTCAACCTCATTACCCGTACTCTCACTAGCCAGTCTTTCTACCAATAATTGCTTATATCTTACCCTAACTGCCTCCTCCTCCTTTAGTTTATATTCTTGCCATTTACAAAAAATAACTGCACATTATATATTTTTTTTGAATCTGTTAAAGAAATAAACACTTTAAACTAGGGACAGTCAATTTGTGACTATCACAGACAAATTATCATTTGCAAATATTCCTTTGAAGGACAGTACGAATAGCTTGTGGATAAATTAACATTGGATAATGTAAGTAATTATGGTTTAGATAAGAAAATCCTTGATAAACTTCTCGAAACTGCAACATCAAACTCGGTATTTATATTTAACAGTAACTTGTATCATAGCAACACCAACTTGGTGGTGTTGCTATGAGGTCACCTGCTGGCCCAGCAGTATTCTTACATTGACAGTGGTGTTATCAGGTTGCCTGAGGGCCCAGCAGTATTCTTATATTGACGGTGGTGTTATCAGGTTGCCTGAGGGCCCAGCAGGATTCTCAAATTGACGGTGGTGTTATCAGGTTGCCTGAGGGCCCAGCAGTATTCTCATATTGACGGTGGTGTTATCAGGTTGCCTGAGGGCCCAGCAGTATTCTTACATTGACGGTGGTGTTATCAATGGTTGCCTGAGGGCCCAGCAGTATTCTTACATTGACGGTGGTGTTATCAGGTTGCCTGAGGGCCCAGCAGTATTCTTACATTGACGGTGGTGTTATCAGGTTGCCTGAGGGCCCAGCAGTATTCTTATATTGACGGTGGTGTTATCAGGTTGTCTGAGGGCCCAGCAGTATTCTCATATTGACGGTGGTGTTATCAGGTTGCCTGAGGGCCCAGCAGTATTCTTATATTGACGGTGGTGTTATCAGTTGCCTGAGGGCCAGCAGTATTCTTATATTGACGGTGGTGTTATCAGGTTGCCTGAGGGCCCAGCAGTATTCTCATATTGACGGTGGTGTTATCAGGTTGCCTGAGGGCCCAGCAGTATTCTTTATTTGACGGTGGTGTTATACAGGTTGCCTGAGGGCCCAGCAGTATTCTTATATTGACGGTGGTGTTATCAGGTTGCCTGAGGGCCCAGCAGTATTCTCATATTGACGGTGGTGTTATCAGGTTGCCTGAGGGCCCAGCAGTATTCTCATATTGACGGTGGTGTTTATCAGGTTGCCTGGGGCCCAGCAGTATTCTACATTGACTGGTGGTGTTATCAGGTTGCCTGAGGGCCCAGCAGTATTCTCATATTGACGGTGGTGTTATCAGGTTGCCTGAGGGCCCAGCAGTATTCTTATATTGACGGTGGTGTTATCAGGTTGCCTGAGGGCCCAGCAGTATTCTTATATTGACGGTGGTGTTATCAGGTTGCCTGAGGGCCCAGCAGTATTCTTATATTGACGGTGGTGTTATCAGGTTGCCTGAGGGCCCAGCAGTATTCTCATATTGACGGTGGTGTTACAGGTTGCCTGATGGCCCAGCAGTATTCTTATATTGACGGGGGTGTTATAGGTTGCCTGAGGGCCCAGCAGTATTCTTATTTTGACGTGGTGTTATCAGGTTGCCTGAGGGCCCAGCAGTATTCTTATATTGACGGTGGTGTAATCGGTGCTGAGGGCCCAGCAGTATTCTTATATTGACGGTGGTGTTATCAGGTTGCCTGAGGGCCCAGCAGTATTCTTATATTGACGGTGGTGTTATCAGGTTGCCTGAGGGCCCAGCAGTATTCTTATATTGACGGTGGTGTTATCAGGTTGCCTGAGGGCCCAGCAGTATTCTCATATTGACGGTGGTGTTATCAGGTTGCCTGAGGGCCCAGCAGTATTCTTATATGACGGTGTGTTATAAGGTTGCCTGAGGGCCCAGCAGTATTCTCATATTGACTGTGGTGTTATCAGGTTGCCTGAGGGCCCAGCAGTATTCTCATATTGACGGTGGTGTTATCAGGTTGCCTGAGGGCCCAGCAGTATTCTTATATTGACGGTGGTGTTTATCGGGTTTGCCTGAGGGCCCAGCAGTATTCTTATATTGACGGTGGTGTTATCAGGTTGCCTGAGGGCCCAGCAGTATTCTTATATTGACGGTGGTGTTATCAGGTTGCCTGAGGGCCCAGCAGTATTCTCATATTGACGGTGGTGTTATCAGGTTGCCTGAGGGCCCAGCAGTATTCTCATATTGACGGCGCTGCTATAGGGTCACCTACTGGTCTAGTCTTTGCAATGCTTTTCTTAGTATTATGAGCAGATGTGGTTGGAAAATTGACCATTAGCCTTCAACCTCTTGTATTATCCCAGATATATGGATGACTCTTTTCTGATTTTTAGGTATAGATATCATGTAGATGAATTTGTTATATAACTGTAAGCATAGTAACATATAATTTACATGTGAAACTGAAGAAAATTCTACACTGCCATTTTTAAGAACTTTGGTTATTATTAATAATAGGAAATTTACAACTAGTTATAGAAAAAAAAAACAGGCTTAAATCACTTCAGCCTTTGTTTTAAACAATACAAAATTAATAGTACTGTAACACGTCTCCACTAAGGCCTATAATACATGTTCAAAATCTGTTGAAATTACTTTCTGCAAAATGCTTATCATAGGAAAATATTTTAGAGTATTAAATTTTTTTTAAGCAACCAAATTAACAATCTACTACAATAAGTTACAGAATCTCTATGAAAAACGATACATAAAGCTGCCTTTGGAAATTAAGTTTTCAAATTCGTAAATATTTACACAAAATATTAAAGCACCCCTTTACACAAATTAATTTTCATTTTGTATTTATTAATCAAAATAATATTGGAACATTTCTGAAGAGTATTGATCCTGAGCCTTGTGACGTGAGGTCCAATGTTGTTTATCTCAAGGAATGGGAGTTGTGATGCTGGAAAAACGTGGGGGGGAGTATACCTCCACCTAAACCTTCAGAAACACATTCATTCTACACTGGCTTTCCTTGTATTCACACCATGGAATTCTCTAGTTCAGGGCTCAATGTCCCCTTGAATATCCCTCTTCCGTTTTGAGGTTTTACACAGCTTTGACAGCCACATTAGGACCTAGTTTTCTCTGTCTCCGGATTCTTTGTTAGCTGTATGACCCTGTGGGTCATACAACTAACAAAGTACAGCGCTTGATTTTTATTGTAATACTAATTTGTATATTGTTAGACGAGGCCTAACCTGAACAGCTATTCTGTTATTAACATAATAATATATTATATGCGTGAGTTAGTATACATGTTAGGTTAGAAATGAAAAATTGATTACTTTCATTTGTATACCTTAGGGAAAACGTTGGTCACATAAGGAACATACAGCGCCTTTCGAACGAGAAGTAATAATTCTAAGCATCAGAAGTCCTTCACTAGCAACAAGGTAGCCACCTGGAAAGGTAGGAAGTGGTGTGTGCGTGCGTGCTCACCTATAAAACAATGTCAGAAGTGGGATTCGAACCCACGCCCGGAAGACCGGACTGCGACCTGAACGCAGCGCCTTGGACCGCTCGGCCATCCTGACATGTCGTATAAGACGCTCCCTCTTTTAAGACAGTTAAGTGTGTATTGGTGTACGTGCGATAACTGGTGTGTCTTCACTCACACACACACACACACACACACACACACACACACACACACACACACATACAACACACACACACACCACACCTCACCATACACCACAACACTCACACCACACACACACACAACACACACACACACCACACCACTATATATATATTATATATATATATATATATATATATATATATATATAATATCATATATATAATTATTATAGATATATACGTGGTTGCGGGGGTTGATTCACAGCTCCTGGCCCTGCTTCTTCGCTGGTTGCTAGTAGTTTCACTCCCCGGGCTCGAAGAGCCTTATCATACCTCTTCTGAAGCTATGTACAGATCCTGGCTCTAGTACTTCACTCACCAGACTGTGCCACTTCTTGACAACTCTAAGGCTTACGAAACACTTCCTAACATCCTATGACTCATCTGAATTGAGGTAGCAGAGAAGTGGCTTGGGGTATTTTGTAGCGATGCTGAGGCTGTGGATTGTGTATGGTTTTCATGTGCTGAGGTGGGTCGTGGGAGGTGCCTGCCCCCTTCTTGGTGACGGGGGGTTGCCTTGTGTGAGATGTGGGAGAGTACACAAATAAAAGCATATTTACCAGCAGGCTGGGAATATGCTGGCTCACTAGGATCGCTGATCATGTTCATTTCTTTACGGCCTAACTTTAATGAATAACATCCTGGGTTAGCGGCAGCGGCAGCAGCGACTTCCAAGCTCCGTACTTTTCTCCAACAATCAGAGCTACCAATGCTCCTATGATGACCTAGTTACAAGCAAAACTGCACTACCCAACGTAGCACCCAGAATGACCAAAGATTACCAACAGTGAAACCTACAAATCGAAAATAATAGAGATCAAAGGAAGACTGCCCACAAACCGAAAGAAACACCCCGCTGCCAGCCGAACAACGTAACCCTAAGCTTTGTATAACTACAACTTCTTCTTAACTACACCAATTCCTGTAGTATGATGGGCCGCAATCTAAGAGGAAACAGCACCTAAGGCCAGCAAGAGAAAAACACCGAAAAATCAATATTCAACAAGTGTTGCCAGGAGGCGCCGGCCAGCAATCCACCCCACTTCACCACATCTCTAGGCGACACCCACAACATTAACAACAAACATGGCTGCCACCAGCCATCCTCCCTCTCTTCCCGGATTCAACCTACCAAGTAGTCTCTCAGGTATGACCAACGATCCAGAGGGGGGGGTTACCCTAATAACATACATCTCCAACTTAGTTATTGTGGAAAATATGAATCTTCGAGGAGACGCTAAACAAAACAAGGGACACCAGGTTGACCACAATCGAGAACAAAATCCTCAGTCTTGACAAAAGTATCAACACAGGGAATGACTGAACTGTGACAAAGACCATAGCAGTCATAGATAGCCATACCCAACAAATAGTATCTCTTAATACAAAGGTCTGAAAGGAGCAGTAAAAGAAATGTGAGAACAACTTAGATAACCAGTTCGGTGACTTACTTTTGCTCCCAAGAAGATAAAAACGGAGCAAGATAACACTATCGGACTCAGCAGTAATAGTTAACAGTCCACTTTTTTCCCAGTGATATGAACCAATCAAACAGTAAAGAAATTACTCTGCAGATTCAAAAAGGACCAAAACAAGTGGTTTTGTACCGAGTCAAGAAATAAAGAAGGCCAGGTTACTAGGATTCCCATGGTAGAAAAAAAGTGTTCATGCTTCCAGATTCCACTCACATTGACAGCGAAAAAAAAAGACTTAATTATTGCATCTTATTAAAGTAAAGAAAGAGGTATACATAAACGGCGTGTCTTACCAATAAAAAAAACGTCTGAACCTCTTTTATAGAGTCAGAAAAACTTAAGCGGGAGGAATAATGACAAATACTCAAATGCTTCACACGCGATGGGAAAATTCTTGGTAGGGAAAACAAATGTGAGGTCAACTGTTACCACCATAACGGAACGAGAATGATCTATCACGATTTCTCAGGGAAGGATACTAAATCTTACAGAAGAATAAACTAAACAATGTCCAACCTTAAAAGCCTACGTAGTGGTAGGGATTGTTTTGCCTCCATTATTGTTCATATTTCATTGTACAATCTCTTAGTAATTAAATTAATCAACTACCTTCATTTTGTGATTTTACTAGTATAGCATAAGCACCTTATGTAATTTTTATTTACTATTGTTTGCTTAACATTGAGCTGGAATTGATACTTTCTCTGTCACATTATTATTACCTCAGTATTTTTTAAATTACTATCAATGGATATACTTACTAAAATTATTAATATCATTTTTACATTATAATTCAATTTACTTTAAACATTTTTGACATTTAATAACCAATACTTGTCTAATTCACCCCTCAAGGAAGGTTCCTTGGATGTTGGTGGAGGGGCTCTTGAGTTAGGGAATTGGATCTGTGCGCCAGTTCCCCGAGTAAGCCTGAATGCCTTCCAATCCCCCCCCCCAGCGCTGTATAATCCTCCCGGGTTTGAGCGCTTCCCCCTTGATTATTAATATAATAATTGTCTAATTACCTTTACCTGTTTTATTACCACATTTACTATCTTTGAGTACTCTTAAATTTACCTTGTGCTGCCATATAACCTGATAGGATAACTACCAGTGCTATATTGAATGAATTAAACATTACTTATTTCACTATTTTGTAATCCAATATGTTTTTAACTTTTTACTAAACTTTTATTAAACACCATTATTTACTACCGTCAATTTTACTTTTGTACATTAAACATTAGTTATACTTCCCCATAACATTTTGTGCCCAATTTTCAAGTTTGGTTATATTTCACTCCAAACCTTTATTTATTATCCCGTCAACCTGTACCGGTGTACCTGGTCTACTATCTTACTAGTCTATTATAACCAAGACATTTTACCCTTGTTCTTTGTTTTACTATTAGTCTTTTGGTACTTTAATTGTGAAGTAATATTTTGTCAATTTAAATCTAGTTAGACTTCCTGCATCTTGTCAAAACCGATACCAGACTCTAGTGCAATTTGCAAGTACCATTTCAATTTGTATTTTTATATTATAAGTTTGTTATTATAAATTCCTATCTAAGGGATTGTTTTCATATCTTAGTTACACTAGATGTTGTGTGTGCAAATTAGTTTATTTTCAATTATATTTATTGTTCAAGGGCCCTTATCTATCTTTTGTCTAACTTGTTACAAGACTACCTCATATATTTTTTTTTCTACGTTTTTTTTATTTTTTGCGACCTTAACTTGTATTTTATCTTGTCAATTTAATCTAGTTATACGCAATTTCTTGTAAACAACTTATATCATCACCTTAGTGCAATACAATTGAGTGTCTTGTGGTGTTTTTTAGATTATTAGATTAAACTCCGTTGTACTATAGTCAATAACCAGATGCAATTATATTAGACCATATTGCAATTTTACTAGTGAGAGACTGGTGCTATTTTTAATTTGTATTGTTACCATTATTTGATTAAATCTAGTGTACTATAGCTCATTTAGCTCAAAACATAGACTCCACAAAAGTATTATATTAGACCTTAGGTGTGCAATTATTTTTTGATTACCACTTTATTGATCACCACAACTTACTTTGTCCCCTTATTTATTTAATTTTATTTTATATTTTCAACTTTAAAGAATTACATTTAAAGTACTACCTTACTATCATATTCCCAAGCTCATTATTTGATCATCACTTTTTAAAAATTTTTTTTTTGGTTTTTTTTTTTCTTCACCACCAAAATTATTTTAGTCCTTTTATATTGTCTCTTTATTTTAGCTTTAAAAAAGACTACCTTAGCTCATTATTTTTACATTTGTTAAATTAAGTCAGGTGCTATTTTTTTTTCAGCTTTAGAATATTTACTTTATTGTTTAATTAATTTCTAATATAGATTCACGACAAATCTTTTGTTACAAGCACTGATCTGATACCAACCTTTATTTAATGACTTAAATGATTCAAAACAGTTACTGTAATTACTACACAGCAGAACATCAAAAGGCACTTCTCAGAAGCTAACAAACTACATCGATCTTTAACTACAATGATCAGATCTTTAAGCAAGCATTATGATGACCTCCTAGCATTACGAAAATCCTTGCATGCCAATATGTCCATCATTCACTAACTGAAACTGGCTTTAAGCCTGATCTACAGATGTCTTATGCCATTTCATGGTTACTCGCCATACACAAACTGTAGGCCAGACCAACAAGGGGGTGTGGCATGTATTATACTACTCAGACCAACTAGAATGTATCATAATACTTGCACAAGGAATGAAATGGGGAAGATATAATGCTAAATTCAAATCCAAATACCTACAAAAAGCCTCTCGCAGTGATAAAACATCTACCGAGTTCCACAATCAAACATTAAGCCATGTAGTCAAAACCTAGGAAAGGATGATAAATGATGCACGCTATGAACAAAGATCACTTTACTACTCACAGGTGACATCAATATAAATCACCTGCAAGACCAGGACCCCACACGTTACTGAATTCACAAACACACCTGAGTAATGCATGTTGCTACCAAAGTAACAAAACCTACATGAGTTACAGAGATATGTTTCCCTACTTGACCACATCTGGAACAAACACCATTATGCCCTTTAAAATCAGGCATAATTACAGATATTACACAGACCACTACCCTTTCTTTCCTCATTAACAACTCTTGGTAAAATACCCCAAGACATATACTAAGTCACCTTAAGACTTCCAATGAGGCAGCATTAATAACTTCACAACAGCAGTAACAAACATTGACTGGCACACTGAGGCCTAGAAATTATACAGAATTGACGAATGTTTTAATATTTTCTAAAAAAGACCCAATACCTTTAATAACAAAGCATGCCCTAAAAAAAAAAAAAACTTAAACAGATGACAGCTAAGAGACTGAACCAGTCCATGGCTAACACCAGCGATTCTCAAATCCATAAATACCAAACACCAATATGAAAAACGTAACAGATGGGTCAACCATAACCAGAGACCAAACCAAAACGTTATCGTCAATCTAAACCAGCCTGGATAAAAGCGCAAAAAAATTTGTTTTTATGAGAAACTGATATCCCAACTCTACGAGGTGATATTAAAAAAGACCTGGAAGACCCTATCAGAAATTCTGGGAACAAAAAAAAGATATCACGACATAGCGAAAATGTAAAATTAACAAAATCAGATGAAACCCAAACTCCCACCAACAGAACAGCCAAAAACAGCTCAATATGTTTCTTCTCCATATAGGTCAAAACCTTGCCAAAATTAAAATCCCATCGCTCAGATTTTACCCACAAATGACTACCTCACTGGGCAACTACCCGAACACACTGTTCCATAGCTCGACTAACCCATACGAAGTCTCATTATTTCAACGCGACTGAAAAACAAGGCAGGAGATTGTTTAAATTACCTTATCACCTTTATATACAAAAAGCGTCACTAGTAATATCCACCAGTCATTGCAACACTCTTAACAAATCCATTGAATCCTCCACTTTCCCTCAGTTTCTTCAAAATTAGCAGGGTCACCCCGTCCATAAAAGGAGGCGACAAACAGAGTTGATAACCTATAGGCCCAATATCCATTTACACCCTCTTCTCAAAAAATCTTCGAAAAATTAATTCATAAACGAATCTACTCCTACCTCATCTCCCAAAAACATTTCTCAACCCCTACCAATTTGGATTCAGGGCCTAATTAAAAATTAATGATGCTATTATACACATGCTAGATACATATATACACGGCAATTAGAGAAAAAAAGAAGTTCTCTGGCGGATCTTCATTGATTACGTAAAGCTTTTGATACAGTTGACCATGACTTGCTCCACGTAAAAATTGTTACACGATGGTATTAGAGGGCACTCCCTCAACTACCTCAGGTCTTACCTCAGAACAGAAGCCCAAAGATGTGTACGCTAAAATGGGGCAAGCTCTTCGGCACAACCAATTAAGGTGGTGTCCCACAGGGAAGTGTCCTTGGCCCTCTTCTCTTTCCCTATACATACATGACCTACCAAATTGCTTCGCAATTATCTCAAAAACCCCACACTTTTTGCAGATGACACTACTATACGTTTCTCTCACCGAGCCCCAGTCACGCTAGCCAATACTGTAAACACGATTTACAGAAAATATCTACCTGGATGAGGATACCGAACTTACACTAAACATTTGACAAAAAACATACTTCATTCATATATGGTTTAGTAACAGTTGAGCTACAGATGTACCTCTTAAACATAACAATAAACGGATCATAACCTATCACAAAGCTAACAGAAGGGAAAATTCCTAGGAATCACACCTCGATAATAGACTCAAATTTCATACACATATACAACAAATTTTAAGAAATTTCCAAGACTGTAGGCATAACTATCGAAGATACGGTACTATGTTCAAAGGCAGCTCTCCTGGGCCCTATATCATCTCTTATTTACCCTATCTCCCTATGGAATTTGTTGCATGGGGCTCAACCAACATTTAACCATCTCAACACTAATTACCCTAACAAAAGGCTGCAGTTTGACTGATAACAAAATTCTCACGACAGGCAACACACTCCACCCCAATAGTCAAAAACACTCAACCTACTCACCATACAAACATCCATACTTATTATTGCCACCTATTACCATTCATAGAACACTTAACTCTGATATTAACCCCTCCCTCAAACATCTCCTTGCCAACCTCAACAGAACACAGGACCATAACCACAATGCACAGATCACTCTTTGATGGTCCTCGTGTCAATCTTCACGCTATGCAAAAAACTCAAATGCACATAAAAGGCCTAAAATCTGGAAATTCATTACCTGTAAATATAAAAGAATACCATACCTGTTTATAAATTCCAAGTCTTCTTCTCACAGATTCACTTACTCCCAAACTCAAAACCAAATTAAATTACTGACATAAACTCTGAACTTATAAATTGTATTATTTCCTATATGTTACTCACAATTATATCACACAAATGTTAAACATAGGACCCAATTAAACTTTATTATTTTTTTTATATGACATACCTAAACAGAATTACTCCATTCGACTGAATGTACAGCAATGCAAGAACCATATGACCTGTCTTTGTAATACTCATTTGTGCTTTATAGTTAGCTGTTTACAATAATGTTTTATCATGATTTCATTGCTTAGTTAATCTTAAGTTAATTTTAAGCCTGCCCGTAATTGCTATGCATATTAAGTGGCTTTGGCATGTGCTGCTCTTACCTGTATTTTTTTTGTACCTCTGTTTGTATGCTTAAAATTACTTAAATAAATACTAAATCAAAAATAGTAAAGTTACGAGTGTAATACCTATGATTTTAGTGATGTGTTGAAGTTGGTTTGTGTTTTTATGTACTGTTTGGTATAATGTTTAATAATTTTATAAAGACATTTTATTTGACTTCCTGCAAGTGATCAGGTCATATAATAACATTTCTGACAACGTGTTTAATTTTTTTTTAAGTTTAACGAGGGTGTGTGGCCCTAGGCGGGTTTGCTTTAATAATTTTGTGTTTACTCCTGAGACCAGTGTTTTTCCTCTTAGGGTGCCTGACTTTGTCGTGGGGGGGGGGGGGAAGGGGGGAACACAGCCTTGTAATGGAATACGACAGGCAAATATAAGCCTTGTTGATGACTCACTAAGTGACCCCAAACTGTTGATGACTCATGGTGACCCCACAACTGTGTGATGACTTACTTGTTAACCTTCCAAACTTGATGACTATGTTGACCACACCTGTTGATAACGACTGCTGGGGGGCAAACCCACATCTCTTGATGACCTAAACTGTTGAAAGACTTATTGTGAACCACACCTGTTGTGGGACTTGTTTATCAACACTGGTTGATGACCATTCAACTTATTTATGAATCCACTGTTGTACTACACTTGTTTGTTTAGATCTATTGCTGACCCATACGTTTTGCATGACTGTTGTATGAGCTACTTTTAATTCCCTCACTTGATTACCTACTGTGACCTCACTTGTTGAATTACTGTAGGACAACACCTATTAATGACCTACTGTAGACCCACACCTGTTAATGACCTACTGCAGACTCACACCTGTTGACATAATGTAGACAACACCTGTTAATGACCTGTACACCCACACCTGTTAATGGCCTACTGCAAACCCAGACCTGTTGATGACCTACTGACAGACACCTGTTGATGTCCTACTATTGACTCACACCTGCTGACCTACAACTGTTAATAACCTACTGTTAACCTACACCTATTAATTACCTAATATTATTGATCACCTACTGTTGACCCACACCTGTTAATGATCTACTATTGATCCACGCCTGTTAATGATCCACTGTTGATCCACACCTGTTAATGACCTACTGTTGGCTCACACCTGTTGGTGACTTACTATTAACGTACAACTGTTAATAACCTACTGTTGAACCACACTTGTTAACGACCTGTTGAAAATGCACTGTTGACCTTAACCTGCTAATTATCTACACCTGTTGATGATTTACTGTTGACCCACACCTGTTGATGATTTACTGCTGACCCCACACCTGTTGTCTTACTGCTGATCCATACCTGTTTATGACCTATTGACGACGTACCGTTACCTTACACCTGTTGATATTCTGTTGATCCACACCTATTGACAATCTACCGTTGACTGTCGCCTGTTGATGTATTTCTTGACCCCACACCTGTTAATGACCTACCGTTGACTCTAAACCTGTTGATGTCCTACTGATCTACACCTGATAATGACCCGTTGCCTACACCTGTTGGTGACCTACTGCTGACTCACATCTGTTGATGACTTACATCTGTTATTGACCCACGGCCGTTGATAACTTACTGTTGCACTATACCTGTTGATAACCTCGGCACTGGAAGGGTAATCAGGTTCGATACAAGAAAGAGAAAAGCTATAATTCCTTAACACAGCGTCAGTGTACATACTGTACACCTCGAGGTGTGGTCTCTCAGTGTATATTCGCCTAGAGATGTGTATCTCTCGGTGTATGTACATTTAAAGATGTGTATCTCAGTATATGTACATTTGAAGGTGTGTCTCTTAGTGTATACACACTGAAAGTTTACTTAATATGGTTACAGTAAACTTTCAGTGTCGAGATATTCTTGACTGGAGAGATGACATGCAGCCTCAATGTTTAATAAAACGTTTCCAAGGCTCCCTGAGACTGAGGATGATAGGCTACGGATACTTTTTTTAAAGCTTCTTTGAATGCTTTTGTCGTGAAATTAGTGCCCTGGTTACTTTGAATAGATTGTGGAATGCCAAAGTGAGAAATAAACTTAATGATCCTCGTATATGAGTTAAATCTAATAAACCAAGCATACATGTTTTAACTTATGGTCTCCTTTAGAGACCCCCACTCCCTACCACATCCATCCCAAACACCCTTTTCACATCTCCATCCAAAACCCCTATTTCCTTTCTCCCTCAACGGCCTACTTTCCCTTACCTTCCATCCCACATAACCTTACATCCCATCCCAGATCATCTTCCCAAGCTCTGTATACAGCATAAGGTCATTTCCACAACATACCCCATAGCTTACTATCTTCCTCCCTTCCCCCCCCTTCCCTATATTTGAGGGTTTTCATCTGCCTTTGATTCCGTGGGCCCCGTGAAGAAGTCAGGGGTTTTGTGTTAGCAGTGTGTTGTCCACCGTCGGCGCACCCACCGGTGTACACATCACTCCCCACCAACTTATAAAACCCCCCTTTTAATTAAGACAATTGAGGCTCTTGTTTTTTTAAGACTAACAATAGAGAATGAATAATTTTAGACTGAATAAGGGACTGAATAACTTGGAATAAATAACTGGGACTGAATAACTTTAGTAAAAAATGGAGATGAATAACTGGAGCTGAATAACTGAGAAAAAATAACTGGAGATGAAAAATGGGGAAATGAATAACTTGAGAAATAAATAACGGAGACTAATAACTGCAGATTTTAATAACTTTTGGATGAAAAATTGGGACTGAATAACTGGGATTGAATAACTTGGGAAAATAAAGGAGACTGAATAAGGAATTGAATAACTTGAGAATGAATAAAGGGCGAATAATTGGAATGAATAAAAGGGGATTTAAATTCTTTAAAATGAAAATTTAATGGGATTGAATAACTGGGGGGGAAAACTTCAGAATGGTTTTAATTAAGGATTTTTTTTAAGGGGGTTTTCAAACTTCCCGGAAGTGTATTTAACAGAATAAAGGCTGGTATTTCACTGGGGCAGCACAATTTTCCTATTCCCTTTTTGGAACCCCTGTTAGGGAGCTAATTGGTCAGACTGCGCCCCGGTGCCGATATCCCACCAACTTAAACAGATGTTATGGGAACCCCGTTCTGCAGCTGGCCACACCTGCAACTGGGCCCCCAATTGCATCTGGGCATACCCCACTAATCCCCCTTTCGCCCACACTTCAGTTCACTACCTTTTCAACTGGCTACACCTACAGTAAGCCCCACCCCGGCCCCCGACACAGCAAAGACCCAGGTAAAACTACAGAATACAAAAGTATAAAAACTACAAACTCGAAAAACAAAAAAGTATAAGTACAAACTACAGTAAAAAAACAGTTTTGACACTACCTACAAATACAGTAATCAACAGTAGAAACGTCACACACTCGTAAAACAAGAAAAACACCCACTACAGTAGAAGAACTGAAAGGTAAAAAAAAAAAGAAAAATACTTTGGGGGAGTGTACAAAGAGCCGCCAGGGTTACCTGACTGGTGGGTTCCCGTGCTTCATTAATGGGGGTCTTCGGTACTTTTGAATTGACGTTGTGTACGGCGTTTTTAAAAAAAAAAAAAAATGGCGGTGTAAAAATAAGAAACAGTTGCAAAAGAGACCCTTTATTATCGAGGTTTCATACACAGGCTTTCCAAGCCCTTTTTGGGAAAGTTTTTTTTTATTGTGGGTGTTACTTTTGGGTTTTTGGTTCTTTAGTTTGTCCCCATGAAAAAAAGGCTACCCTACCTCGCTGAAACCCTCAGTCGGTGCTACTCTCCCCCCCTGTACCTACTTTTTGCTACCCTCGTCCTTGCTTCTCTCCCTCGTGCTACCCTACCCTTTTTCTACCCTCAGTCCCCTACTCTCCCCCCTGCTTCCCCTCAGTCCTTGTTCCTTTCCCCCGTGCTACCCTACCTTGCTGCTACCCTCAGTCCCCCGCTTCTCTCCCCTCGCTGCTACCCTCAGTCCTTCTTTTTTCCCTCGCTGCTACCCCAGTCCCGCTTTTTCCCCCGCTGCTACCCTCGCCTTGTACTCTCCCCCGCTGCTACCCCAGTCCCCTTTCAATTCCCTCCGTCCCTACCTTGCTGTACCCAGTCCTTGCTTCTCTCCTTCGCTGCACCCCCCTTTTGGGTACCCTCGTCCTTTCTATCTCCCCCGCTCCTTTCCTACCTCGCGCACCCTGCCCGTACTCCCTCAGTACCCCCGTCCCCCTCTCCCCCCGCTCACCCTCGCCCGGCTACTCTCCCTCGTGCTTTCCCCCCGTCCCTCTACTCCCCTCGCCTTTTCACCCTCCCGTCCCTGCTACTCCCCTCGCTGCTACCCTCTTATTGCACTCCCCTCGCTGCTCCCCCCCGTCCCGCTACTTTTCCCCTTGCTGCTTTCCCTCAGTCCCTTCACTCTCCCTCGCGTTACCTCATCCCTGCACTTCCCCTTGCTACCCTACCTTTTGCTCCCCAGCCTTGCTATCTCCCCGTGACCCTCAGTCCCTGCTACTCTTCCCCCCGCTGCTTCCCTCAGTCCCTTTACTTCCCTCGCTGCTACCCTCAGTCCCTGCACTCTCCCTCGCGCTACCCTTAGTCCTGCTATCTCCCTCCTGTACCCCACCTTCTGCTACCCTCCCTCGTGTTACCCTCATCCCCCGCTACTCTCCCTCGCCTGCTGCCCCAGTCCCTGCTACTCTCCCCCGTGCTTCCCTTTCCCCTTTTACTCTCCCCGCTGCTACCCCCATCCTTCTACTCTCCCCCGCTTCTACCCCCAGTCCTGCTAAATCCCTCGCGGCTCCCTCAGTCCCTTTCACTCTCCCTCGCTGCTCCCCCCGTCCCCGCTACTCTCCCTCCTGCTACCCTCAGTCCTTGCTACTCTCCCTCGTGTACTTCAGTCCCTGCTCTTTCCCTCGCGCTACCCCCGTCCCCGTACCTCCTCGCTGCTACCCTCAGTCCTTGCTCTCCCCCCTCGCTCTACCCTCGTCCCTGCTACTTCCCCTTTCTGCTACCCTCAAACCTTTTACCTCCCCGCTGCTAAACCCCCATCCCTGCTATCTCCCTTGCTGCTACCCTCAGTCCTGTACTTCCCTCGCTGCTACTCTCGTCCCTGTACTTCCCTCGTGTACCCTCAGCCCGATCTCCCCCGCTGCTACCCTCAGTCCTTGTACTTCCTCGCTACCCCTCTCCCTGTCTCTCCCCTTTCTGCTACCCGTCCCTTTCTACTCTCCTCGCTGCTCCCTCTTCCCTGCTATCTCCCTCGCTGCTACCCCATCCCTGCTACTCTCCCCCCTGCACCCCCAAATCCTTGCTACTCTCCCTCGCTGCACCCCTCAGTCCCTGTATTTCCCCCCTTGGGTATCTACCTCGGCTACCCTTTAGTCCCCGTTACTCTCCCCCGCGCTTCCCATCGCTGCTCCCCCCCCGTCCTTTTACTCTCCCTACGTTACCTCTTCCCCGCTACTCTCCCTCGCTGTACCCCAGTCCCGCTCTCTCCCCCTTTGTACCCCCTTCCTTGTACCTCCCCCCGTGCTTCCCTCAGTCCCGCTACTCTCCCTTGCCGCTACCCTCAGCCTTTTCCTCTCCCTCGCTGCTAAACCCTCTTCCTGCACTCTCCCTCCTGCCACCCTCAGTCTTGCTTCTCTCCCTCGCTGTACCTCGTCCTTGCTTTCCCTCGTGCACCCCCCAGCCCTGCTACTTCCCTTGCTGCTCCCTCTTCCTTGCTCTTTTCCCTCGCTGCTACCTTCAGTCCCCCTTCTCCCCTCGCTGCTACCCCCAGCCCTGCACCTCCTCGCTGTACCCTAGTCCTTGCACTCTCCCTCGCTGTCCCTTAGTCCTGCTACTCTCCCCTTTTGCTACCTCAGGCCTTTTCTACTCTCCCCCGCTGCACCCTCAGTCCCTGCTACTCTCCCCGTTGCGCCCCCCAGTCCCCGCTACCTCCCTCGCTGTTCCCCCAGTCCTTGTACTCTTTCCCCGCTACCCTCATCCCTGCACTTCCTTGCTGCTATTTCCTACCTCGCTGCCCACCCTCAATCCCGCTACTCTCCCTTGCGGTATCCTACCCCCGCTGCTACCCTCAGTCCCTGCTACTCCCCCTCGCTGCTATCCTACCCGTGCTCCCTCAGTCCCCGCTCTCTCCCCCCCTGCTACCCCCAGTCCCTGTACTCTCCCCCGCGCACCCCCCAGTCCCCGCTACTCTCCCTCGTGCTACCCTCAGTCCCTTTCTATCTCCCCCGCTCTACCCTCATCCCTGCTACTCTCCCCGTGTACCTCGTCCCTGTACTCTCCCTCGTGCTCCCTCAGTCCCTTTTATCTCCCCGCTTCTACCCTTAGTCCCCCGCACTCTCCCCTTTCTGCACCCCCCAGTCCCTTTTACTCTCCCTCCTCTTCCCTCAGTCCCGCTACTCTCCCCCCCTGCTACCCACCTTTCTGAACCCCAGTCCTTGTACTCCCCCGTGCTTCCCCTCAGTCCCTGCTCCTCCCTCGTGCTACCCCCCAGTCCCTGCTACTCTCCCTCGCCTGCTACCCTCATCCCTGCCCTCTCCCCGTGCTACCTTCGTCCCTGCCTCCCCCGCTGTACCCTCCCTTTCTGCACCCTCCCTCGCTGTTTTCCCTCAGTCCCCGCTATCTCCCTCGCTGTCCCTCATCCCGCTCTCTCCCTCGTGTACCCCCAATCCTTGCTACTCCCCTCGTGCTACCCCCAGTCCCCCTTTCTTTTCTCTCCCTCGCGTACCCTCAGTCCCTGTACTCTCCCTCGCTGCCCCCTCAGTCCTTGTACTCTCCCTCGCGCCCCTCGTCCCTGCTACCCCCCTCCTGCTACCCCTCGTCCTTGCACTCTCCCTCGTGCTACCTATCCTGCTACTTTCCCTCCTGCTTCCCCAGTCCCTTCCCACTCTCCCTCGCGCCCCTCAGTCCTTTTACTCTCCTCGCAAAACCCCAGTCCCCGTACTCTCCCCTTGGGGTGCTACCTCTGTCCTTGCTCCTTTCCCCCGCTGTACCCTCAGTCCCTGCTATCCCCTTGCGCTAAATCATCCTTGTACTCTCCCTCCTGCTCTCCTTAGTCCCTGCTACTCTCCCTCGCGCTTCCCTCATCCCTGCTACTCTCCCTCGCTTACCCTCAGTCCCTTTTAATCTCCCTCGCACTACCCTCTCCCCGCTACTCTCCCTTCTGCTACCCCCAGTCCTTGCTACTCTCCCCCGCTGTACCCTCATCCCTGCTACTCTCCCCCCCCTGCTACCCTCAGTCCTGCTACTCTCCCTCCTGCTACCCCCCGTCCTTGCTACCCCCTCGTGCTACCCCTCAGCCCTGCAAACCCTCCCTTGCTGCTTTCCTACCCCGGGTGACCCCATCCCCGCCTCCTCCCCGTGTATCCTACCCGCTGCTCCCTCAGTCCTTGCTTCTCCCCCCTAGCTGTTCCCCCAGTCCCTTTTTCCCTCGCTGCTCCCTCAGTCCCTGCTACTCTCCCTTGCGCTACCCCAGTCCTTGTCCTCCCTCGCTGCTCCCTAGTTCCCCCTTTCCCTTGCTGCTACCCTCATCCCCCTCTTTGCCCCCCTGCTACCCTCGTCCTTTTTACTCCCCTCGTTTCTACCCTCAGTCCCCGTACTCTCCCTTGCTGCTCCCCCCATCCTTTTACTCTCCCCCGTGCTACCCTCGTCCCTGCTACTCCCCTTGCTTCCCTCAGTCCTTGCTACTCTCCCTCGCTGGGTCCTTCAGTCCCTGCTACTCCCCTCCTGCACCCCCGTCCCTGTATCTCCCTCGCTGCTACCCTCATCCTTTCTACTCTCCCCCGCGTACCCTTAGTCCCTGCTACTCTCCCCTTTCTGCTACCCCCAGTCCCTTTCTATCTCCCCGCTGCTCCCTATCCCTCTCTCTTTCCCTCGCTGTGCCCTCATCCCTGTACCTTTCCCCCGCTGTACCCCCCGTCCTTTCTACTCTTCCTCCCTGCCCCTCAGTCCCCGCTACTATCCCTTTCTGCTATCCCCACCTCGCTGTACCCTCAAACCCTGCTACTCTCCCTTGCTGCATCCTACCTCGCTGTACCCCCAGTCCCTGCTCTCTCCCCGCTGCTATCCTACCTCGCTGCTCCCCCCAGTCCTTGTATCTCCCCCCGCTGTACCCCCAGCCCCGCTACTTCCCCGCTGTACCCCCAGTCCCTGCACTCTCCCTCGCGCTACCCTCGCCTTGTACTTCCCCCCTCGCTGTACCCTCAGTCCCCGCTACTTCCTCGCTGCTACCCTCAGTCCCTGATCCCCTCGCTCTACCCAAATCCCCGCTACTTCCCCCCCGCACCCTCAGCCCCGCTTTTTTCCCCCGCTCTAACTTTAGTCCCCGCTATCTCCCTCGCGCCCACCCTTTCCCCCCTTTTACCTCCCTAAAAAAAACACCCTTTGTCGCAGGGATTCTCCCTCGCTGCTACCCTCCTTTACTGCTACCCCCCCCTAGCTACTACCCTCGTCGCTGTTACCCTCTCACTGCACCCCCCCTAGCTCTACCCTCAGTCGCTGCTACCCCCCTTTGCTGCTACCCTCCCCCGCGACCCTTCCTCGCTCTACCCCACTTGCTGTTCCCTCCCTCACATACCCTCAGTTGCTGCTACCCCCCGTCGCTATCCCCCCTTTGCTACTTCCCCCCCTGCCTACTACCCTCCCTTTTTTTTGCTACCCTTTCCCCAGTTACTATCTTCCCCCACTACTCCCTCCCTCTTTACTATCTTCCCTCGTTACACCCTTTCCCGCTATACCCCCTCCCCCCTCCTACTATCCCCCTCGCTGCTACCATCCCTCGCTATCCCTCCTACACTCCCCCCCTCCTAATATCCTCCCTCGCTGCCATCCCCCCGTATACCCTTCCTCGCTACTACCCTCCCTCGCTACTGCCTCCTCGTGTACCCTCCTCCCTCTCCCTCCCTAGCAAAACCCCTCTTTCTACTCCCTCTCTGCTACTATCCTCCCTCGCTATACCCTCCCCGCTATATCCTCCTCGTTGCGCCCCCCCCCTCGTGCTATCCTTCCTCGCTTCCTCTGTCACTTGTT
This sequence comes from Cherax quadricarinatus, assembly GCF_026875155.1. Classification (NCBI taxonomy): domain Eukaryota; kingdom Metazoa; phylum Arthropoda; class Malacostraca; order Decapoda; family Parastacidae; genus Cherax; species Cherax quadricarinatus. The sequence goes on along the minus strand of NC_069423.1, from coordinate 29,863,199 downwards.
TCCTTCCCCCGCTGTTCCCTAGCTTCCCTTTCCTTCGCTCCCTCCCCCCCCCTCCCTTTTTCGTTTCCTCATCCCTTAGTTCAAAACCTCCCCGCACCTTCCTTCGCTTTCCGTCTTCCTTCCCTGGGATACCCCCCCTTTTTCCCCCGCCCTCTCTTCCCCCCCTGCGTTTCTCCCCCCCCTTCTTTTCTGGGTCCTCCCTCCCTGCGCTCTCCCTCCTTCCTGGGATCTCCCCCCCACTCTCCCCCCCTCCCTCCCTGCGTTTCTCCCTCCCTCCTTCCCTGGTCCCCTCCCCCAAAAGTCACTCCCCCCTCCCCTTTCGCTTCCCTCCCTCGCGCATCTGGCGCTCGTATGTAAAATTGGGAGGTGACGTGCCTCTCAGTTTCATTTTGGTAATGGGCCCCTAATCCGGTTTGTTGCTCAAAATAAGGTTTTCAACATAAGGCCGCGCCGGGTTTGGCGGCGGCAAATGGCGGGCGGCGGCGGGGGGGCGGCCACCTATTAAACGTGCCGTCACAAACCCGCTTTTTTGTATCACTCCCCCACCTCCTTCCACCCACCGCCCGCAAGCAGAGTCTACTACCCGCAAATGAAGTCCTACGGCGAGAAGGGAGGAGGCTCCTTCCACCAGGAGGTCGAAGGGTCCACACCCCAGGGGGAAAGTCCTACACACCAGGAGGACCAGAAAGGTCCTCACCCCAGGGGGGAAAGGCTCCTACACTCCGGGGACCAGAAGGTTCCCCCCCAAGGGAGAAAGGCTCCTATCCACCCGGAGGACCCAAAAAAGGGTTTTCCCCCACACTCCCCGGAGGGAAAAAAATTCTACCTCCGGGGACCAGAAGGTTCCTAACCCCGGGGGGGGAAAAGGTTCCCCCACTCCGGAGGGGCCAGAAGGTTCCCTACACCCCAGGAGGAAAAGACCCCTATCCGCAAGGAGGGCTAAAAGGTTCCCACATTTCCCGGAGGAGGGGGGGAGGCTCCATCCACCGGAGGGCCCCCGAAGGTTCCTACACCCCCAGGAGGAAAGGCCCATCCACTGGAAGTGGGAAGGCTTTCCCCACATAAGGGAAACTCCCACCCATCAGGGACTTGAAGAGGAGACTTCTTCTCCAGTTGTATAACCCAACAAGTTCCTTGATCGAGTTTTCTATTTATAGTAAACCTACGAAGTCTTCTTGACACGGCGCTTTTTGTAAATATTGATTTTGGAGTCCTGCACTTCCCCCACCTCTCTGCAGCCCTTTTTAAACCAAGTGCAACAGCGGCGACCAAATAGTTTGGCGGGGGGGGGACAAAAAATTATTAAATTTTGAATTAGGGGATAAGAAACTGTTGACCTAATTCCTAGTGGTCGACGATATTAACATGGGGGGGTTTCCTCATCGGTTTCAAGATCTCAGCAGACCTAAAATTCGTTTTGACCCAGCCAACGGGGAAAAGCAATATTGCGATTCTGATTTAGTTATATTTGAAAAAACCAAGAATCTCTCTTGAATTTGTGGTCACAATGGACCCTCGCTCCCTCTTTAGGGTGTATAAATATACTTAGTTGGGTAATCTTTTTTATAGAGCGGCCCTGTGGCTTACGCGCTGGCCGGGGTTTTACGACTCCTTGCCGCGAGTTCAAGCTCCCCCTCCGTGGTTTTTTTGCAATCGTGTTTTTTCGATTTCATTACTTTTTTTTTTATGCGATTTTTTTCCCTTTTTTTCCCTCAGTATCCGAAAAAGTCCAGGGGGGAACTTTGAAACAAAAAGTTCGCAAGTGGTTGATACTTGCTCCCCCCAAACCCTAAGAGGCGGGGACGACGGGAGCGCTATGAAAAGAAATAGTCAAGGATATTTATAAACCTTTTTGTGGCATGCAAAGAGTACGTTTTTTATTAGGGTTGACACAGCCAATGGGGCAGCCCCCCGACCAGCAAAACCAGATGCTAAGAGTATAACAAGGGGTTCCCTTGTTAGCTACCATGGTTTAACCAGCCAGTCACAAGGAAGACGTAAATTTGGGGAAACGTGTTTTTGACCGGGGCAACTTGGAAGACTCGCCTCAAGTTGGAGCCCACCTTCCACTGCTCTTTTTTGCTTGAAAAAATTTTCTTTGTGCTAAATGTATATACTTAGAGTATACCTGCATGCTGTTTGGGGAGGATATATATAAATTATATAAAAAATATTATAATATATAATATATATAATATAATATATATATATTTTTTTTAAATAAAAAAATTTATAAATATATATTATATATAATATATATATATATATAATATAATATAATATATTTTTTATAAATAAAATATATAATATAATATATATTATATTAAATATATTTATAAAATATAAATTTTATATATATTATTAATTAATAATATATAATTTTTAAGTATTTCTTACTGTTATTTTGCTTTTTCTCATTTTTTCCCCTGGTTTTTGTGTACAACGGTTACAGGACTGCTCCCGTTTTAATATTACTTTGTTTTATTTTAAAAATTTTTCAAACAGTGACCAAGCCTCGGGGGTAAATACTGAGGGCAGCTGCCCGGGTCAAATCAATTAGGGCTTTAGCGAGCACGTTAAATTTTGCATAAAGAAAAAAATATTTTTTAGTTAACTGTTCACACAAGTTTTTTTGTGCTCGTGAACAAAGCTTTTAATGAAACCCCAATCCATCTTTAAAACAAAAAAGCACTGCACACTATATAATGTTATAACTGCCATCTTATGAATTTTTTCAATTTGGAGAATTTACTGTGGGACAATACTCACAAAAAACCCCCCCCCCCCAAAAAAAAAAATTCCTTTCCCCATGAAAGGGTCAAAGGGGAAAAGGGGTGTGCCAGAAGTCGTTTACTATTCACAGAATTCTGTATTAAATTTTCCCGGGACCCAGCCAGTGCTGGGGGTGCTTTGCAAAGCAAAATTTTCCAGGCTAAACCCTCGACTCCTTTAAGGGTTCTCACCAGTTTGAGCAACAGTTTGTACTAGAAAGGGAAATCTATGGGGGCTGACCCCGTGATTTAACATTGGGTTCCCTTTGGAAAAAAAATCTTGGTTAATTTTTTGAAAAAATTGTTTACCACGTGCACAAAGGGGTTTTAGTAAATTCCCAAAAAAATGCCCACAATGGAGTTATAGAGGAATTCGATCTCGCAGGGAAAGTTTCCCTTTAGTCTTGTTTGGAAAAAAAATGGGACGGGATCCTGCATGACCTCAGAAAACCCTCTGTACAATTCCTAACAAAATATTGTAAGAAGTAATTTTTTTGACTTACCTTCTGTAAAGTTTTTGGCAATTCGTTAGATAAAGCAAAGAATAACAGATTTCTCGACTAAGGTCATTACAGTTTTTACCATAACCATTCGATAGTGAAACACCCAATTAGTTTAAACCATTTTGATGATGCGATCTACCCTTTTATACTAGGTAAAAACCCTTTATGATCTATCTGAAAAATCTCATTTTAAGTTTCCCAAAGACTATTTCAAATTTGTAAAACTCAGAAAAAGGCATTGGGAAATTAGATGGGGTAAACTAATGAAGCTCTTTTCCCCTTTTCCCAAAAACTATCAATTTCTGGGGCCCGATTGACCCCAAGTGGGATAAAAAATATTAGCTAAACTTTCCATTTTAAGTTCCCAGACCCTGACTGTAGATGTTGTTTATTCTTTTGTTGGTCTACTGGATTTTTTATTAAAAATTTCTCTACAACTGCGTTCCCCTTACTAAAGCTTTCAAGAATTTTTAATTCCCTTTGAAGGGTTTACTCAAAGAGCAGGGTAACGTCAGCTCCCGTTAAGACTTCAGCAAGGAGTTTGCCTTAATCTTGTGGCAAAAAAATTTTGTCAATGATCCCTGGGCGTAAGAGTCTAATGGTAAGCAACAATTGTAGCTTCGCTATTTGAGTTTTACCAATGCGGAAAACTATTTTTGAATTAAAGGACGTACGGGATTA
>NC_069423.1:29784320-29858744 GCF_026875155.1 Cherax quadricarinatus | reverse complement strand
CCTGTTGGCTTCTGGTAGCTCACATGTTGGCTCCCTGGTAGCCCACACTCTTGGCATCCTGGAAGCTCAAAACTGTTGACATCCCAGGCACCCACACTCTTGGCATCCTGGCAGCCCAAACTGTTGGCATCTCTGGCAGCCCTCACTGTTGGCATCCATGGCAGCCCACACTGTTGTCATCCCTGGCAGTCCACAGTGTTGGCATCCTGGCAGCTCACACTGTTGGCATCCTGGAAGCCCCAACACCGTTGGAAATCTCTGGTAGCTCACACTGTTGGCATCCCTGGTAGCTCACACTGTTGGCATCCCTGGAAGCTCAAACAGTTGGCATCCCTAGCAACCCATTCTGTTGGCATCCCTGGCAGCCCACACTGTTGGCATCATTGGCAGCCCACACTGTTGGCATCCCTGTGAGCCCACATTGTTTGCATCCCTGGCAGCCCACACTGTTGGCATCCCTGGCAGCCCACACTGTTGGAATTCCTGTAAGCCCACACTGTTGGCATCCCTGGCAACCCACACTCTTGGCATTCCTAGCTGGGAATGCTTCATCTTGTAACCCTAGCTAGGTGCTTGCATCTCCCTGGCTATGAATGCTTCATCTTGTAACCCTAGCTTGGTACTTGCATCTCCCTGGCTGGGAATGCTTCATCTTGTAACCCTAGCTTGGTACTTGCATCTCCCTGGCTGGGAATGTTTCATCTTGTAACCCTAGCTTGGTACTTGCATCTCCCTGGCTGGGAATGTTTCATCTTGTAACCCTAGCTTGGTACTTGCATCTCCCTGGCTATGAATGCTTCATCTTGTAACCCTAGCTTGGTACTTGCATCTCCCTGGCTGGGAATGTTTCTCTTGAAAACCCTAGCTTGGTACTTGCATCTCCCTGGCTGGGAATGTTTCATCTTGTAACCCTAGCTAGGTGCTTCCCATCTCCCTGGCTATGAAGCTTCATCTTGTAACCCTAGTTGGTATTTTGCATCTCCCTGGCTGGGAATGTTTCATCTTGAAAACCCTAGTTTGGGTACTTGCATCTCCCTGGCTGGGAATGTTTCATCTTGTAACCCTAGCTTGGTACTTGCATCTCCCTGGCTGGGAATGTTTCATCTTGTAACCCTAGCTAGGTGCTTGCATCTCCCTGGCTATGAATGCTTCATCTTGTAACCCTAGCTTGGTACTTGCATCTCCCTGGCTATGAATGCTTCATCTTGTAACCCTAGCTTGGTACTTGCATCTCCCTGGCTGGGAATGTTTCATCTTGTAACCCTAGCTTGGTACTTGCATCTCCCTGGCTGGGAATGTTTCATCTTGTAACCCTAGCTAGGTGCTTGCATCTCCCTGGCTATGAATGCTTCATCTTGTAACCCTAGCTTGGCACTTGCATCTCCCTGGCTCAGGATGCTTTATCCTAGGGTGGATGTAAGTTAGGGAGATGGTACAACATACCCTATAGGAGTGTGGTGAAGTGAAGGTGGTTGTGTCCTACTCAAGTTAGGCAGGGATTCTCAACTTTTCCTCTATCATTAACCCCCTCGTCTTGATGTATTTCTCCGTTTACCCTCTTCCGTACAAAAAATTATTGCCATTATAAAGGGACAGAAAAAAATAAATTATACATGTTTTGCACAAAAATAACAATATACATTCCTATAACCAAAAATAAAAAAAATAAAACATTCTTTTCTAAAGAAATAATTATTATTCAGCTATCAGGTACATTAAATATTTACCCCTTGCACAAATAACTCATAAATAGAAGAGAGGAGCTTACGACGACGTTTCGGTCCGACAGACTAACACTCTTCGCACTAATCTCGTTCATACCTCTCGTCCCTCTACAGATGTTTCTAGTGTCTACTCTATTTCTTGTTCCTCCTGTCCTCTTCAATACTTTGGAGAAACTGGCCGATCTCTTTCTGACAGACTCAGGAGCACAAAAGTAGTGTTTAGACTTGCCGACACTAACAATGCTCTTTTTCGTCACGTCAGAGATCACAGCCATCCTATTGACTGGTCTTCTGCTACTTCCCTACTTCCAACTTTAACAGTCGCCTTCTGGTTGAATCCTCCCTAATACACAACTTTCCTTGTATGAATCTTAGTCCTGGCTACGTCTCTATAGATGCCTTCCTTTCCCACTACATTGTAAAATGCTGCATACTTCAGAACGCCCGTGACTTAACCTGATTCCTCCTTTTTCTTCTTCTCCCTCTTCCCCTTTCCTCTTTCCTTTTTCTCCTTTGGGTTGTCTTCTGCCTTGTGTATTTGTTCCTTCTTTATTCATTTATTTATTTCCCCTCCCCCCCGCCGGTGTTCTTGCTCTTACCCTCTGTGGTCACCTAGCTCCCTTGCAGTGCTCCTCTTTCTTAGTATTTGACCGGCTCCTCCTCCTTCTTACTACCTCCCCCACTATTACTACTACCTTCTACCTCCACTACTACTACTACCTTCTACCTCCACTACTACTACCACCTCCTGCCTATATATACCCCTCCTTCTCTCCTTTTCGTTAGTGTAACTTTGTAAATGGTCCAAGTCGGACCGAAACGTCGTCGTAAGCTCCTCTCTTCTATGTGCGGGTTATTTGTGTATCGTTCCAGTCACGGTATTGTGCCTTTTTTTGTTATTTACCCTTTGCCATGTAATTTTTTACCCCCAAGGGGTAAATTTACCCCTGGTTGAGAATCCCTGAGTTAGAGTGTTAGATTTTGAGCAGAATAGCCCGCACCTGAGCCATTAACGTTGCTGTGCAACTATCCAGTGTTAAGAATGGGATTAATATATTAGATGTATAAATGCTCCAATAAAATATGTTGGGAATAAGGTGTAATATTGCGTAATATTGCCATTTATATTTAATATATTACCATACCTTATTATCAGTAATGGTCAGCGCTGGTTCAATAGTGAAACTGTAAGTCATATATACTTAAATGCTGAAAATTACCATAACTTTATTTTTGTCTTTTATTAATTCTACCTTAATTAGTTCTATAAACACCAGGAAGCCTGCAAGAGTATATTTACTTACACAAATAAATATTAATGATAAAACAAAATATCAATACAGACAGTTTATCTTCGTCCTTAACAAGCTTTGTGGAAATCCACAAACAATGAAGCTTTCACAATCCGGTTAATTAATAATAGACGTAGCATCTGGTAACCTCCTCTGGTGCTCTTTTGAGCAGCATTCAGTAAGAAATTAAAATTTTTAATATTTTCAAGCAAGAAAAAAGTCATGTTTGAAAACTATAAACAAATCATCTCAAACCAGGGAACAGATAGGGTTTGAACTCATGACGAGTGAGTCGTAAGACTCAGGCCATGGGTTCATATCCCACCTGTTCTGTGGTTTGTTTACAATCGTGTTATTACGATTTCGTGAGTGAACTCACCTCATACACTGACTATGGCATAGCACTGACTGTACGTTAATATATACCTCATAAAATCCTAGGCTTCCAACAACGAACATTCAAGAATATTTTAATCCTTGAGATAAACAGCTCTCAGTGTAGATACATTCAGAGACACTCCTCTCTTAGTGTATATTCACTTAGTGGCCACTTTATTAGATACACCTGCACATCTGCTCGTAAATGAAAATATCTAATCAACCAATCACGTGACAGCATCTCAATGCCTAAAAGTATGCAGACATAGTCAAGAGATTCTGCTGTTGATAAATTAGACACATGTGCAACTCTTGGGTATCTTTATTGAGGAAACGTTTCGCCACACAGTGGCTTCATCAGTCCATACAAAGGAGAATCTTGAAGAATAGGAGGAGAATGAGGTAATCAGTCCCTCAACCTTGAGTCGATGTGGTCAGTCCATCAATCTATTCAAGATTGATGTGACGTGAAGCAGATGGAGGCGGGGTCATAGTGGTACCATCCACTAGTCGAAGTAGGTTGAGGGACTGATTACCTCATTCTCCTCCTCACCTTACGCCTTCCTCTTTGTATTGGACTGAAGAAGCCACTGTGTGGCGAAACGTTTCCTGAATAAAGATTCCCATATGCTGCATAAGTGTCTCAATCTTCAACTTGTCGGTTTTTCAAACCATTCATCACAACTGTCAGACACTGCAGCATCATGGGATCTTGTTACAAAGAATTCTTCAACACTTGTTCAACCTTTGGACGAAGACCTACTTCGACTAGTGGATGGTACCACTATGACCCCGCCTCCATCTGCTTCACGTCACCTCACTACAGTATATAAGCCACGTCTACGGCCTATGCTGTACATTCTACAAGATTGATGGACTGAACACATCGACTCCAGGTTGAGGACTGATTACCTCATTCTCCTCCTCTCCTTACGCCTTCCTCTTTGTATTGGACTGAAGAAGCCACTGTGTGGCGAAACGTTTCCTGAATAAAGATTCCCATATGCTGCATAAGTGTCTCAATCTTCAACTTGTCGGTTTTTCAAACCATTCATCACAACTGTCAGACACTGCAGCATCATGGGATCTTGTTACAAAGAATTCTTCAACACTTGTTCAACCTTTGGACGAAGACCTACTTCGACTAGTGGATGGTACCACTATGACCCCGCCTCCATCTGCTTCACGTCACCTCACTACAGTATATAAGCCACGTCTACGGCCCTATGCTGTACATTCTACAAGATTGATGGACTGAACACATCGACTCCAGGTTGAGGGACTGATTACCTCATTCTCCTCCTCTCCTTACGCCTTCCTCTTTGTATTGGACTGAAGAAGCCACTGTGTGGCGAAACGTTTCCTGAATAAAGATTCCCATATGCTGCATAAGTGTCTCAATCTTCAACTTGTCGGTTTTTCAAACCATTCATCACAAAAGATACCCAAGAGTTGCACATGTGTCTAATTTATCAACATGTCGGTTCTCTGAACCATTCATCTACAGATTCTGCTGTTGTTCAGACCAAACATCAGACTGGAGAATAAATGTAATATAAGTGACTTTGACTGTAAAGTTAGTGTTAGTTACAAGCGGAGTGACTTGAATATCTCAGAAACTGCTGATCTGCGATTTTTACGAACAATAGTCTCTAAAGTTTACAGAGAATGGTGTGAAAAACACAAAATAACCAGTGAACTAAAGTTGTGTGGGTGAAAACGACTTGATAATGAAATAGTTCAGAGGAGAATGGTCAGACTGGTTCAAGCTGATAGAAAGCCGACTGTAGCTCAGTAACCATGCATTATAAAAGTGGTATGCAGAAGAGCATCTCTGAACGCACAAGTCGAAGCCTGGAGTAGATGAGCTACAGCAGCAGACCACGCCGGGTTCCACTCCTGTCAGCTAAGAACAGGAAACTGAGGCTACAGTGTGCACAGGCACACCAAAACTGTACAGTTAAAGACTGGAAAAAGTTGCCTGGTCTGACGAATCGAATCGCAATTTCTGCTTCGACATGCAGATGGCAGGGTCAGAATTAGGTGTATACCTTTGGGATGTGGTGAAATCGGAGATGCGCAGCAGGAATGTGCAGCCGGCAAATCTGCAGCAACTGCATGATACTATCAAGTCAACATAAGAACATAAGAACATAAGAAAGGAGGAACACTGCAGCAGGCCTGTTGGCCCATACTAGGCAGGTCCTTTACAATTCATCCCACTAACAAAACATTTGCCCAACCCAATTTTCAATGCCACCCAAGAAATAAGCTCTGATGTGAAAGTCCCACTCAAATCCAACCCCTACCACTCATGTACTTATCCAACCTAAATTTGAAACTACCCAAAGTCCCAGCCTCAATAACCCAACTAGGTAGACATGGACCAGAATCTCTAAGGAATGTTTCCAACACCTTGTTGAATCCATGTCCAGAAGAATTCAGGCTGCTATGGGGACAAAAGGGAACACTACGCAGTATCAGAAGGGTGTACCTAATAAAATGGCCACTAATTGTACACTGAGAGATTCACGCTTCTGGGTGTACCCTGCGTGTTGAGGAGGGGGAGGGGGAGGAGTGTGTATGTGTGTGTGTTCGTACACGAGGCAGGTGGCGCACTGTTTACCCAGGTAGTCCCAGGTGATTTGTTAAACTCGCTAACGAGCTGTAATTGTCAAAACCTGGGCGGGGCCAGCACAAAAGCCTCGTTACGTATTGAAGCTCAGCCCGGGACCCCGACAATGCCGCCCTCCAGCCGCCATATTTGATTTGGGAGCTAGCCTAATTAAGTGTTGTACTACAAACACTCACTGGAATCATTCCGCTCTCTCCGGCTCCTCTTTCTTCCTGTTAAACCGCTCAGAAAGGGGAACAGAGGTCTCCTTGGCCGTGGGCTGGGTACCTAGGTACACCAACACTACCTATCTTCCCTGTAAACCGCTCAGAAAGCAGAACAGGGGTCCCCTTGGCCGTGGGCTGGATACTTGGGTACACACTCAGCTCACACACTGAGGTCCGTGGTTCGATCCCCGGTACGGGTGGAAAACATTGGGAGTGCTTCCTTAGGACACCTGCTCTCCCTGTTCACCTAGCAGCAAGTAGGTACCTGGGTGTTAGTCGACTGGTGTGAGTCGCATCCTGGGGACAAAATTAACCTAAGTTGCCCGAAATGCTCTGCATAACCAGGTGCTTTCTATATAATATGTCACTGATGTCATCTATAGTCTGTATAAGTTGTATAATGTACCTGTAGAAATAAAGATTATATTATTATTATCTATCATTATTGTATACCGTCTGGAAGCGGAACAAAGGTCACTCGGCCGTGGGCTGGGTACCAACACTAGCTATCTCACAAGTAAACATGCAGGATATATACACCAGGAGGTGTATATTTCTTTGTGTACATATGTATTCTAAGAGTTTACTTTAATCCCTACTTTAAATATTCAAGTATTCTTAAGTGGTGGTAAGCAGGTGATACGCAGCCTAAATGATCCTCGTGGAGTCGATAAACTTTAAACCCCATTAACCAACCAACCCCTCAAAACTGAACAAGTGTATCGGCTGTGATGAATGGTTTGAAAAACCGACAAGTTGAAGATTGAGACACTTATGCAGCATATGGAAATCTTTATTCAGGAAACGTTTCGCCACACAGTGGCTTCATCAGTCCAATACAAAGAGGAAGGCGTAAGGAGAGGAGGAGTATGAGGTAATCAGTCCCTCAGCCTGGAGTCGATGTGTTCAGTCCATCAATCTTGTAGAATGTACAGCATAGGGCCGTAGACGTGGCTTAGATACTGTAGTGAGGTGACTTGAAGCAGACGGAGGCGGGATCATAGTGGTACCATCCACTAGTCGAAGTAGGTCTTTGTCCAAAGGTTGAACAAGCGTTGAAGAATTCTTTGTAAGAAGATCCCATGATGCTGCAGTGTCTGACAGTTGTGATGAATGGTTTGAAAAACCGACAAGTTGAAGATTGAGACACTTATGCAGCATATGGGAATCTTTATTCAGGACTGATGAAGCCACTGTGTGGCGAAACGTTTCCTGAATAAAGATTCCCATATGCTGCATAAGTGTCTCAATCTTCAACTTGTCGGTTTTTCAAACCATTCATCACAACTGTCAGACACTGCAGCATCATGGGATCTTCTTACAAAGAATTCTTCAACGCTTGTTCAACCTTTGGACAAAGACCTACTTCGACTAGTGGATGGTACCACTATGATCCCGCCTCCGTCTGCTTCAAGTCACCTCACTACAGTATATAAGCCACGTCTACGGCCCTATGCTGTACATTCTACAAGATTGATGGACTGAACACATCGACTCCAGGCTGAGGGACTGATTACCTCATACTCCTCCTCTCCTTACGCCTTCCTCTTTGTATTGGACTGATGAAGCCACTGTGTGGCGAAACGTTTCCTGAATAAAGATTCCCATATGCTGCATAAGTGTCTCAATCTTCAAGTGTATCGGCCGTGGGCTGGGTAGCTAGGTACACCCACACTTTTTCCCAGCTCATCTCTTAGAAAATAAAGTAGCTTTACCCAGTGATTTGAACAAAACAGCGACTCTGGCTGAGGATGATGAGCTGCAAACTGTCTTCTATCAACTACATTGTTTTAAAAATTTCATTATTAAGCCATTTTTTTTCTCTACACGAGTTATTTAGGTCAGAATAGACAAACAAAGGCGAGAATAGATTTTTAAGTTAGAATGTTACCTTAGTTTAGAAAAGATTAACCTAGGTTTTATAAACACACATTAGCAATTTCAAGGCATGTGCACATGACCATAACCATAGTCAGCAATCAGAGAGCAACCTGGCAATAAAAGGGCAAGGTAAATACAAATGGGTAGTTTTTTCTTTACCCATATATTCCTTCACCACTATGCACAATATTTACAAGTTAAATTATCAATATAACGATAAGGCAGAGAAAAGAACCGCTCATAACAGGAGTGGTCTAGACCAGCACGAGCGAGAGTCTGACTCAGAGCGAGGCAGTGACACCGTCACCTTGGCTTGCAAGCCGGCACTCACAATATTGTTTGGTTGAACTGGATAGCTGTGGGGCCCCATAACTGCTATATTTTGTACTGTCAGTTCACTGGTAGAAAGTGCATGCCAATGAGTGTGTTACACTAGGTTAGGATCGATTGAGTTAGGTAAGAATAGTTTAGCTTGGGCTAGAATAGACTAGTTTAGGTTAGGTTAAGTTAGATTATATTAGGTAAACTAAATTTAAACAATATTAGATAAAGGTGAGATTATATTTTAATGGATGAAGAGAGAGAGAACACTGAGGAATGATATTTCAGTGTCACAATCCCTTTAACGACGATCATGAGGGTAACAGCAGAATAACAACGCTAACTGACTAGGATATGTTGTAGAGAGAGAGCGATCAGTGGTGAGGTGTGAACCAGGTACACTAACACTCCGGGCAGTGTGAGATGTGAACCAGGTACACTAACGCTCAAGGAAGTGTGAGGTGTGAACCAGGTACACTAACACTCCAGGAAGTGTGAGGTGTGAACTAGGTACACTAACACTCCAGGCAGTGTCAGGTGTGAACCAGGTACACTAACACTCCAGGCAGTGTGAAATGTGAACCAGGTACACTAACACTACAGGCAGTGTGAGGTGTGAACCAGTTACACTAACACTACAGGCAGTGTCAGGTGTGAACCAGGTACACTAACACTCTAGGCAGTGTCAGGTGTGAACCTCTAATATTTTGTTTCAGTAACGTCCCTTCCATAGTACCCACTACTGTACTCCACTACTATAGTACCCCCATCATTGTACAACACTACCAGTATGCCACCATCACTGCACGGGTCATGACAACACAAGCCCCGTGTCAGTTGATTTTATCCTCACTAACAATACAAAATGAACAACTCACCACAAACTAAGACTAAGACAATCTCAGATTGCCATACGCAGCCACAGTTAACTTCATGCTGCTATAATAATAATAATAATAATAATAATAATAATAATTATTATTATTATTATTATTATTATAAAATAATAATTATATTAAAAAAATTCTAATAATTATTATTATAATTAACGTATTATCAAGGGGAAACATTACGCATGTGATAATCATACAGCGCCTAGGGAATGGGAGGTAAACAGATTTGATCCAAGGAAGGCGGAAATATCACCAATTTCTTAGATCAAGAGCCCACCACCACCAGTATCAAGGCATCCCATCAGAGAGAAGAGAAAGGCAGGACCCCAGCGCGCTTCCCCGCCCGTCTTCTCCCAGGTCATGACTGCCACCCTGGCACCCAGACATTTGCAGGAGCTGGGGTAGATGTGAGGGAACTTGCTAATTGCTTGTTATCTAACTAATTATCCATCTATGCGTCTAATTGGATGGCTCTCCTCAGGATCCAGTCTCATCTAAAGGCCTTTAATACCCATTAATGACTCCCGAGTCTCAAGAAAATATCAAATGTGCCTCGTTATCTTCAAGACAATCTCTACGTGAGAATCTTAAAGACAATAGCTACGTTGAAATCTTCAAGACAGCATATACGTTAAAAACTTCAAGACAATGTCTACATGGGAATCTTCAAGACAATATCTACATGGGAATCTTCAAGACAATGTCTACATGGGAATCTTCAAGACAATGTCTACATGGGAATCTTCAAGACAATGTCTACATGGGAATCTTCAAGACAATGTCTACATGGAAATCTTCAAAACAATGTCTACGTGGGAATCTTCAAGACAATGTCTACATGGGAATCTTCAAGACAATGTCTACATGGGAATCTTCAAGACAATGTCTATATGGGAATCTTCAAGACAATGTCTACATGGGAATCTTCAAAACAATGTCTACGTGGGAATCTTCAAGACAATGTCTACATGGGAATCTTCAAGACAATGTCTATATGGGAATCTTCAAGACAATGTCTACATAGGAATCTTCAAGACAATCTCTTCGTGAGAATCTTCAAGGCAGTCTCTTAAGTGGGAAAGCTCTCTTAATCAGACATTATCTTAATGTTTAAAAAAGCTTAAGGTAAGCTTCAAGAGTGCTTTGATAAAACTTTCATAAAGCTCTAAGAAAGCTTCCAGAAAACATCAACAAGAGCTTCCAGAAAGCTTTAAGGTTCAAGAAAAGTTTAAGAGATCATACGCAACACACCCTGATCATACACACCATGGATCATACGCAACACACACTGATCATATACAGCATGGATCATACGCAACACACACTGATCATATACAGCATGGATCATACGCAACACACACTGATCATACCATGGATCATACGCAACACACACTGATCATACACACCACGGATCACACGCAACACACTGATCATACACACCACGGATCATGCGCAACACACACTGATCATACACACCACGGATCATACGCAACACACACTGATCATACACACCACGGATCATACGCGACACACACTGATCATACACACAATGGATCATACGCAACACGCTAATCAAACACACCGTAGATCATATACACCATACACTGGTCATACATATGGTGGATGCTAGGCATGACACAAGTGTTGGGTGAGGAGCCTCATAACAGAGTTAGTAATAACTAACATCATTCATAACCAGACTAACTCACCATTACTAAGGTCGAAGACGCTAAGCGGCCAGGCTAATTTAACCCATAACATGTGCACCTTATAACTATCTCTCTCTCTCTCTCCAGGCTTGGTGGAGAGAAGGTGAACAAGGAAGATAAGGACGACCATGAGAACGAGGAGGAGGACCAAGAGAAAACAAGTGAAAGGGAGAGGTAGGCATCAGGGGAGAGAAAGGAGAGATAGTGGAGGAGGAAAGAAGGAAGAGGAAGAAGTGGAATCAGGGAAGATAAAAAAAGATGGAGAAAGAGGAATAAGCAATGGGAAAGAGAAAGGTGAACGGAGGATGAAACAAGGGACAGGGAGAAATAGGCAGCAAGATAAGAGAAAGGAGAAATGGAGGAGGATGGAACAAGGGAGAGAGGGGGGTAGAGAGAGAGAGAGAGAGTAGGCAGCAAGGAAGAGAAAGGAATGACTGAGAAGTAGGTTGTGTAATTCACAAAGCACTAGAAGCATATGGTTATTTAGTGTTTGTCACAGAATAAAGTGTTATCATTATACTAAGTTTCTGGAGTGAAGGAAACACTATCGACATCAACTACGACTGCTGGAACTAAGGTGCCGACACATTTCAGAGAACATAAACACAGTACTGTAAAGGACAAGGCTAGCACCGTCCAAACCATATTCTGAATTAGATCGAAGCCAGAGACAATAGTCACACAGCGTACGGGTAACGGCATCCAAACAGAAGGACATGGATGGCTGCAGCAGTAGCATCAGAGGCGTCAGCGATGGCAGTAGCATCAGAGGCGTCAGCGATGGCAATAGCATCAGAGGCGTCAGCGATGGCAGTAGCATCAGAGGCGTCAGCGATGGCAATAGCATCAAAGGCGTCAGCGATGGCAGTAGCATCAGAAGCGTCAGCGGCACCAACGTCAGCATTAGCGGTAGCAGCATCAACGAGTGAGGATTCAGTGGAAATAGTATACGTTCATGTATGACAATAAAAAACATGCCTAAAATTTGTTCCAGTTCTTAGGTTATGAGTCAAAATTTAAACGTCAGCGGTGGTGACATATTATATAATTACTAACTATAGTCCAAACCATATCCATAACCCATTTCGAGCCCTAGGTGATAAGCCATATACTTCACCTAGAGGATAAATCTCCCTGATAATTAGGCAGAAAAACTGAGGATGCTTATTTCTGAACACTATTAAAGCTGCTCATACCTCGCTAGTCGCCACTAAGATAAGGTGAGAAGGCGTAGCAGAGAAAAGAAGGTTATTATAAATATAATCAATCACTTAACCCTCAAGGGTGATTCAGCGTTGCGGGGAGGGATGGAGCTGACAGTGACGACAACAAAGATATGAGTGAAATAATGAAGTCTCGACACGCAGACTTTGTAAAAGCCGTCGACTAGCGCAACCATGGCGTAATAATACATAGTATGTGTGATTAAAGAATTGATAGAAAAGCTGGAAAACGGATTTTTAATTTCTAACAAACAGAAAACAAAGAGTAATGGTAAACAGTGTTAAGTCAGAGGCTGTCAAAGAGTAACAGTAAACAGAGTTAAGTCAGAGGCTGCTAGTGACAAGTTCTTACCTCCAAGACTGAATACACGTCCTCATTCTTTTCCTCATCCACATAGCAGACACAGGAACATAAATCATAGAATTGTATCATCATTTGCAGATGATATTAGAATTCGCAAGTCAGTGGCATCCATTGAGGATACAGTAAATCTCTAAGTGGATTTACAATATAATGTCAAATGAGTAAAAAATTTTAGTTATTCATTCATGGAAAAATGGAGGAAATAAAAACTATAACAGTGTAAAAAAAATAACGTGAGGAACTCAGGAGCAATAATGCCAGCAGATCTCACTTTCAAGCATCACAGTAGTCTCATATTTTACAACTACAATGAAAATGACAGCAAGGATATTGACATCCTTTAAAACAAGCGACGTCAAGACAGTGATGATTCTCTTTTTTAAGCCATTTCTCTCTAGGTTAGAATATTGATGTGCACTAACCCTTAAACTGTCCAAGCAGATCTACGTTCACATGTGTAGTGCTCCAAAAGTAGATCTACGTTTTTTTACATATATTCAAATATAACAAAAAAAAAAGTAGATCAAAATTTTTTTACACGTTTTCAAATGTAAAAAAAAAAGAAGATCTACTTTTTTTACATACTTTCAAATGTTGAAAAAACGTAGATCTACGTTTGGACAGTTTAAGGGTTAACAGCCACGTTAAAGGCAAGAGAAACTGAAAACCTACAGAATATATAAGGAACCTCATTGAACGTATAAATTCAGTCACGCATCTAAATTAATGAAAATGTTTGAAGTTTCTCGACCATGAAAGATACATTATAATTTACACCAAGAAAGTGCTAGAGGGACTGGTCACAATTCTGCACACACAAATCAATACCTACGAAAGCAAGAGACACAGCACTAGGTGTCAATTACCCCAATGAAAAGCAGGGGTGCAATGAAGACACTAAGAGATAATTCATTAAATGGAAGGGAGGGACCAAGATATTTCAACACCCTCCCATTATTCATGAGGGGAATTACCAACAGCCTCCTGGCTGTTGATCAAGCCTTCATTCACCAGGAGGCCTAGTCTCGGACCGGGCAGTGGGGGCGTTAATCCCCGAAAACATCATGTATCCTTCAGGGAGTGGAAAAGGTAGGCAGCAGGCAAGAAAACGGAGGATAAAACAGCAATGGAAATGAAGTAGGAATCAGGGAAGAGAAAGAAATAAGATGGAGCGAGGAAGAGGGAGCAAAGAAGATAAGTAGGCAGTAAGAAAGAAAAAATAAAGAAGGAAAATGGAGGGATAGAAAGTAGGCAGATGGAAAGAGAAAAGAGGAAGGCGAAACATGAGAAATTAATTTATAATCCTGTCCCTTATTAGTATAGTCGGTATAGAAGCAGGATGGTAAATTCTTGTCCTTGGTTCGATCACCCGTTCCACCACATCCCTAGGAATCTCTACTGGATTGAAATCTGGTGGTTGCGGAGGCCAATGTAGTGCATTGAACCAAATGTCATGTTTGTGGAACCAGCTTGAGATCGCATGTGTTTTGTGACATGGAGCGTTATCCTGCTGGAAGTAGCCAGTGGAAAATGGGTAGACCGTGGTCATAAAGGCAAGCACATGGTCAGCAACAATACTCAGATAAGTTGTGAAATTAAAATGATGCTTAATTGATAGTATGGGGATTAATGTGTGCCAGGAAAACATTTCCCACACCATTACACCACCACCAGCCTGAACTGTTGACACAAGACATGACGGACCAATGAATTCATGTTGTTTATGTGAAATTCTGACCCTATCATCTGCATGTTGCAGCAGAAATTGTGATTCGTCAGACCAGGCAACGTTTTTCCAATATTTAACTGTCCAATACTGGTGAGCCTGTGCCCACTGTAGCCTCAATTTCCTGTTTTTAGCCGATAGGAATGGTACCCGGTGTGGTCATCTCTTGCTGTACCTCATCCACTTCAAAGTTCGAAGTACTGTGCATTCAGAGATGTTCTACTGCATACCACAGTTGTAACACGTGGTTATTTGAGTTACTGTTACCTTCCTGTCAGCTTGAACCAATCTAGTAATTCTCCTTTAATGTTTTTTTTATAATCAAGACGTTTTCGCAAACAAAACTGCCGCTCACTGAAATTTTATTTTTCACACCATTCTCTGTAAACTGTAGAGGCTGTTGTGCGTGAAAATTCCAGATCGCCAGTATCTGAGACACTCGAACACCTCATCTGCCACCAACAATCATTCCACGGTCCAAGTCACTTACATCACATTTCTTCCCATTCCAACGTTTTGTCTGAACAATAACTGGACCTCTTGACAATGTCTGCTTGCTTGTTGGTATTGACGTACTGCAACGTTATTGGCTAATTAGGTATTTCCATCAACGAGGTGTACAAGTGTACCCAATAAAGTGGCCACAGAGTATGTGTGTGTGCGTGTACATATATATTTTAGATAAGTTTATAATAATTTAATAAAACACAAACACAATGAAATATATTTTTTTCGTTTGGTTCAGAATGATTTTTTGCGAAATTATTGCATATACAAATTTTCGCTTGCCTTATTCGTCAAGAAAAGCGTTGCTATTTAAGCCAAAATCATAAATTTTACCTATTCGGCACATATACATATGTGTACACACACACCACACACACACACACACACACACACACACACACACACACACACACACACACACACACACACACACACATATATTATATATATATATATATATATAATATATATAATATATATATATATATATATATATATAAACATCACATTCAACACTAGAAATAACGTATATTATTTTGGAAAAATGCAATTATCATATAGAATAGGGTAGCAGCGCAATGCTGACGCACCTAATCTTATTAAATAAAAAAAAAGGGCTAAGTGATACTGTTTTATGTGTTTTCATTATATATATATATATATATATTATATATATATATATATATATATATATATATATATATATATATATATATATATATATATATATATATATATATATATATATATATTTTATATATATATATTTGTTTTTAGTGTGTTTTCCGTGTTTTTTCTTTATATATGTTTGTTTTTTCTTGGTTTTCGTATTTTCTCTGCGCTGTCTGTGTTCTGTTCAGTTTTTCAGTCTCCGTCTTCTCAATGTTTTCCTATTTTTTATACTTCAGTATTATTTTTTATGTTTATTCTGATTTTTTTTTATTTTTCTCTTTTTCTTTTTTGAGGGGGGGAGGTGGAGAATTAATAAGTAACAAGGTGTTTTATTTACATATAATAAACATGACACCAGAAGAGGCACTCATGACCCAAGAGTTGAAAATTCCACCGTATATCTGATCAACCAAATTGTCATTATTATTATTATTATTATTATTATTATTATTATTATTATTATTATTATTATTATTACATTTATGGATGGAAGACTAAATCCGTTGGGATCACAGAGCGCCTGGGGGAGTGGAAGGCAACCAGATTCGATTAAAGTAAATGGAGCATAGATCCAATTCCTTAGAACAAGAGCCTCTCACCAGCATCAAGGAACCTTTCCTGAAAGGCCTACTAGACTGCCAAGACAAGATAGCATGCAGGAAGCAACAAGGTGGATGATCAACTCGTTACAAAAGAGAACGTTCGAGGGCGGCCCCTCAAAACGATACCGAGAGAGTAAATATCGTATTTCCGGCATATAAGGCGCACGATCATGTGAGACAAGACGACGTTTCTAAGCAGTTGTAAAGTAACCAAAGCGTAACTCAAAGCCTACCTTTGACCCTGACCTTGAGCATATAATACGCAGGCTGATTTTCCAAGACTTCGCGGGAAAAGAGCGCGCCTTATATGCCGGAAAATACGGTAGTTGAACCCACGGTGCATATTTGCCAAAACTTCCACATCCTTTCTTGTTCCGGAGAATAAGAGCTACCGCTCACCTTCCTTAGATCGACCCTGACTACTCTTCATTCCCTAGGCGCTGTGTATGACCTCTAAGCTTAAACTTAATTAACGCTCCCCTGTGAATATAATAATAATAATAATAATAATAATAATAATAATAATAATAAAGATAATGATAATATAATAATAAAGATAATATAATAATAATCATAATAATTAATAATAATAATAATAATATAATAATAGCGCGTGGCGAGTCCGCACTAATATGGCTTCCATATTCCATTTCCATCATGTGGCAGTTCTTCACGTCTGCTCCACGTCTGCACTTCACGTCACTCAACGGGGCTCTTCTCTCATTTCTCAACCTCTCCACATTTTACTGGGTTAATTTTCTTAGGAGGTTCCCGGCGTCAATTTCACGTTTTCTATTATCACTACAAATAAAAAAATCTTCATTTGAATTTAGGCTACGTGAGGTAAACTTAGCTTAGATTACGTAATGTAAGGTTGGGTAATACTTAGGTTTTATATTAGGTGAAGTTTGCTGAGGTGAGGATGAGTTAGGTTAGGTAAGGTTGGCTTAGGTTATATTAGGTTATGTTAGGTTGCGTTTGGTTAAATTAGATTAGCTTAGAAATTCGATACATATTTAACAGGTGTTGCATATATATCAAATTCCTCATGTTGTCGGTACTGCATAACAGTACTGTAATGAGGTTAGATAAGACATGGTTAAGTTAGGTAAGGTTGGACTAGATAAAATTAAATTAGATTAGATTAGGGTAAGCTAGGCAGAGTTAGGTTAGGCTAGACTAGGCCTGATTAAGTTAGGTTAGGTCAGGTAGGCTACATAAACTTAAGAAAACACATTTAAGCACAAATAAGCAAATTAATATAACGGGTAGGACAAGTCTGGCATCTTGGTGGTTGAATTTCATCAAGAAATGTTAAAATGTGCACGAGTCTCCTTCATGGTGGGAGTCTGGGCTAACATTTCTCCAGGTCCCTCCTCCTCCCCACTAATGCTCTCTACGTCTCCATCTCCGTGAACCTCACCATTAAAGCAGCCTCGATCCCGGCCTCACCCCCGCCTCTACTAAAGAGTGTTTTGCGTCAGGAAGTCTCCCAGCTTGGCGGAAATTGTAAGTCTCCATCCATCTTGCACACGTCAGCCAGGAGAAAGCCTTCCTCGTGACGGCTCTATAGACTACCAGCTCTCTAATTGAAAGACTCGGGTCAAGGAAGTGACTACCCACAGCCTCCACCAACCTCCAAATTCCCCATTAACTTCAGCTCCGCTTGAGTCTTACCGACGGGCGTATATCGACCTCTGAGCCTCTCAACGATCACATTTCTAATTGAAAGGTTCGGGGCATTATAGAGACATGTGATAAACGCCACCAAATGCCATAATCACTGCGTCGTATGAACTGTCATCGCCCTTACACCGAGAGGAACATGTGTAGCCAGTGGCCGGGTGAGCTCCATTGTGTGGAGTTTCCTTCTGGTTGTAAAATTAAGCAATATTGTGAGCGCTGAGGGGCTGCCCTGTAATGATCTCCATTAGTCCCTCGCTTGCAACTAATCGACCAACATGACAAGTGTCGCTCAAGTGATCCTCAAACACCGGCCAAGTGATGCTCACGCGCCAGCCTCTCCTCCAGATACAATCTTCTATACATGTTATACATCATTCGTTTTCTTACTCATTACCCAGTGTCAATTTCTAAATATCCTTTATGTACAGAAAAATGAAAAAAAAATGAGCTAAGTTAGGTAGTACTGAAGGGACAAGAGCTAGATCTCGTCGCTGGTCGTGCTGGAGGGATATTCTTCCATAATATCTTACATCTGTGGTGGCAGAAGTGGCCCATGCTAACTCTAGTGTATAAATACGAGTATACCTCCTGGAAAAACTCTTATTGCAGCCTTCATGGTCTAGTAGCTAAATTTATCGGCTTGGTAGTTTTAGAGGTGCCTTGCCGCAGGTTCAAGCCCCACCCACTCCAATGGTTCATCATGATATTCTCGAATCAATGTTTAAAGTGTGCAAGGGATTTGAACTCCTGGCCGTAAATTTCCATATCAGTCACCACACTGCCTTAGCCACTACCAGACAAGACTATCAAAGTGACTACGACTGATGAAGACTATCAACGTGACTATGACTGATGACAAGTGATTAGTGATGGTTGCAGACTCTTGGTTATGAACAACACAGTGACACTAAGAACAGGGTGCCACTGAAGGTGAGCTTCAGCAAGTGATGGCTCCACACAGCACCTCTGTCCCAGTCATACACAAGTCGCCATTACTCGACACTCGACAGTATTTATCATAATAAAAACCAGGTATATGATACTCAAAACCTGTTGATTTTTTTTTTATAAGAAATGTTTTCTGATAAATTGTGTTCATATTTTTTTCATCAGTGCTTATCATACTATTTCCTGAATGAAATAAGAATTTTACGATGTGTGAAAGTAATTGATTATTATTATTATTAGTAGTAGTAGCAGTAGTAGTGGTGGTAGTAATAATAGTATAATTATGAGGAAGCGCTAACTCCGTAGGGGTCATACGTCCCTTAAAATAATGAAAGGTAATCAGGCTCCATCTAGTGAACGGAGAACAATTGCAATTAGGTGGATTAAGAGTTCTTCATCATAATCGAATATAAACTACTGTAATGTTTATATTAGTGAACGGTTGAGTGTAAACACCTTCCTTACTATTACTCCAAAGTCAGTCAATTTGTAAATAGTTCACTACTACTATTACTCGCTTAGCTTACCTAATGTTGAGAGCAGTCCCTAGACCCATTATGTGCCTCTGTATTCTTTTGAAGACTACCGTCTATGCCATGGTTATGAGGTGACTACCGTACCCACCATGGGTATGTGCTAACTACCCACCACAGGATGGGTATAGGGTGCATAATATCGTTATCAAACTCAATGTAAGTCAGCTGGGAAGACACTGTCGTTGTTCAGATAGGTTTCCGACGTTGGTTTACACGGTGGAAGACTGGCAGCATATACTGCTCAAGCTTTCCAAGGTCCATCTGGCCTCATTCATATGCCTTATCCTCAAGAACCGTATAACCCCTACGAATTTAACGCTTCCCCCTAAATATAATAATAAACAGATGTTTTTCTGTCACTGCGCGATAAGAGAAAGGGTGTCCCGTAGCTTGGTTGGAAGCGTACTCGGCTCACATACTGAGTTTCCGTGGCTTGATCCCCGGCACGGGTGAAAACGTTGGGCATGTTTCCTAACACCTATTGTCCCTGTTTACCTAGCAATAAGTAGGTACCTGGGTGTTAGTTAATTAGTGTGGGTGGCATCCTGGGGAGTGGTAGTATACCTTAGCTGGGTTTTGAAATAAGCTGAAGTGAGATTACAGATCTTAGCCTGTAAAATTGATGTACAAAAAATATATATCCCCGCTTCCCACAATTTTAGCCTAGCAAATTCACATCTACACACTTAACTGCACTCTCCACTTTCATACAAGAACTCGTACGATACACCAGTGGTGAATGTTAGAAACCAAGCACATGAGGCTTTTAAAACTTACTGGACCCATTCCAAAAATCTCTGAATGGGCAATATAACTAAAATCATAGGGCACCAGCACATGACAATGTTGTATGAACCTTGCCCTGGTTCCAGTAGATTACATTAGAGTCGAAAAGTTGAAGCCGGTCGGACGAGGCATTCTCAAGATATAAACGAAATAAAATCGAAAATTTGGAGAAAGAAAAAAATTCTGGCATCTGAGTTGCTGACACCAGTGAAACATCAACATGAGCGTCTTAAAAATGCCGAGATTATTTTCTCCTGGAAAGATGTCTTAAGAAGCAGTAAAGGAAGAGGTGAAGGATGAACACTGAGGGCAGAGAAGAGGGGGAGGTGGGGGAGGAGCGGTGAGAGGAGAGGTGAGGGAGGAGCGGTGAGGGGAGAGGTGGGGGAGAAGCAGATAAGGGAGATGTGAGGGAGGTGCAGTGAGGGGAGAGATAAGGGGAAATGAGGGGAGGGGTGGCTACTGACCACTTACACACAATAATCAATAACAATAATGAACACTTGGGTAGTGATGGAACCAGAGACTTAGTGAGGAAGGATCTCTCCTCTCTCACTCCATGTTATCCTCACTACTACGTCAGGCGTCAGGCGAGGTCATTGTTTACACAAACACACACAAGGTAGTGAAGAAATGGAAGGAACCAACCTAACAATAAGTCTAGTTGCTAGACTATTATTATTTGTTTGCACTAAGATCGTAAGGCCCATGCATCACCACGGAAATGGGAGGGGCAGATCGTAATCAGATCTAATCTGAAGGGAGGGAAGCTTCGACTCTTAGGGTCAAGAACTTTCACTGGCATCAAGGCACAATCCCCCCCCCACATCATCTCCTTTAAAAGCATGATTTACTTCGTACTAGGGGTGTGCCAAAGTATCGGTATTGGTATCGGAAGATGTGAGCAAATTTTGATGATATCGGGCTGGGCAAAGATTTTAGTATGGTTGCAGCATCACTACCACGTACCAGCTGTCACTGGGTTCTGGTTGCGCATCCTACCTTCCTGATGCTTCCTCAACTCTAATAATAAACTATCATATGCAATTTTGAGATCAAACCCATTCGTTTCTTTACCGGGTCCTGCCACTGGCATACATCTTCCTCAAAATTCCTGAATTGCTTGGAATTGTGTTTAATAGTCATGCCTGACATGCATAATTCAGCACTGACATGGGGCACTGAACAAGGAGGCACATTACTCTTGCATGCATGATTCAACTTTACAAAGGAACTTCAACTAAATGAGATGGATATTGCCTTTATTGATTTGGAAAAAGGCAAAGAACACGATAAAGAATAAGATTTATTGGGATTATTAACCCAGAATGTTAGTAAGCTAGAATAACCCAATTGTTACGACTCTGATGTCGTAATTTAAATAAAATGGTCCTGGCTCCTAAAGGCTGCTCACACTGCTGTCTAGGGGTTATAAAATTATACTGAAAAAACACAGCAACTCTTGGGCCAGCATGTACTCATACATTAAACAATATTAATTCATTGACACCATGCCTCACCCTTCTAGGGTAGGGTAGGTGCCCGAGCCCGAGCCTTTAGCTCATAAGACTGTCATTCCTATTTGCCCCCTTGGGGCGGGGATGGCAGACCAGAGAGGCCTAGCTTGTGGCTAGGGCTGGGGACAGTTGGTCCCAAAGATGAGGAGGTACTTGTGCCTCCTCCCATGGCAGACTTAGGTCTCAGACACTCCCTAAAGAGGGAGCCAAGGCCGGGCCACCACTTGGAAAAGGCCCGGGCCGGGAGAATACCGGCTAATATTTAATAATAATAATAATATTAATTATTATTAGAAAGGTAGGACAAAACTCACCTGTATAAAAATATATCTATATTAATAGTAATTTATATACAGCTTATAACTACTACAAAAAACCACCAGACTCCAGTTCACATTAACTCACTAGCACACTGCTAGTAATGAGTTAAACAATATATACACACCCTCGTCTTCACGTCTGCCTGGTAGACTAAATACCAGAAGGCAAAACACCATACAGTACTCTCGTATAAACAGGCCTCTGCATACTAGGGCCTTACAAATAAACATGAGAGCACTTAAACATAAAACTACCTATAGCATACAAAAAAAAAAAAAAAAAACTCACCAAACCACCTACTTACTAATGCCAACCCATGACGACTTCACCAGCCGCCTTCTCACAGGTACTGAACTAAACACACCTCTCATCTGCCTGACTGACAAGAATAAAACGCGTTCGCTTTCAGTTCAATCCCAGAACTATATTATTTTATAAGAGCAGGACTCAAACCCATCAAAAGCCAGTCCTAGACCTGGCCTCTCGACCACTTGCCTTTAATTTTTTGGCTTGCACAAAGTTACTTGCCCATTCGCCAACTTTAATCAGTCCATATATTTAACTGTCGCGAAAGCATCAGAGATGATGTTGGAATATCAGTTGTGTATTCCCACTAAAATACTGTTCCCTTTCTGGATAAGCAATGTATTTTGTTTAGGACATAAGTTAGGTTCCACGAACGTTACTATATATCCTTATTAAGTTATGGGGAACTAAAAATCCCCTTGTTCCTCATACAGCACTGAATAAAACTTAAATAGGTGTAACTACAAGGTAATGAAAGCTAACTCCCATTTTATCCTGGATCAAGAGATATTCGTCGAAATCATGATCAACTTGAAGGACAGTTAGCGCGTACTTGATTCAAGGGTTCCCAGTCTTTTCCTTGCAGCCTGGTCCCAGACCAGGCCTCCTGGTTGATTAGGTGATCAATTAGGCTGTTAGTGCTGGCCAGACAACTAAGTTCCAAGACCTCCTCCTACAATTTATTACTGTCACGATAGTGTGAGCCACAACGGATGACGCAGCGGTGTTGAGAGTTGGAGAAGATTACCTGCTCTCCTCTCGTATATATACCGGCTCCCTTGCCTTCCTGTGTTAGTGTGCGACTAGTTAATGATCCAAGTCGCATCGAAACGTCGTCATAAGTTTATTTCTGCTATGTGCGGATTATGTGCGTATTGTTCCAACACGGTATTGTGCCTTTTCGTTCTTTGCAGTAAGATTATGCTAAAGTATTTGTTATATTTCCTGAGAACGAATATAGAAAAGAACACAGCATACCTGGAGTGTATCTAGAGGGCATTCCGAGGGTTAATAGACATATACGGAGTGAATAGTCTAGAGAGAGCGAATAAATTTAGATACTGGGAAGTGAATATATCAGTGTGTCTATTTTCGTTGGCTATAGTGACTTACAAACAGCCAGGTAGAGTCAGGCACACACACAGCCAAGCACATACACAGACAGAGACAGGCACACACATACAGACAGATAGAAAGACAAAGCAGGTGCCTAAGAGAAAGAGAGAGAGACTAACCGAGGGAGAGGCTGGTCAGTAAATGTATTAGAGAACAATGAAGACAGACAGGGGCAAGCCAATAACCAGTGTTGATTGAGTTATCCCTAAAGTCTGCTATTAACGCCAAGAAAACGACTACTGAGGCTGAATTATTGAGAATTTCTACAACAGTTGACATAGTGGTGACCACAGACAATATAATATGAAGATAAACGAACACAGGCTTAGCAATGATGTCATTAACTGATTAGCAAATAAATGTGCATTTTATTGGCTAAATAAAAAAATATTTCATAATATTTAAGGATAATAAGAAATTAATCTCTGAGTTTTTGTCTCCATGTAGGTTATCATTGAGCAATAAGAAATTAAGTTAAATGTTTGTATTTCAAATGAAATACAAATATTTAACACATTCACACACACAATCAGTGAAGAGGCGGGGCCAGGAGCTATGAATCGACCCCTGCAACCACAAATAGGTGAGTACACACACAAACACATTCTTCAATATGAACTTGGTACTTATGTCCGCTTACAGTTGTCCTTCTGAAATACTGATGTGGGAGTTTGATCTATAGCTGTAGCTTCCTGTATCTTCCTTTTGAAATGATCTATTATTTTGTGTAGTATATCAGACTTCCTATTTTGTGGTGTAGTAACAACATTTTATATATTTATGCTCAATTATTCTAGATGAGAAACTACTTCTAGTCTCACCCAGGTAAACCCACCATTGTTGTATCGAATTTGGTACACTGCTGGCGGTTCAGTGTAGACCTCTCTCTCTCTCTCTCTCTCTCTCTCTCTCTCTTTTAGGACCAATTTCTTACTCCGCCGGGATAAAAGGTCACCTGTGTGATGCCTTCGTTGCTTCTTCTCAATCCCTGAGTATAAAGGTAATTATTTTATTAGTACAGTTGTTGGTTTATCTTAAGCTTGTCCTCTTTGAAAGTTAAAGTGGTTTTGTTAGTTTAAGTGAATCCAGCTTAAATAATTCAGTCTGGGCATCCGAGTTTGGCAACCTGATCACCGATATTAGTTTATTTTTTCTAACCTCTGCGCTATAGAAGCCATGTGGGTTTAGCGCATTTTATTTTTTAATATAATAATGTTTATTTTTCTGGTTCAGAAGGGAGGGGCTACAGAATCTCAAAAAAAAAAAAAAATACACTGTGACTGTCTTGATTTTGGATGAAAGGTTATGAAAAGGTACATAGTTGGCGGCGTGTGTTAGTCTTGGGCAGTCTACTTCATATACAGTGTTGAAGGTCATTCTTGCCCGGTCGTTCCCAACCTTTTCACCACAAGGATTACTTTTATTTAAATTAATTTTCCCAGGGATCTCAGATTTTTTAAAGATTTGTCTACTCTAAACGATTTTATTAACTAACAACAAACTGGTTTCCCAGTTTCATCTCTCAGTTGATTATTATTATTATTATTATAATTATTATTATTATTATTATTATAATCAAAAAGAAGCGCTAAGCCACAAGGACTATACAGCCTCTCTCAGTTGAAACACATACAATTAGTGTATGTGTTTCAATTAAATAAATGGCAGTATTAAAAAACTGACTTATTACTGAGATGGTTGATGCTACTTTATTGACACTATGTTCTGAATTTTAGCTTCAATGTCAGACAGTTTTAAGCGCAGATCAGGTTCCACATTCATCCTGTCTCTGTATTTTAATCTTATATATAACAGTTGTGAGACAGCCTGCTTACATAAATATGTTGTGGGGAATGGCATTAAATATCTTAAGTGCTTTGTATGACAGTTCTGGCTACTCATTTTTTACATGCAACCAAAAGTCTGATAATCGTACTGAATGAAATTTAACCACTGTTCCAGGTAGGTTTGACATGTTAGATTCGACAGCTCATAAAATAAGATCAACCGCTTAAAAAAAAACGAAAAATTAGACTATTCCTGCCGACTTGGAAGCGGCTTCGAAATTTCGAAAGTTTATCTTTATCAGCCTTATCGTATATAATTATAAATTTTACACTGCAGCCTCTTGAAATTTTGAACTTAGCTTACTGGCCCCCAGTATTACCTTTGCGGACCACACAGGAGTCCACGGACCACAAGTTAGGAACCGCTGCTCTAGATGATTATTATATCGAGGAAGGGTAGTCTATTTTACTGCTCCCATTCTACTTTGATTTAATAGAGGGGAATAATCGGTTTAATTTCTCAGACTGGTTGTTGATATCACCTCATTCCTGGTTCTATACTGAGAAAACGTCGTTAACTTATATACCAAATCATGTATGGCAGTTTTCTGCTTGAAAATTATTCCCATTTAATGAGAATACAGTTGAAAATACGTAAAGTTTTGTGAGTTCTATGATTTTCTGGGTTCTGAGTGGGAACTGGTGTTGAAAGAGAATAAAATGGTATGCAATACCGACAGGTTGGTAGGTAAGACACATAGGCAACATTTAGGCAATTTTATTCCAAAACGTTTCTCCTACACAGTAGGCTTCTTCAGTCGAGTATAGAAAGTAGGCAGGAGCAGTAGAGATGTGAAGACGATGTAATCAGTCCATCACCCTTGAAGTCGTAGATTTTAGGTTGTCAGTCCCTCAGCCTGGAGAAATTCTGTTCCAAAGTCTGGAACTAACTGAAGATCAAACGACAGTGTTGAGACTTAAATACTGTGGGAAGGAGAAGTGCAGAGTAGTAGTAGTGAGAATGTAGCCACTGAGAGGTCACGTCCCTCTCAGATCAAACAATTCTCACTTGAAAAAGTTGTCCAAGGTATTTTCTCTTCTGTACCAAGATGCCATTGTGTTGCAGTGTCTGACAAAGTGAATATCAAAATGGTATACAATACCGACAGGTTGATAGGTAAGACACATAGGCAACAGTGGTTGCCTAAATGTTGCCTATGTGTCTTACCTACCAACCTGGTGTTGAAAGAGTTGAAATTCCTTATGCTGAATTCTAAGATATCATCCTCTAGAACCTTGGTGAACAGGGAGTCAACGTCCAAACTTATTATTTTCCTGTTGTTCACTTAAGCTTGCAGACTATCCCAATGAAAACTTCAAAGTGAGAATCAGAGAACTTTCCCTCGAAAGGAGAAAGTAACTGGCTGGGCAACATTATACACAGCTGCTGACGAGGATCACCACTTCAAACACCATAACAGACTCCAACAGATACTATCTCATCAGATAATCTCTTAGATGGAATCAAAGCAACAACTACCAGGACTTTCCCAAATATTTCCAAAGCAGCCTATCCACACGCAGCTGGGAAACTCACAGACCTCCTGAAAACAAAAAGTAAACGCTGGTTCCACTATCCATTATCCCACCATCAAGGCATGACATAAGTTGATAATTTTTGACAGTGCTTAGTCATGATGGCAAGAAGTAGCAAGTCGCTAGCCTCGACGGTCATTAAATCATTAAGAGATTTTCCCAGAGATGATAATTTCATTCACTTTCCCCATCATAAAAAAAATGAGAGGCAGACCCTCTAATAGCTGAACTGACAGTGAAATATCAGAGTCTATGTAATAAAAAAATAAAGAGGGTAACACTGGAATAAGACCCCAGCATTTAAAACAAGTGGTTCATCCATTTCTCAAAGATTACAGAGACACTGCTATTGGAGATCACAAGGTTCATGAATAACTTCTTGGCTGGTCTGATTTCTGACAAAATTAAACCTTTATTCTTTGGTGCATTGCTTAAACTAGAAAAGAAAGATGGAGGAATTAGGCCAATTGTCTCTCCGCAGTATTCGCGGAGAGGCGGCCATGATGCTTCAACCAAACCAACTTGGCTCTGGGGTTCCTCAAGGTAGCGAAGCAGTGGTCTCTTCCCTTTTTGTTACAGCTGGATACAGCAAGGAACCGATGCTCTTGTTTGGAAAGTATTAAATCACTTCATCAGAGGGTGTCCAGCAAGGGGATCCTCTCGCCCCATTTCTCTATTGCATAGCGGTTAGAGATATTACTGTCAGGCTGACCATTGAACTAAACATCTGGTTCCTGGATGATGGCACAATGGCGGGCAAATGGAGTCTCTTCTAGCAGATCCTGCTCAGGGTATGACATGGGAAAAGACATGGGATTCATCCTTAATGTATTCAAATGTGAAATCATCTCGGCGAATCAGCAAATGATCGACGCAGTGAGATCCATACTACCAGGTGCGTCAACCACTGTTCCCATAAATAACGTCTTGCTTGGAGCACCTCTTGAAACTGACGTCATTGGCGCAATTCTCAAGAACAAACTGGACGATCTAAGAAGAATGAAATAACAAATAGACAATCTAGACGCCCACGATGTTCTGTACCCTCTCACAAAGTGCTGACATATTTCCTAAGATGTGCAGCCTCATTTGACAAACCTATATTACATAAGAACATAAGAAAGAAGGAACACTGCAACAGGCCTACTGGCCCATGCGAGGCAGGTCCAATTCTCCCATCGGCTTAAGCCAATGCTTTGACCTAGTGAGGTCAGACACATCACTTAAGGGAGGAGCACGGCATCCGACCTAGTAGCACAAGCTAGTCAGGTCCAAGTCACACGCACTCATGTATTTATCCAACCTATTTTTAAAACTACAAAACGTCTTAGCTTCTATGACAGTACTCGGGAGTTTGTTCCACTCATCCACAACTCTATTACCAAACCAGTGCTTTCCTATATCCTTCCTGAATCTGAATTTTTCCAATTTAAAACCATTGCTGCGAATCCTGTCTACCTTAGATATTTTTAGCACGCTATTTACATCCCCTTTATTAGTTCGTTTTCCAGTTATACACCTAAATCATATCCTCCCTAATTCTACGCCTTTCTCGAGAGTGCGGATTCAGGGCCCTCAGTCTATCCTCACAGGGAAGATTTCTGATACATGGGATCAACTTTATCATCCTCCTTTGTACGTTTTCCAGTGCATTTGTATCCATTCTGTAATATGGTGACCAAAACTGTGCAGCATAATCTAAATGAGGCCTAACCAAAGATATATAGAGTTGAAGAACAACCTGAGGACTTCTATTATTTATACTTCTTGATATGAAGCCATGTATTCTGTTAGCCTTATTGCGAACACTTATGCACTGTTGACTTGGTTTCAGATTACTGCTAACCAGAACTCCTAAATCCTTTTCGCAATCCGTAATAATTAAGCTCTACATTATTTAGTTTATACGTGGCATGGTTATTTTCCTGTCCAACATTTAGAACTTTGTAAAACCGTGCTGAGATTCATTAATCAATTTATGCCTTTCAAGATGGCTACGAATTGCTTCGGCAATTATTGATTCCATAAATTTACCAACTATGGAGGTAACGCTTATTGGTCTATAGTTTCAAGCTAAGGACCTGTCATCTGCCTTGTAAATAGGTATTACATTTGCCATTTTCCACTTATCAGGCACTATGCCAGTTTGTAATGATATATTGAAAAGATTAGCCAAAGGTATGCTAAGTTCCTCTGTACATTCCTTTAAAATCCTCGCAAACAGTTTATCAGGGCCTGGGGATTTGTTAGGTTTTAATTTCTCTATTTGTCTGAGGACCATGTCACTAGTTACCCTAATCGTGCATAGTTTATTATCGTTCTGTTCTACATAAGTTATTATTTCTGGAATTTCGCTAGTATCTTCCTGAGTAAACAGTGAGAGGAAGTAGATATTGAAAAGTTCACACATTTCTTTATCACTGTCAGTGATCTGACCTGAGTTACTCTTACTCTAATCTTATTTCTGTATTGCTGAAAGAACCCTTTTGGGTTAGTCTTCGAATCCCTTGCGACTTTAGCCTCATAATCCCTTTTTGCTTTTCTTATTCCTTTTTTTTATTTCTCTCTTTAATTGAATATATTGATTTCTTAACTGCCCATCCCCTCTTTTGTTACGCCTATATGCCTCTCTTTTGACCAATCAGATGTTTTAATCTATTGTTTATCTATTTGGGATTATTTTTGTTAGATCTAATTTCCCTACTCGGAACAAAAGTCATCTGGGCAACCAGCACAGTGCTCTGAAATACGTCATACTGGCAACAAATCCTACCTACCTGACACATAGTCAGGTCAGCCCAATTTAGCCCGCCCAGGTAATTTCTCATACCCATGAAGTCGGCCAAGCGGAAATCTGGGACAGAGATTTGATTGCAGTTATCTGGGTAATTCCATGATATATTGAAACTAAGTGATTTGTGATCACTTTCCCCAAGCTCATCATTAACTTCAAGATTATTAATTAGTGAATCTTTGTTGGCAAGAACCAAGTCAAGCAGATTGTTTTCTCTAGTTGGTTCTGTCACAAACTGTTTTAAAAAACAGTTCTGAATCGTATCAGGAAAGTCACTAGACTCAAGATTTCCTGTCACATTGCTCCAATCAATTTGTCTAAAGTTAAAATCTCCCATTAACACAACATTTTAGTATCTAGACGCCTTATGAATTTCGTCCCATAGCAGCTTACTGCACTCCCTATCAAGGTTTGGGGGCCTATAAATCACACCCAAAATTAATTTTTCACGACCCTCGAGAAACTGTAGCCAAACAGATTCTGTGTCCAATGTTTGTAATCATACATCTTGTCTAGCACAACAATTTAAATTATCTCTGACATACATCGCCACTCCACCACCCTTCCTGTTGACCCTATCAGTGTGGAATAGTTTATAACCCTGTATGTTGCATTCAGAGGGCATTTCTCTATCTTTCAAGTTGAACCAGATCTCCATTATAGCAATATCTATATTACTTGCACTTGCAAGTAATCTTAGCTCATCTATCTTATTTCTTAGACTCCTACTATTTGTATAGTAAACCTTAAGGGAGCTAGTCACTCGTTGCCCTCTACTCTCTCTCTCTATGTTTGTTGATCAATTGCTCTGCCTTTACTAGCAACTTTATTTTGAACATTGTCTTTTAAACTTATCTCTGGGGTATCCTGGTAATATCTGATGTTTTCAACCCTAATACTGCAGCCTGATTGTTTCCCACAAACACCCATACCTCTATAATCTATCAGTTTAAAGTCCTAGACAAGTCATCAATGACTCCCTCAATTGAATTGGCTAATGCAACCACTCCAGCCCCAGAGATATGAACCCATTCCCCCGCATACATATCATGTTTGCCATAGAATTTGTCCCAGTTATCAGTGAATGGGATTGCAAGTTCCTTGCAGTACCTGTCTAGCCAGCAATTTATAACAATTGCCTTAGACATCCATTCATTGGCCACTCCACCTCTAGGCAAGATGCTACATATGACTGGGATCCCTCCCTTAGACCTGACAACTTCTATGGCTGACCTATACTTATACATGAATACGTCAGTCTCTTCATCTTCTTCTTTCAACAAACTGGCCATATCCCACCGAGGCAGGGTGCCCCAGAAGGAAAATCGAAAGTTTCTCCTTTTAACTTCCACTCATGTTTTATGTAAATCACTCCTTCCTGAGACACCAGTGTAACTGGTTTGAATCTGTAATATTATATCGTGTAATCCTTGTTTGGTTTAATTTACATTGAAGTAGCCCTTGTGTATCGATTTAATTGCCATTCTATTGCTTTGGGCTGCAACTTGAACTGTTCTGCACTGTTCATAGCTTAATTTGTTTGATCTACATTCGAGTGATTTCTAAGGGATTCTAAGGTAGTCTCCAACTGAACCTTGAATTTCTAGAACTCCGGATAAGTATGAAATAGGTTATGGGATATCTAACAATCAACTTATCTTTTCCTATCTTTGCTGTCTTAAGTATCCTTCAAAATGGTTACCACCAGTTTATAGCTTGCTTAAATTTAGTATTATATACAGGAGAAGGGGTTACCAGCCCCCTGCCCCCGGCATTTTAGTCGACACTTACAACCCGCATGGCTTACGAAGGAAGAATTCTGTTCCACTTCCCTACGAAGAAGTGCAGGGGAAGTGAGGTAGGAGTCACTTCCCAACACTACCTTATTCTTACCCCTCCCTCTTTTACCTCCACACTCTCTTACTCCCTCCCCTAATCCTCTCTCTCATTTCCTTATTATTCCCTAATCCTCTCTCTCACTCCCTTAACCCCTCCTCCAATAAACTTCTCCCTCCTCCACACTCTCTCTCTCTTACTCTTTCCCAAAAATCTCTCTCTGCCCTCAAACTTCCTGACCTCTCTCCTAAAATTCTCATCCCAACTCTCATACCCACACTCCCTTAAGCTTCCCCCAAATCCCCTCACTCACCCCCACACTGTCTAAACCCCTCCCTTAATCTTCTCATTCCCCACACTACCGCATCTCTCCTCCATCCCCCCCTCCCCCGCAATCGTGGGACATTTATCTCACTTGAGAGTAAACACACAAGGCGATCGTCGTATGTCATAGAGGGAATGTCCGGACACCAGCACAGAGGACAGAGCACTTGGTGGTAGTGGCCAGGATAGAGCACTTGGTGGTAGGGATCGGGATAGAGCACTTCGAGGTAGGGGCCAGGATAGACACTTGGTGGTAGTGACCAGGATTCAGCACTTGGTGGTAGGGGTCAGGATAAACACTTGGTGGTAGTGGATAGGATAGAGCACTTGGTGGTAGTAGCCAGGCTAGAGCACTTGGTGGTAGTGGCCAAGATAGAGCACTTGGTGGTAGTGGCTAGGATAGAGCACTTGGTGGTAGGGGCCAGGATAGAGCACTTTGTGGTAGGGGCCAGGATAGAGCACTTCGTGGTAGTGGCCAGGATAGAGCAGTTGATGTAGTGGCCAAGATAGAGCACTTAGTGGTAGTGGCCAGGATAGAGCACTTGGTGGTAGTGACCAGGACAGAGCACTTGGTGGTAGTGGCCAGGATAGAGCAGTTGGTGTAGTGGCCAAGATAGAGCACTTGGTGGTAGTGGCCAGGATAGAGCACTTGGCGGTAGTGGCCAGGATAGAGCACTTGGTGGTAGTGGCCAGGATGGAACACTTGGTGGTAGTGGCCAGGATAGAGCACTTGGTGGTAGTGGCCAGGATACAGCACTTGGTGGCAGGGGCCAGGATAGACACTTGGTGGCAGTGGCCAGTATAGAGCACTTGGTGGTAGTGGCCAGGATAGAGCACTTGGTGGTAATGGCCACGATAGACACTTGGTGGTAGTGGCCAGGATAGAGCACTTGGTGGTAGTTGCCAAGATAGAGCACTTGGTGGTAGTGGCCAGGTGCAGCACTTGGTGGTAGTGGCCAGGATAGAACACTTGGTTATAGTGGCCAGGATAGACACTTGGTGGTAGTGGCCAGGATAGAGCACTTGGTGGCAGTGGCCAGGATAGACACTTGGTGGCAGTGGCCAGGATAGAGCACTTGGTGGTAGTGGCCAGGATAGAGCACTTGGTGGTAATGGCCACGATAGACACTTGGTGGTAGTGGCCAGGATAGAGCACTTGGTGGTAGTGGCCAAGATAGAGCACTTGGTGGTAGTGGCCAGGTGCAGCACTTGGTGGTAGTGGCCAGGATAGAACACTTGGTTATAGTGGCCAGGATAGACACTTGGTGGTAGTGGCCAGGATAGAGCACTTGGTGGTAGTGGCCAAGATAGAGCACTTGGTGGTAGTGGCCAGGTGCAGCACTTGGTGGTAGTGGCCAGGATAGAACACTTGGTTATAGTGGCCAGGATAGACACTTGGTGGTAGTGGCCAGGATAGAGCACTTGGTGGCAGTGGCCAGGATAGACACTTGGTGGCAGTGGCCAGGATAGAGCACTTGGTGGTAGTGGCCAGGATAGACACTTGGTGGTAGTGGCCAGGATAGAGCACTTGGTGGTAATGGCCACGATAGACACTTGGTGGCAGTGGCCAGGATAGAGCACTTGGTGGTAGTGGCCAGGATAGACACTTGGTGGTAGTGGCCAAGATAGAGCACTTGGTGGTAGTGGCCAGGATAGAGCACTTGGTGGTAGTGGCCATGATAGACACTTGATGGTAGTGCCCAGGACAGAGCACTTGGTGGTAGTGGCCACGATAGAGCACTTGGTGGTAGTAGCCAGGATAGAGCACTTGGTGGTATTGGGCAGGATAGGCACTTGGTGGTAGTGGCCAGGATAGAGCACCTGGTGGTAGTCGCCAAGATAGAGCACTTGGTGGTAGTGGCCAGGATAGAGCACTTGGTGGTAGTGGCCATGATAGACACTTGGTGGTAGTGCCCAGGACAGAGCACTTGGTGGTAGTGGCCACGATAGAGCATTTGGTGGTAGTAGCCAGGATAGAGCACTTGGTGGTAGTGGGCAGGATAGAGCACCTGGTGGTAGTGGCCAGGACAGACACTTGGTGGTAGTGGCCAGGATAGAGCACTTGGTGGTAGGGGCCTTGATAGAGCACTTGGTGGTAGTGGCCAGGATAGAGTACTTGGTGGTAGGGGCCAGGATAGAGCACTTGGTGTAGTGGCCAAGATAGAGCACTTGGTGGTAGTGGCCAGGATAGAGCACTTGGCGGTAGTGGCCAGGATAGAGCACTTGGTGGTAGTGGCCAGGATGGAACACTTGGTGGTAGTGGCCAGGATAGAGCACTTGGTGGTAGTGGCCAGGATACAGCACTTGGTGGCAGGGGCCAGGATAGACACTTGGTGGCAGTGGCCAGTATAGAGCACTTGGTGGTAGTGGCCAGGATAGAGCACTTGGTGGTAATGGCCACGATAGACACTTGGTGGTAGTGGCCAGGATAGAGCACTTGGTGGTAGTGGCCAAGATAGAGCACTTGGTGGTAGTGGCCAGGTGCAGCACTTGGTGGTAGTGGCCAGGATAGAACACTTGGTTATAGTGGCCAGGATAGACACTTGGTGGTAGTGGCCAGGATAGAGCACTTGGTGGCAGTGGCCAGGATAGACACTTGGTGGCAGTGGCCAGGATAGAGCACTTGGTGGTAGTGGCCAGGATAGAGCACTTGGTGGTAATGGCCACGATAGACACTTGGTGGTAGTGGCCAGGATAGAGCACTTGGTGGTAGTGGCCAAGATAGAGCACTTGGTGGTAGTGGCCAGGTGCAGCACTTGGTGGTAGTGGCCAGGATAGAACACTTGGTTATAGTGGCCAGGATAGACACTTGGTGGTAGTGGCCAGGATAGAGCACTTGGTGGTAGTGGCCAAGATAGAGCACTTGGTGGTAGTGGCCAGGTGCAGCACTTGGTGGTAGTGGCCAGGATAGAACACTTGGTTATAGTGGCCAGGATAGACACTTGGTGGTAGTGGCCAGGATAGAGCACTTGGTGGCAGTGGCCAGGATAGACACTTGGTGGCAGTGGCCAGGATAGAGCACTTGGTGGTAGTGGCCAGGATAGACACTTGGTGGTAGTGGCCAGGATAGAGCACTTGGTGGTAATGGCCACGATAGACACTTGGTGGCAGTGCCAGGATAGAGCACTTGGTGGTAGTGGCCAGGATAGACACTTGGTGGTAGTGGCCAAGATAGAGCACTTGGTGGTAGTGGCCAGGATAGAGCACTTGGTGGTAGTGGCCATGATAGACACTTGATGGTAGTGCCCAGGACAGAGCACTTGGTGGTAGTGGCCACGATAGAGCACTTGGTGGTAGTAGCCAGGATAGAGCACTTGGTGGTTATTGGGCAGGATAGGCACTTGGTGGTAGTGGCAGGATAGAGCACCTGGTGGTAGTCGCCAAGATAGAGCACTTGGTGGTAGTGGCCAGGATAGAGCACTTGGTGGTAGTGGCCATGATAGACACTTGGTGGTAGTGCCCAGGACAGAGCACTTGGTGGTAGTGGCCACGATAGAGCATTTGGTGGTAGTAGCCAGGATAGAGCACTTGGTGGTAGTGGGCAGGATAGAGCACCTGGTGGTAGTGGCCAGGACAGACACTTGGTGGTAGTGGCCAGGATAGAGCACTTGGTGGTAGGGGCCTTGATAGAGCACTTGGTGGTAGTGGCCAGGATAGAGTACTTGGTGGTAGGGGCCAGGATAGAGCACTTGGTGTAGTGGCCAAGATAGAGCACTTGGTGGTAGTGGCCAGGATAGAGCACTTGGCAGTAGTGGCCAGGATAGAGCACTTGGTGGTAGTGGCCAGGATAGAGCACTTGGCAGTAGTGGCCAGGATAGAGCACTTGGTGGTAGTGGCCAGGATAGAGCACTTGGTGGTAGTGGCCAGGATAGAGCACTTGGTGGTAGTGGCCAGGATAGAGCACTTTGTGGTAGTGGCCAGGATAGAGCACTTGGTGGTAGTGGCCACGATAGAGCACTTGGTGGTAGTGGCCAGGATAGAGCACTTGGTGGTAGTGGCCAGGATAGAGCACTTGGCAGTAGTGGCCAGGATAGAGCACTTGCTGGTAGTGGCCAGGATAGAGCACTTGGTGGTAGTGGCCAGGATAGAGCACTTGGTGGTAGTGGCCAGGATAGAGCACTTTGTGGTAGTGGCCAGGATAGAGCACTTGGTGGTAGTGGCCAGGATAGAGCACTTGGTGGTAGTGGCCAGGATAGAGCACTTGGTGGTAGTGGCCAGGATAGAGCACTTGGTGGTAGTGGCCAGGATAGAGCACTTGGTGGTAGTGGCCAGAATAGAGCACTTGGTGGTAGTGGCCAGGATAGAGCACTTGGTGGTAGTGGCCAGGATAAGGCACTTGGTGGTAGTGGCCAGGATAGAGCATTGGTGGTAGTGGCCAGGATAGAGCACTTGGTGGTAGTGGCCAGGATAGAGCACTTGGTGGTAGTGGCCAGGATAGAGCACTTGGTGGTAGTGGCCAGGATAGAGCACTTGGTGGTAGTGGCCAGGATAGAGCACTTGGTGGTAGTGGCCAGGATAGAGCACTTGGTGGTAGTGGCCATGATAGAGCACTTGGTGGTAGTGGCCTGG
Organism: Cherax quadricarinatus; assembly: GCF_026875155.1. Taxonomy (NCBI): domain Eukaryota; kingdom Metazoa; phylum Arthropoda; class Malacostraca; order Decapoda; family Parastacidae; genus Cherax; species Cherax quadricarinatus. The sequence continues at coordinate 29,822,492 of NC_069423.1, read as the reverse complement.
ATAAAGCACTTGGTGGTAGTGGCCAGGATAGAGCATTGGTGGTAGTGGCCAGGATAGAGCACTTGGTAGTAGTGGCCAGGATAGAGCATTGGTGGTAGGGGAATGACTGCCATTAAGTTCTATCTTTCCTGATGTACTAGACATATGCAACACTGGAGAATTTTTATTATTTAGTCGCATTGCCAACCAGTGGGCTTTTCATCTTAATGCAGAAAGCTAACACTGACAGTGGAAGGTGAGGTGATCAGTCACTCAGTCTAGCAGAATTATTTATTACTGTTTATTTAGTTAGCAGGTAACTACATGTAAGTATAGGCTAATGGTAATTTTGAGCGCTTTTTTTATGGCAGCGACCCAAAATCCTGTTGAGGGTCTCCATGGCGACTCATATGTTCATAACATAAATTTGCAATATAAGTGAAAAAAATATCTTGGTCCTAAATAAAAGATGACCAAAGCAAAAAGTAAATGGCAGTATTTTATTAATGTGATTAATTAACAACAATTATAATGAATATTCTTAAGAACTATAATACATACTCAGTATTTTTAAGAAATATAATACCTATTTAATATTCTTAAGAAATACAATGCCTATTCAATATTCTTAATATAATTATTCAATATTCTTAAGAAATTTAACACCTATTCAGTATTTTTAATAAATATAACACCTATTCAATAGGAGGATTGTGGTATAGTCGTAGACGTGTCAGAAAATAATAAGATGCATGGCACAGCATGGTTAATCAGGGACTACATCTTATGTCAGGTTCTGCTTGTAGATGGTTCTTGTACTCTGTCTCTGTGAGTGTGAGTGCTGAAGATCCTGCCTCACACAGAAAACTTGTCACGAAGAGATGGAACATTGTCAGAGCCTCACCTCCAAGAATCTGCTTTGCTTTGTAAACTTCTATACAGAATAAACTCAATTTTCTTTTTTGCCTTTTGAAATCGTAATGAAGTGTTTCGTTATTCTGAATCTCGATGACCTGCTTCTGTAATTTACTGATGTTTAAAATATCGTGAGGTAGGTCCTCAGGTTCAATGTTGAAGGGGTTTCCCACCCTGGTGCATTTCATCACATTCTGGTGAATATAGTGATCAAACACTGTAACCAGCTTGGAAATATGTTCTACGATGATGCTGTGGACCTGGATGAGTAAAGCTGTTTCATCCTCCAGTACAGAACTTAAGGATGGAAATGATGCGGTCTTTCCAGTCTTTCATTGCTGTTAGTTTCTCTCAGAGCCCAACCGACGTCTGATCGTAACCTGAATTTGAAAATTTTGGGGTCAATGGATGATTCTCGTCAACCAAAAATATCTTAGTGTGGTTCCGCATTTCAAGTAATTGCCGGGGCACCTTTCCTGGTGACACCCACCTAACCTCGAAGTGATACAACAGAAGCACATGGTCAGAACCAAAACTTAAACACATCTAAGCGAAGATCCTGGAGTTAAGAAACCCAGCTTTAATGAAATTAACGATCTGAGTGACCCCTTGATTCACATTCTTCACCTCTCGTGACAACCTCTGAGAAGCAAAATTTCCACTGTGAAGGAAACAGTGAACAATCAGCAAACACGAATTTTCCTCTTTCACTCTAACAGAGAAACCCTGACGTGCTCCTAATATTACTGATGCACCATCACATCGGACGCTAAAACACTGATTCCCCTGAAGCCCATCTTTCATGAAGTGTGAGTTGTTGTAGCGGTGCGCAATGGCCGGCAGAACAGAAATTTCTCTTCCATATCTTCTGGACATTGATACCGTAAGTAAGCCTGAGCTGGACATCATAACTAACATCTGTAGACTCGTCCAGCTAGAGACTAAACTGTCCACACATTTTTATGACTGTAGTCACCTGGTCTTTTATATCACACGATATGTTCTTAATTCGCTGTGTTATTTGACAGCGGTATCCTTTAAATTTTCTTTGCAGCTTCAGTTCCACAAACTGCTGCACCATCTCGAGGGCTGCTGGTTTTTAATAATTCCTCACCAATGGTGTGTGGCTTCTTTACTCTTGCAGCCCTTGAAGCTACGAAGCATGAAGCGAACAATGTAAAATAAACACAAATGCAGTATAATGTGATCCTTTATTGACTACGTTTCGCCCACACAGTGGGCTTTATCAAGTCACAAACTGATCTACCTGGGTAAAGAGTACATGAGTATATTTTGGGTGGAGAGTGAGGTGGAGAATGGTGGGTAGGTTGGATCTGAGATAGGCCTGAACGGGACGGGCGAGCGTGTTATGTAGGATAACGATGAAGATTATTTTTCCATCGTGTCGGTATTTTATACCAGTTATCTGCCAGCGAGTGATGCTTGACACACGGAGTAAAGAGCTGTGTTGGTAAGAGCATCCTGTCCTACACTTCAATTCTTGCTCTTTCCTTTCAAAGAAACTCCACTCTCTATTCACAAGTGCTTTCCTTCTAAGATTGTTGTGCCTGAATGACTCATTGCTCAAGACTCCTCCATACATAACACACTGTGGTTTAAGTCCGCCACGTTGAGTGACGTGTGTGAAGCCATGGTTAACACAGTCCTCTTTCTACTTTCTTTTACCCATAATTTCTAAGTATGAAATAACCAACCTGAAAAGAATATAGGAACCCAACAACGAGAGAGAGAGAGAGAGAGAGAGAGAGAGAGAGAGAGAGAGAGAGAGAGAGAGAGAGAGAGAGAGAGAGAGAGAGAGAGAGAGAGAGAGAGAGAGAGAGAGAGAGAGAGAGAGAGAGAGAAGGAGAGAGAGGAAGAGAGAGAGAGAGAGAAGAGAGAGAGAGAGAGAGAGAGAGAGAGAGAGAGAGAGAGAGAGAGAGAGAGAGAGAGAGAGAGAGAGAGAGAGAGAGCTATATCAGCAATGGGAAATAGATGGCAAGTAACATTTGCACCTGAGAAAACGCAAATGATGATGGTCTCTAGGCACGATGATGGTAATGCTGGTGCAGTAGTAAGGATGAATGGGAGGGTGTTGGCACCTGGAGAAGAAATTGATATCCTTGGGGTGAAATTTGACTCCAAACTAACCATGAAGAACCATGTTGTAAATCTTTCAAACAATGCAGCCAGGAAGCTTACAGCACTTCGCAGTATCTCGCATCTGCTTGACAGTAGGGGTTGCAAGATTCTGTACGAGGCACAAGTACGCTCACACCTTGAGTATGCTCCACTTTCTTGGTTTGCCTGCCCCCCTCCCCCTCTCATCTGCGACTGCTTGAAAAAGTAGAGAACAGAGCAAGACGTCTCATCTCTCGCCTGACAAATCCTGGATAGATCTGTCATTTCAGCAGAGCCTTCAACACAGGAGGGATGTGGGTGGCCTTACTGTTATGTACAAGGCCAATATTGTCAAAGTACCACACTTGGATCCACTTCGAGGACAGCGTGAAACAAGCTTTTATGCCACAAGACGGGCAGAAAGCAGCAACTTCACTCTAGGTGTACCCTTCTCCAGAACATCACTCCATCTGAGATCATATATACCCAGGATGACTCGAGTATGGAACACATTCGTACAGCATTATGATGTCAACAAGATAAAGTCAGCTGATCAAATGAAAATTCTGGCCCACAGATGGCTCCAACTTCATCCTGTTCCCTACTTGTATGTCTCATAACAATAAAAAATGTTTTTAAACGAACTGATGTAGGTAACAGCTCTTAGCTTGCCAATAAAGTTAGGAATCCTTAACCTATAAATAGCTTGTCAATAAAGCTAGGGATCCTTAACCTTGTCAAACCCTGTGTTAAAAAAAAAAAGGAGAAGAGAGAGAGAGAGAGAGAGAGGAGAGAGAGAGAGAGAGAGAGAGAGAGAGAGAGAGAGAGAGAGAGAGAGAGAGAGAGAGAGAGAACAATGTCCATCAGGGATCAATTGTCACGTCAACACGAGACCCAGAACAATTCTAAAACACTATATTTTTCTACGAAACTGTATTTTATGCATATATAGATGTGTGAAATTGCATTTCATGCATATATGTGTGTATGAAATTTTAGTTTATGCGTATGTACGCGTGTATAAAACTGCATTTTGTATGTGAGTATTGAACTGTATTTCATGTGTATGTGCGTATGAATTAGCATGCGTAAGTGAGTATGAGCACGCGCGCGAGCATGCACAGCCCAGGGCAGCATGGGTTTACAGCAGGTCGCTGCTGCCTCTCACACCTACCATTATGACATGGTCTTGGATGTACTGGAGGACAAACAAAATGCTGACGTTGTATACATACTCTACAAACGCCATCGACAAATTCGATCATGGTATAATACCACACAAAATGCGTAATAAAGGAATAACGGAAAAATTGGGCAATGGATCTTTAACTTACTGACCAATAGAACACAAAGAGTAATAGTAAACAGGGTAAAGTCAGACGGCTACAGTGAACAGCTCTGTTCCACAAGGTACAGTACTCGCTTCCATCCTTTTCCTCATCCTCATATCTGGCATAGACAGAGATGGAAACCAAAGCACCGTATCTTTCTTTGCAGACGATACTAGAATGTATATGACCGTGTCAACCACTGATGGACACTGCAAATCTCCAATAGGTTATAAACCAAGTCTTCAAGTGGGCCTCAGAAAACATTATGAAGTTCAGTGATGACAAATTTCAATTACTCCGCTATGGAAAACTTGAGGAAATAAAAACTAGATCGGAGTATAAAACAAATTCTAACCACACAATAGAACAAAAAACTAATGTGAAGGACCTGGGAGTGATAATGTCAGAGGATCTCACTTTCGAAGATCACAATAATGTCTCTTATCATATTTGCCTGGAAAATGATAGGATGGATAATTAAATCCTTCAAAAAAGGGATGCCAATCCAGTGATGATCCTCTTTAAATCACTCGTTCTTTCTAGGCTGGAATACAGCTGTAAAGTAACAGCTCCCTTCAAGGCAGGCAGGCGAAACTGCAGATCTGGAGAATATACAGATAGCTTTCACGGCACGTATATGTACAGTCAAGCACCTCAATTACTCGGAACGTTTGAAATCCCCTGACCTGTACTCCTTGGAACGCAGAGGAGAAAGATACATCATACGACTAGTCCCTAATCTGCACAAAGAAATCACTCCCTACGAAAGGGAAAAAACTCAGCAGGCGGTGCAATATCCCCCCCCCCGAATGAACAACAGGGGTGCCGTGAGTACACTAAGAGACAACACAATAAGTGTCAGGGGCCCAAGACTGCTCAACTGTCTCCCAGCATACATAAGGAGGATTACCAATAAACCCCTGGCTGTCTTCAAGAGGGAGCTGGACAGACACCTAAAGTCAGTACCTGACGAGCCGGGCTGTAGTTCTTACATTGGTTTGCGTGCGGCCAGCAGTAAGAGCCTGGTTGATCAGGCTCTGATGCACCGCGAGACCTGGTCACGGACAGGGCCACGGGGGCGTTGACCCCTGGAACACCCTCCAGGTAGACTTCAGGTAGCACGTGTGTATGTGCGTTCATGTGCGTGTATGTGTGGAGGGAGATTAACTCATATAGCTGCATTCGCTCACTGTAAGGGATAAGCTGCAACTCTTGGACCCCTTCTTTTGCTCACCTAGTGAGGCTTACTCCCGAGCAGTGTTCTTGATCATACCTAGTCTTGAAATCATGTATGGAGTATACCCCCCTTTACATCTTTTCCTAATGCGTTTCAATCATATCTCCTCCGGTTTGCCGCGCATCAAGCGATATGTCGTTAATTTATCTTGGGTAATCTTCATGAAGTTCTTTACGTTCTGGGACCAACTGTTGTGGTAAACCTTTGAACATTTCTAATTTTCCTTATGTTTGGCGAGGTGAAAGTTCCTTGTTGGTGATACGTACTCCAGTACTTGTCTAACGTTCGTGGTGTATAGTGTTCTTAGTAGCTCCTTATCTGGGTGTAGGAAGTTATGCTGTATGTGTCAGCTGTACATATAAGAACCCGTCATCTTGTTTTCATATGCTTTAAACGAGAGCTTCATTGTGAGGCTCGTATCTATGGCTTTTCTTACATGTCAGATCCTACGAGTTGTCTCTTTCAGATGGTGCCTAAGATTCCTCAAGCTTTCTCCTCTCTACTGGTCCCAACTTAATGCTATATTTTTCATTTGTTAGGACCTAACTGCAATAGCCACTTGCTGCACCATTACTATAGCTTGTTCACGTATTCCTGAAGTATATTACAGGCTTGTTCCTTGTAGGACGCCGCTTGTTGCTTCTCTCCTGAACGACTCCCCTTTCTGTGACTCTGACGTCTCTGTTAGATACTGTTGTATCCACTATAGTGCTATGTCAATCAACACCACACTACTCTTACACCATCGCATGAGTGAGGATGGTTAGGTGTGAGTAGAACCTGCCCAGGATGAACCAGTAGGTCTACTGCAATAATCCTCTATTATGTTTTCTCTCATTCCTTCCTTCCTTCCTTCTTCATCCTCATTCCCTTTTACGTCACCCTCTCTTCTTCCTTTTCGCCCACAGTTCGCTCCCTTCACCCTTCCCCATAAACATCTTTCCTCTCTTTCACTACCAATTCTCAATTTTTCGTTTTTATCCTGCATATGACTCCTCCAGAACCGCCTCCCTTCTTCTTACAGCGATATTTCTTTATATCCTCCATCTGTTCCTCCTGCTCTCTGTCTCTGAACTGCCATCCTCTTCCTCCATCCACGTTTTTTCCCCAGTTGTCATCACACCTCACGCTACATCCTACTCTTTCTCGCCTCTTCCTTGCTTCACCATCCACCGCCAAGATATCATAATCTCCATCTCTGAGTTTCCCTTTATTTTTATGATCTTATATCTTCCTCATACCCTATCGCTTTTTCTTTTGTTCTGGAGATGAATGGTATAAAATACCGACACAATGGAAATATAAACACATATGCAGTTTAATGTGATCCTTTACTGACAACGTTTCGCCCAGAGTGGGCTTTTTCAAGTCACAAACAGATCTACCTGGGGTGGAAGGTACGTGTACCTTCCACCCCAGGTAGATCTATTTGTGACTTGAAAAAGCCCACTGTGTGGGCGAAACGTTGTCAATAAAGGATCACATTAAACTGCATATGTTGTTACGTAACAAAACATATTGCAGAGTGTGTTGCCGGTGGGGGGAGGGGGGGAGGAGAGGGGCGACACAACACACAATAAAAAGCACAACACTCACACTTCATCAGCAACATAAGTGGTCACTCGCGCTCACACCCACTACAGTATAATTGTCTGGTGTGAGCCCCGGGACACCACACCGTCACTCTCTTTTTATACATCAATCTGCTTACCACCACGCACTTACAACCCTCCTCACCCTCCCCTCCATCACCCACCCTTCCACTACCAGAATTCTCCCATCCCCTATCCCCCCTGCACATCTACCATTTCCTCCCCTCTCATCTCCTACCATTGCATTACCCTTTTCTACTTCCACATCCCCTCCACTCTACTCCTCCCATTCCCCTTATCATCATCATCATCTATACCTCTCTTTCCCTCCATCACCACCACTCTTCTCAGTTCCCTCACCATCAATTTACCCCCCCCCTTCTCCCCCTCTCTTTGAACTTCTCCTTCCCTCCACATCTCTATCCATCTCTTCACTAGCACTATCTCTCTCCCCTTTCCTCACCTTCACCATTAATTCCTTATTCACCTTATTGTCTTACTTGTAGATATTTATTATTTAAGTGGGTTTTGTAGCCTCAGTATTGATAATTTTATTAATACAAATTTGAGAGCATCATAGCAGCTAACTCTTTTCCACAACAACGAAACCGAATTATCAGATAAAAATAAAATAAATCAGACTTTTCAACATTTCAGCTTCCACCAAGTAAACTTTTACGTAAATTCCTTTAGCCGTTTATGAGATATTAAAGTTTTATCTACATCATATAACAAATATTAAATATTAAGCTGAATTTTAAATATATTTATTTTACAATATTTTGGTCTACTGTGTGTTCTTTCAGAGTGGCCTAAGTTGTGCAAGCTTCATTAAAATCAGTTGGTAGCGCACTCAGCTCACACACTAAGTGTCCGTGGTTCGATCCCCGGTACGGGTGGAAACACTGGGCGTGTTCCCTTAAGATACCTGCTGTCCATGTTCACCTAGCAGTAAGTAGGTACCTGGGTGATAGTCGACTGGTGTGGGTCTCATCCTGGGAACAACATTGACCTAAGTCAGCTGGATCTGTATAAATTGTATCGTGTACTTGAAGAAATAAATATTATTATTATTATTATTATTATTATTAATGTATTGTAGTCTTAATTAATGTTTAAACGTGCCCGAAAAGCTCTACATAACCAGAGGTTTTTCTATATAGTACAGTAATTGGGATAGGAGTAAATTTTGTGATTATCTCCGGTTTAATTAATGTAGTTTGGGTTCTTTCCTTTTCAGAAGAGTTTGCTACCGATTTCTGGCAACCATGCAGCTGTAGTGTTACCCTGTGACTCTCATCAGTGTAAAAACGTGATGTTTTTAAAGGCTATTCCTGCAAGTGTCCTCTTGAGTAAATGGGGTTTTCGCCAAATTCCCCTTCAATCATGTTCTGTGAAATACATGTTTGGGGATTTTTACCCCTAGGAGGTGCAAGTTTTGTAGCTTTAGAAAACATTGCTTGATATAAAAACCGATCACCAAAAATTTAAAACGTAGAAAAATAAAGTATGGTCGGATTTTAAAGGAGGCGACAATGGTTTTTTGGGGAGTGCTGCGCGGGGAAAGAGGGTGGAAAAAAAAACGCATGCAAACCTGATGATAACAAGGTTATCATAAGATTGTATGAAGCTCCAAGAAAGCCTTTTTGGGCGAAAATGGATTTTTAAATGTTCGACAACGCTCTTTGGGAAATGGCATAATCCCAAAAAGCCAGTAAAAAAAAAAAAAATTATTGATGCTGCTAGAAAAAAAAACGGCTGCGTGGTACTTGATCATAAAGGGGGAAACCCGGATGAAAAGGGGACAAGTTATATTTTCGATGAAGCGCATTTTTAATTGCTGGGTTCCCTCAGTGGGAGTTTAACGAGCAAAGGCGAACCTTTGGGGAAGGAACATTCAACAAGCGCCAAAAACCCCCAAGATGTCTTTTGGGAAATTTTTACTGCTAAAGGCCCCCCGGAAGCTTGTTATGTGAGGGAAAAGATGAAAAATGCCAGTGCAAAAGGGAACCTGGAAACTCATTTTTCCCTTTCCCCTTTGGATAGGGGACTTTTCCCCGATGGAGAAGGCATTTTAAAGTAGGATTTTGCTCCATGCCACAATTCCAGAAAAATGTTGGCATTCTTCGAAGAAAGTGGGCTAAGCGTCCTAAATTGGCCTGGAAACTATCTTGAACTCAACCCAACTGAGACTCTATGGGCAATAACCAAACGCAGGATTGCGAAAAAGGACTGTTCAACTGCGGAGAAGCTAATTGCAGCTTTTATTAATGCCTGATGTCACAACAAAGAACTTGCGAAAATGTGTTCAACATTGGTCGATTCTATGCCAAAGCGTGTAGTAATGCTTATAAAAACAAAGGGTAGTCATATATCCCTTATTAAATCAACTATCTGCCATAACATTAATTTTTCAAATAAATGTCTTATTTCATCACTGCCCCAGTTAATTTACACATTACTGTATGGCATCAACTAGGTCTGTATAAGTTGTATCATGTACTTGTAGATATAAAGATTATCATTATTTTTATTATTAAGGTGTGTTAAATACAAGTCTACTGGAATCTTTCACCCAGAAAGCTCCAGTGATTGTACTATTACAGATTATTGATTCACACTTACACATATAGACACACATACTCGCCAATATAATTATATTTATACTGCTGCATTAGAATTTAATCAGCACCCTGCACTATTCCTTTTGGATGTAATGGAATGCGAGGATAACCTTCTCGGCTAGGGCAGCGACTGAAATTTAGTTAGCGTTAGTATTCACATTAATGGGGTATCCCTGAATGGAGAGAAGGAAGAGGAGGACGAAAGGGAGGATGAAGAGGAGGAGGAAGAGGATGAAGAGGAGGAGGAGGAGGAGGAGGATGTGGAGGAGGATGAAGAGGATGAGGAGGAAGAGGAAGATGAGGAGGAGGATGAAGAGAAGGAGGATGAAGAGGAGGAGGAGGAAGAAAAGAGCATCTGCGTGACTAGTGCTCCTCCACCCTCAGTATTCTTGGTCACATGTTTACAACCACACATATTTACAACCTCACATGTTTACAACCACACATGTTTACAACCACACAGATTTACAACCACACATGTTTACAACCACACGTATTTACAAACACACATGTTTACAGCCTTGGTCCTTGTTAATTCCAGTGAGATATAAGACCGCTTTACCCTGCTCTTCCTCCCTCTCACCTCGTTCCCCCATTCTCATCCTCCCTCAACCTCTCTCTCTCTCTCTAATTCTTGGAATGTACCATTGCCTTGTGTAACCCAGGCCATCCAGGGTATATATGGTCGATTTCGAGGGTGAGCGCCCCCGCGGCCCGGTCCCAGACCAGGCTCCCGGTGGGTGGCCATTACTATCGCTGACAGAGTAAGACAGAGCGAGGAACTTAAACGTGGAGGCGACCACCACACTGGGTAAAGCTGTTACTGGTGAACATCTAACCTTAATGCCTACCGAGTATCCTTACTAATTGACCCAACACATATTTTACCAGGCTACGAGTGTGTGTGTGCGTACTCACCTAATTGTCGTTGCAGGGGTCGAGACTCAGCTCCTGGCCCCGCCTCTTCACTGAACGCTACTAGGTCCTCTTTTTCCCTGCTCCATGAGCTTTATCATACCTCATCTTAAAGCTATGTATGGTTCCTGCCTCCACTACGTCACTTGCTAGGCTATTCCATTTCTTGACTACTCTATGACTGAAGAAATACTTCCTAACATCCCTTTGACTCATCTGAGTCTTCAATTTCCAATTGTGACCCCTTGTTTCTGTGTCCCCTCTCTGGAACATCCTGTCTCTGTCCACTTTGTCTATTCCATGCAGTATTTTGTATGTCGTTATCATGTCTCCCCTAACCCTCCTGTCCTCCAGTGTCGTCAGGCCGATTTCCCTTAACGTTTCGTTGTAGGACATTCCCCTTAGCTCTGGAACTAACCTTGTCGCAAACCTTTGCGCTTTCTCTAATTTCTTGACGTGCTTGATCAAGTATGGGTTCCAAATTGGTGCTGCATACTCCAGTATGGACCTGACGCACACGGTGTTGTGTCTTGAACGATTCCTTACTAAGGTATCGGAACGCTATTCTCAGGTTTGACAGGTGCCCATATGCTGCAGCAGTTATCTGGTTGATGTGTGCTTCCGGAGACGTGCTTGGTGTTATACTCATCCCAAGATCTTTCTCCTTGAGCGAGGTTTACAGTCTTTGGCCACCTAGCCTATACTCCGTCTGCGGTCTTCTTTGCCCTTCCCCGATCTTCATGACTTAGCATTTGGCGGGGTTAAATTCGAGAACCCAGTTGCTGGACCAGGTGTCCAGCCTGTCCAGATCCTTTTGAAGTCTTGCCTGGTCCTCATCTGATTTAATTCTGCTCATTAACTTCACATCATCTGCGAGCAGGGACACTTCTGAGTCTATCCCTTCCATCACGTCATTCACATATACCAAAAATAGCACTGGTCCTAGGACCGACCCCTGTGGGACCCCGCTCGTCACAGGTGCCCACTTTGATACCTCATCATGTACCATGACTCGTTGTTGCCTCCCTGTCACGTATTCTCTGATCCATTGCAGTGCCCTTCCTGTTATATGCGCCTGATCCTCTAGCTTCTGTACTAATCTCTTGTGAGGAACTGTGTCGAAGGCCTTCTTGCAGTCCAAGAAGATGCAATCAGCCCACCCCTCTCTCTCGTGTCTTATTTCTGTTACTTTATCATAAAACTCCAGAAGGTTTGTGACATAGGATTTGCCTTCCATAAATCCGTGCTGGTTGGCGTTTATACTCTTGTTCCGCTCCAGGTGCTCCACCACTCTCCTCCTGATAATCTTCTCCATGACTTTGCATACTATACATGTCAGTGACATTGGTCTATAGCTTAGTGCCTCTTTTCTGTCTCCTTTTCTAAAAATGGGAACTACATTTGCCGTCTTCCATACCCCAGGTAGTTGCCCAGTTTTAAGGGATGTGTTGAAGATTGTGGTTAGTGGCACACACAGCATTTCTGCTCCCTCTCTAAGGACCCACGGGAAGATGTGTGTGTGTGTGTGTGTGTGTGTGTGTGTGTGTGTGTGTGTGTGTGTGTGTGTGTGCGTGCGTGCTTCCTAACATCCCTGTGATTGCTCTTAGTTTTCATCACATAATTAGGAACCTGTCAACAATCGATCATTATTTTAAAATTAAACACAGTTATTACCATCGTCTACCGTCTTTAGCACACTATATAAACATCATGATAAAAATCAGAATAAATCAATTAAAATTTAAAAGCTCTGCAACATTCTTTCTTCGTGACTTCAGAGAAATTACCAACAAACCCCTGGCTGTCGTTTAGAGGGAAGTTGATAAGTTCCTCATGTCAGTTCCTAATCAGCTAGGCTATGGTGCATATGTCGGTCTGCTTGCGACTGGCACCAGCAGCCTGGTCGATCAGACCAGCAACAGGAAGGCCCGGTCTGGGACCGGGCCACGGAGCCACGTGGCCCCCGAAATCGTATCCAGGTAACTTCCGGCTAAGTATGCAAGGAGACGGTGTATACGAGAGGTTGGGGGGGGGGTGCGGAGAGGAAAGAAAGAGGTAAAGAAGAGACTGGGGGATGGTGGGGGAAGGAGGATAGGAGGTAAAAGATGCAGAAGAGACTGGTGGAGGGAGAGAAGGAATGAGTGGACAGAGTGGAAGAGGGGTCGGAGGAGGATGAAGAGGAGGAGGAGGTGTAGGAGGAGGAGGAGGAGGAGAGAGAAGAGGAAGAGGAAGAGGAAGAGGAGGAGGAGGAGGAGGAGGAGGAGGAGGAGGAGGAGGAGGAGGAGGGAGAGGAAGAGGAAGAGGAAGAGGAAGAGGAAGAGGAGGAGAGAGGAGGAGGAGGAGGAGGAGGAGGAGGAGGAGGAGGAGGAGGAGGAGGAGGAGGAGGGGTAGCGGAAAAGAGTAGTGAAGGAAGCAGCGGTTAAGGAGCATTAGAGGAGGTCAACAAGGTGGTGTAGAGAAGCCTGAGAGTGTCTGAGCACTAAGTGGTGCAGCGTCGTACATCTGACACAACAAGGCAGGCTACCAACACAAACCTTTCTCTGCCAACCTCTGATGCGCTAATATTCTTACCAACAAATGCATCCAGCTTCAAGTAGAAGATTTCATGGGCATTATTAACCCCTGAGGATTATTAACCCCGGAGGTTTGTTAACCCACCCTCACTCTAATGTAACTGGGTTAATGGAAGTTAACTATACATAAATCTAGAGTAATTACAGCTCAAGTCAAGTAACATATTATAACCTAATCTATCCTAACTTTATCTAGCCAAGATAAAGCAATAATTATCTTTTGCTCTTGGTTTATATCGTGCAGAAACTGACGCACTGTAACGCACTGGAGAACAAACGGTGAATTTTTAGAAGTGGTTGTACGTAGTACACGAGCCGGGAACTGTACAAGCAGAGATTATATACATATGATCATAGTCAGGGAACAATATAAATAATTATGTGCTCTTTGCATGTTAAACTGCTTTACATTATTACATAAAGGGAATAATCGTTCAATGGTTGAGTTATTTAATAAGTTATACATGGTATTTAATACATAATATACGATGCAAAATACATAATAAATAGTGTGTATTACGAGTTTGTCAATATGTGGGATCCTTTGTAGCTATCGCATACTAGCAGTATTTGCTCCATGCTTAGCAATTTCCTAATGCTTTTCATGCTAGATTTTAGAAATTTAAGAATATATATTTGAACAACTCAGTAGGCCTACCGGCCCATGTTAGGCAGGTTCAACTTACACTTACTCGTATAACCCATCAACCTATATTTAAAGCTACTCTTCTCTTGCCAAACCAGTATTTTCTACACTTTTTTCTAAATCTAGATTTGTCCAACTTGAATCAACTGCTGCGAGTCGCCTCTTGGTTAGACATTTTCAAAACGGTGTTTATATTCCATTTATTCTGATGTTCCATCTATACACCTCAGTCATATTCTCCTCCTAATTCTACGTCTTTCCCGAAGGTGAAAATTCGGTGCCTTCAATCTATCTTCGTAGGAAAGGTTTCTAACGCCAGAGATCAAACCATACCACGGACGGGGTTAGAACCCGCGATCACAGAGTCTCAAAACTCGTGGTATGGTTTGTTTGCGATCGTGTCATTACGATTTCGTGAGCCAGAGATCAACTTCGTCAGACTTTTCTCTACATTTTCTAGCGCACTGATGTTCACTCTGTAATATGGAGACCAGGACCGATTATTATTATTATTATTATTATAATCAAAAAGAAGCGCTAAGCCACAAGGACTATACAGCAGACCAGGATCGAGCAGTGTAATTTAAAAGAAGTCTTTCCAAAGATATTTAAGGTAAAGTATAACCCTAAGACTTCCCTTATTTATACTTCTGGATATGAAACTAAGAATCATATTAGCTTTATTGCGAATATTTATGCACAACTATTTTGGCTTTAATTTTCTGCTAGCTATAACTCCTAAATCTTTTTCGTCTTTATTTTGGCTAAGCTCTACATTATTTACAGTAGCCTTATAAGTACCATAGTTATTTTCTTACATTTGTCTGCATTGAACTGTATCTGTCACTTCTCTGACCACAACATCAACCTATCTAGGTCATGCTCTAGCTTTCTAGTTTCCTCATCATATACTATATAACGGCCTATTGTAGTGTCATCGGCAAACTTATGTCACTATTTCTTCATCTAGGTCATTTATTCGTACTGTGAACAACAAGAGTCCCAATACTGACGCCTGTGGCACGCCACTTGTAAGGCATCCCCATTCTGATTTCCCCCCACTTATGCACAATGTTATCTGTCGGTCAGCCATGATTCGACCCAGGTGCCTCATGGCACTTGAGTCGAATCATAGCTGTGCAGGTGCCTCATGGGCACCTGCACAACAGTTACATAACTCTTACCCTAGTTACACTACACCGTGGTTAAAAATGTGAAGCTTTCTCGAGTTAGGAAACTTAAAAACGGAATTCTGGATGAAAAAAAAAGTTCTGGCAACCACTTATAGGTAACTCTTCAGGGATACAAACCTTCAACACAAACCTTCCTCTATGATACACCAGCAGCTCTGTCTGACTTTCCTTGGTTTATCCTAAGTAATTTACACATGTATTACTATTTATGATAATTATACTTCTGTGTACCTGTACTTACTAAACTTTTACTATATACCATCAACTAAGGCTTGAACCTTATCAGTTACCACACTGAATCTAACAATTCCAAGTTCATTAATGATGTTAGTACACTGACCAATATGCACCTACACAGCCTGAAACCAAACGATATTAATTTCACAAGTATGTATCAGTCATTAAAGATTAAAATCGCTTAGAAGACACAAACAAGTTATTTCATGGTAAATAAATCAAACCATTTTAAAAATAAAATTGACTCTTACATACTCTAATAAGAAACCCGACCTTCTAAGTAGGATACAGCAGAGTTAAACGTTTCAACCCGATCAGAAGACACATTCTCAAATTATTCCACAGAAACCAAAATCGGGAATGGCTTTATAAACAGACGGAAGGACACCTACCCAACCCAGGAGTAACTTGAGCCTTGCTTACTTATACTTCATGAGAGGTGAACAAAAAAATAGAAATCCGACAGGCTGAGTCATTTTTCAAGTCATAAAAGAAAATCTTGGAGGAAGAAAAGAAAACTCTACGTGAGTTTATATGACCGACTCTGGAATAAAGCTGGACGAAAAATAATGAAAGGTTTACTATACTC
This sequence comes from Cherax quadricarinatus, assembly GCF_026875155.1. NCBI lineage: Eukaryota > Metazoa > Arthropoda > Malacostraca > Decapoda > Parastacidae > Cherax > Cherax quadricarinatus. The sequence continues at coordinate 29,806,543 of NC_069423.1, read as the reverse complement.
GTAAAACTTGAAAATAACAAATAAAAAAAAAATGAGCACTCAGTTTTTCTCAGTTAATTTTTATTTCAACCTCTGTACAAACCTGTAAGGAAAAAACTGGATATTTTTTGTTTTATAAGAAACTGGAATTTGCACCTCCAATGAACAAAAACAGCTGCAGGATTCAATAATTTTTTTTAGCAACTGGTAACAATACAGTGCAGTAACTACCCAAAGCTTCTTCTAAGATACATAAAAGTTGAAGGTTTGAAGCAGAGCGAAAGAGGCATTTACAAATTTTTGTATGAACCAATATTCCAATTTTTCAGGTTCATTAATAAAACTGGCAAATTGGCGCCTACACAGTCTCTAGACCAGTCCAAAAACTTCTTTAATTTATACATACCAGCTTTGTAGGTCTGAAGTCGATCACGTGAGACATTCTGCAGTTATAACAAGGAAATCAATTTGTAAAATGAACCTGGTAAATTAAAACTTCAGCATTACAAAGTCTAACATCGATGAAAAATTGTGGTCAGACAGAAGAGGCATCTAAATTTGTTAACCAGTTAGTAAATTTGTTAACTATGTTAGTAAATTTGTTAACTGCGTTAGACACACAAATAGCCCGCACATAGAAGAGAGGAGCTTACGACTTTGTAAATGGTCCAAGTCGGACCGAAACGTCGTCGTAAGCTCCTCTCTTCTATGTGCGGGTTATTTGTGTATTGTTCCAGTCACGGTATTGTGCCTTTTTTTATTAACTGTGTTAGTAAATTTGTTAACTATGTTAGTAAATTTGCTAACCATGTTAGTAAATTTGCTAACCATGTTAGTAAATTTGTTAACCATGTTATTAAATTTTCAGATTCCCATCTACACAGTATAAACTCATAGGTTATGTCCCTATCTGCCTGTGTATCTCTCTTAGGATTTTGTACATCGTTATCATGTCTCCCCTTGTCATTCTCTCTCCTAAGGTTCTCATCTCCTCACAGTGCATATTTCTGTTTTCGTACAAGCCTGGCTTCAAACCTTTGGAACTTTCCGAGATTCTTCACATACTTTATCAGGTGAGGGCTCGCGTCTGATCCATAAATGCACCGGCCATTAAATAGTGAAGCCGGTCAGAAGAGGCACATTTAAGTAATTTAACGTAAAGTACACAACATATTAATAATGTAATTGACAAGTTGGCTCTTGTGCGCTTCAATAACAATTCCAAGCTGCTTCTAAGTAGGATCCACCATTGTTGAAAGTTTGAAGCCGATCTAAAGAAGCTTTCTCTAGTTGTCACGCAGAAACCAAAATTAGGGATGAACTATATACAACTGACCAGAGGACACCTTGCTTATCTCAAAAATTGCGTGGCTTCCTCTAGATACAGTAAACCAACTTCGAAAGTCTGAAGCCGATCGGATGAGGCGTTCTTAAGTTATATAAGAAATTATTTGATGAAACAAATTCTGGCAACAATCTAATTACGTATCCGCAGTTACGTGATTGTTGTTAAGAAACAGCTCAGCACGACGTGATGTCTCCTTTGTATTGTTTTACTCAGCTAACTTATGTCTCAGAGCCATGATCGTACCTCAGCTTGGATTCAAATAAGATATTGCCTGTGAAAGTAAAGACACGCGGTGAAGAAGCTTTTATTCTGGTAGAGTTTCCATGTGTATAGAGCGAAACAATGTTACAATAAAAGCTTTGTTCCCCAAAGTAGCCGCAACGACAACTTTAAGCTAGATAACTAAAACGTTCTAACAAGAGATGCCGAACCAATGGTTACGCTGCAAGTCACTCATTCTATCTAGGCTAGAATATTGCTATATACTAACGTCTCCCTTCAATGTCGGGAAAAAATGCAGAACAGGAAATATCACAGACAACTTTTACTGCTCATAAATTCGATCAAGCACCTTAGCTACTGGAGATTCTTGAAGTCCCACGAGCTGTACCCCTCGGACCGTAGGTGAAAAAGGTACAAAATAATCTACACTGTAAGAATTCTGGAGGAACTGGTCCCAAACATACACAGCAAAATCACTCCATGAGAACAGGAAGCTCGACAAACGGTGTAAAATACCTCCAATGAAAAGCAGAAATGTGGTGATTATGCTAAAAGAGAACTCAGTAAGTGTAAGGGAACCATGACTTTTCAATACACTCTCTTCATACGTAAAAGGAATTACCAACCAACCTCTGGCTGTCCTTGAAAAGGAACTTGATAAGTTCCTCGAGTCAATTCTTGATCAGCTGAGCTATAGTGCACACGTTGGTCTGTGTGCGGTTGCCATTAACAGTCTAGTCGATCATACCGACAAGCGAGAGGACTAGTCTGTTACCGGGCAGCCGGGGGCCGTGACCCCCGAAAGAGGGAGGGAGGAGATTAAAAGATGAATACACAAAAATACTGAAAAAAATACTGGAAACATATAGCTACTGCTAAAAAAAAATACTGTACTGGTTGAGTAAACAAATTAAAATATACTTGAAAAAGTAATTTTTAAAAAAGTGAACTAAAATCAGTTTTAGAAAAAAATGGAAATGAGAAAAAACTTGAAGTTTAGTGATGTGTTATGTTATTTTCAGGAAGATTAGTTTATCTTATGATGAGTTAGGTTAGGTTTTGTTGGATAAGTTTACTTTGGATTAGCTAAGGTTAGATTATGCTAGGTTAAGTTACGTTAGATTATCTTATGATGTTGGATTAGTTTACTTTACGTAAGATGAGGTTAGGTTAGGTTAGCTGAGGCTGGGTTAGGTTAAGTGATGTTAGGTTAGGTTAGGTTAGGTTAGGTTACGTTAGGTTACTTTTGATTATGTTGACTTAAGTTATGCTGGATTAGTTTACTTTGAGTAAGCTGAGGATAGGTTATGTTTGATTAGGTGAAGGTATGTTAGGTAATATCAGGTTATATTACGTTAGGTTATGGTACCTAAGAAGAGGTTAAGCTGCCTTAGCATAGTTTAGGTTAGTTTAACTTACCTTGTGTTAGCTATGACGTGTATCAGGCTCCGGAAGTCAACACACAAAATGCTCTCTGAAAAAAATATAGTGAAATATTACATTAGCAAATATATATATATATAATATATATATATATATTAATATATATATATATATATATATATATATATATATATATATATATATTTATATATATAAATATATAAATATATATATATATATATATATTTATATATATATATATATAATTAATAAATATATACTATATATATATATATATATATATAATATATATATATATATATATATATATATAAATATATATATTATATATATATATATATATAATATTTATATATATTAAATATATATATATATATATATATATATATATATATATATATATATATACATTTTTATATATAAATATATATATATATATATATATATATATATATATATATTATATAATATATATATATAAACACTGATCTCTGGCTGAAGGAGACTCGAACCTACGAACCTTAGGACAAGGTACGCAGTGCTTTACCAATCTAACCCACACTGGACCAATACCTTGGCGTTGTAGCATGAGCTAACCCTTTGATCCAAGGCAGCCAGCTTTCAGGGAGAAGGCTTACAGCTTTTCATCTCATCCCTGCATGCATCAGCCTTACTAGAGATTTGAACAATGCAAGGAATTCGCGAGAGCAAAGCGAAATATACACAAACATGATCTCTGGCTGAAGGAGACTCGAACCTACGAACCTTAAGACAAGGTACGCAGTGCTTTACCAAAACTACCCACACTGGACCAATACCTTGGCGTGTAGCATGAGCTACACGTTTGATCCAAGGCAGCCAGCTTTCAGGGAGAAGGCTTACAGCTTTTCATCTCATCCCCTGCATGCATCAGCCTTACTAGAGATTTGAACAATGCAAGGAATTCGCGAGAGCATGCGAATATACACAAACACTGATCTCTGGCTGAAGGAGACTCGAACCTATATATATATATATATAATATTTATATATATATATATATATATATATATATATATATATATATATATATGCAAAAGAACCACTGTGAAAGAATAGAGAAATTCCAAGTCTTCGCGATTACTCCCATTATCAAGGAACCCAATTATATGTTCCTTGATAATGAGTGAGTAATCACGAAAGCACTTGGAATTTCTCTATTCTTTCACAGTGTTGTTTTGCATATTCTGAAATCACCTGTTTACTGTGACTCTTATTGCAAAATATTATCATTGATGTGTGGATGTGTGTGTTTTGTGTGTGTGTTTTGTGTTGTGTGTGTGTGTTGTGTGTGTGTGTGGTGTGTGTGTGTGCGTGTGTGTGTGTGGTGTGGAGTGTGTGAGTGTATTTCGTGTGCGTGTGTGTGGTGTGTGTGTGTGTGTGTGTGTGCGTGTGTGTGTGTGTGTGTGTGTAAAAAATACTGCAACATGTATATTTGGAAAAATTGGGATTTTAAAATATGCACATTGAAAAAATGAAATAATTGTTTGTGAGGGTGTTGTTGCAGGAGTGTTGCAGCTCAGGTGTTGTTGCAGGAGTGTTTGCAGCTCAGGTGTTGTTGCAAAAGTTTTGCAGCTCAGATGATGTTGAGGGTTTGTTGCACTTCAGGTGTTGTGAGGGAGAGGGATGCTGGAAGAGTGTTGCACTTCAGGTGTTGTGAGTGTGGGTGTTGTTGCATAAGTGTTGCAGATCAGGTGTTATGAGGTTGGGGTGTTGTTGCAGGAAATGTTGCGCTCAGTGTTGTGAAGTTGTGTGTCGTTGCATAAAAGTTGCATCCAGGTGGTTTCTTGAGGATGGTGTTGAGCGGAAGTGATTCAGCAAGGTGTTGTGAAGGTGGTTGCTTTGCATAAGTGGTGCAGCTCCAGTGTTTTGAGGGTGGGTGTTGTTGTGGTAAGTGTTGCAGCTCCAGGTGTTTATTGGGAGGGGGGCCTGTTGCAGAGTTTGCAGCTCATGTGGTGTGATGGAGGACGGTGATGTTGCAGGAGTGTTGCTGCTCACGTGTTGTAAGGGAGTGGGCTGTTGCAGCTCATGTGGTGTGATGGAGGACGGTGATGTTGCAGGAGTGTTGTGCAGCTCAGGTGTTACAAGGGAGGGGGCTGTTGCAGCTCAGGTGATGGGAAGATGGGGGTTGTTGCAGCTCAGGTGTTGTGAGGGTTGGGGGTTGTTGCAGCTTAGGTGTTTGCGTGGGTGTTGTTGCAGGAGTGTTGCAACTCAAGTGTTGTAAGAGTGGATGAGTTGTTCTAGGAGTGTTGGGAGAGAGGGTGTTGTTGCAGCTCAGGTGTTGTGAGGGTTGAGGGAGTTGCAGCTCAGGTATTAGGAAGGTGGAGGGTGTTTCAGTAGTGTTGCAGCTCATTTTTTGTGACGGTGAGGGTTATAGGAGTAGTGTTGCAGCTCAGATGTTGGGAGGGTTGGGATTACAGAAGTAGTGTTGCAGTTAAGGTGTTGGGAGGGTGGGGGTTACAGGAGTAGTGTTTGCAGTTAGGGTTGGGAGGGTGGGGTGTTACGAATAGTTTGCAGCACAGGGTTGGGAGGGTGGGGGTTACAGAGTAGTGTTGCAGCTCAGGTGTTGGGAGGTGTGGGATTTACAGATAGTGTTGGCAGTTTTAAGGTGATGGGAGGGTGGGGGGGTTACAGAAATAGATGTTGGCAGCACAGTGTTTGGGAGGGTGGGGTTTACAGGATAGTGTTGCAGGCTCAGGTGTTGGGAGGGTGGCGGATACAGGAGTAGTGTTCCAGCACAGGTGTTGGGAGGGTGGGGGTTACAGGAGTAGTGTTGTAGCTCAGGTGTTGGGAAGGTGGGGGTTACAGGAGTAGTGTTGCAGCACAGGTGTTGGGAGGGTGGGAGTTACAGAAGTAGTGTTGCAGCACAGGTGTTGGGAGTGTGGGTTACAGGAGTAGTGTTGCAGCACAGGTGTTGAGAGGGTGGGAGTTACAGAAGTAGTGTTGCAGCACAGGTGTTGGGAGGGTGGAGGTTACAGGTGTAGTGTTGCAGCTCAGGTGTTGGGAGGGTGGGGGTTACAGGAGTTGTGTTTCCAGCACAGGTGTTAGGGAGGATGAAGGAATTTAACAGGATAGTGTTGTCAGTTAAGGTATTGGGAAGGGTGGGGTTACAGTAGTAGTGGTTTGCACTAAGGCTTTGGGAGGGAGGGGTTTACAGGAGTAGTGTTGGCAGTTAAGGTGTTGGAGGGTGGGTTAACCGAAATATGTTGCAAGCACAGGTGTTGGGAGGGTGGGGGTTACAGGAGTAGTGTTGCAGCTCAGGTGTTGGGAGGGTGGGGGTTACAGGAGTAGTGTTCCAGCACAGGTGTTGGGAGGGTGGGGGGTTTCAGGAGTAGTGTTTAGCTCAGGTTGTTGGGAAGGTGGGGGTTACAGGAGTAGTGTTGCAGCACAGGTGTTGGGAGGGTGGGAGTTACAGAAGTAGTGTTGCAGCACAGGTGTTGGGAGTGTGGGTTACAGGAGTAGTGTTGCAGCACAGGTGTTGAGAGGGTGGGAGTTACAGAAGTAGTGTTGCAGCACAAGGTGTTTGGAGGTGGAGGTTACAGGTGTAGTGTTGCAGCTCAGGTGTTGGGAGGGTGGGGGTTACAGGAGTAGTGTTCCAGCACAGGTGTTGGGAGGATGGGATTTACAGGAGTAGTGTTGCAGTTAAGGTATTGGGAGGGTGGGGGTTACAGTAGTAGTGTTGCAGCTCAGGTGTTGGGAGGGTGGGGGTTACAGGAGTAGTGTTGCAGAAAGTGTTGGGAGGGTGGGGGTTACAGAAATAGTGTTCAGCACAGGTGTTGGGGAGGGGGGGGTTACAGGAGTAGTTGTTGCAGCTCAGGTGTTGGGGGGTGGGGTTACAGAGTAGTGTTCCAGCACAAGTGTTGGGTAGGTGGGGGTTACAGGAGTAGTGTTGTACTCAGGTGTTGGACGGGTGGGGGTTACGGAGTAAGTGTTGCAGCACAGGTTGTTGGGAGAGTGGGAGTTACAGAAGTAGTGTTGCAGCACAGGTGTTGGGAGGGTGGGTTACAGGAGTAGTGTTGCAGCACAGGTGTTGAGAGGGTGGGAGTTACAGAAGTAGTGTTGCAGCACAGGTGTTGGGAGGGTGGAGGTTACAGGTGTAGTGTTGCAGCTCAGGTGTTGGAAAGGTGGGGGTTACAGGCGTAGTGTTGCAGCACAGGTGTTGGGAGGGTGGGGTTACAGAAGTAGTGTTCCAGCACAGGTGTTGAACAGGTGGAGGTTACAGAAGTAGTGCTGCAGCACAGGTGTTGGAAAGGTGGGGTTTAGAGGAGTAGTGTTGCAGCTCAGGTGTTGGGAAGGTGGGGGTTATATTAGTAGTGTTCCAGCACAGGTGTTGGGAAGGTGAGGGTTACAGGAGTAGTGTTCCAGCACAGGTGTTGGGAAGGTGAGGGTTACAGGAGTAGTTTTCAGCCAGGTGTTTGGGAAGGTGGGGTTACAGGAGTAGTGTTGCAGCTCCAGGTGTTGGAAGGTGGGGGTTTTATAAGTAGTAAGTGTTTCCAGCACAGGTGTTGGGAAGGTGAGGGTTACAGGAGTAGTGTTGCAGCACAGGTGTTGGGAAGGTGGGGGTTACAGGAGTAGGGTTGCAGCTCAGGTGTTGGGAGGGTGGGGGTTACAGGAGTAGTGTTGCAGCACAGGTGTTGGGAGGGTGGGAGTTACAGAAATAATATTGCAGCACAGGTGTTGGGAAGGTGGGGGTTACAGGAGTAGTGTTGCAGCTCAGGTGTTGGGAAGGTGAGGGTTACAGGAGTAGTGTTCCAGCACAGGTGTTGGGAAGGTGAGGGTTACAGGAGTAGTGTTTGCAGCACAGGTTTTGGAAGTGGGGGTTTACAGAGTAGGGTTGCAGCTCAGGTGTTGGGAGGGTGGGGGTTACAGGAGTAGTGTTGCAGCACAGGTGTTGGGAGGGTGGGAGTTACAGAAATAATATTGCAAGCACAGGTGTTGGGAAAAGGTGGGGGTTACAGGAGTAGTGTTGCAGCTCAGGTGTTGGGAAGGTGAGGGTTACAGGAGTAGTGTTGCAGCACAGGTGTTGGGAGGGTGGGTTACAGGAGTAGTGTTCGCAACAGGTGTTGAGAGGGTGGGAGTACAGAAGTAGTGTTGCAGCACAGGTGTTGGGAGGGTGGAGGTTACAGGTGTAGTGTTGCAGCTCAGGTGTTGGAAAGGTGGGGGTTACAGGCGTAGTGTTGCAGCACAGGTGTTGGGAGGGTGGGGTTACAGAAGTAGTGTTTTCCAGCACAGGTGTTGAACGGTGGAGAGTTACAGAAGTATTGCTGCAGGCACAGGAGTTGGAAAGGTGGGGTTTAGAGGAGTAGTGTTGCAGCTCAGGTGTTGGGAAGGTGGGGGTTATATTAGTAGTGTTCCAGCACAGGTGTTGGGAAGGTGAGGGTTACAGGAGTAGTGTTCCAGCACAGGTGTTGGGAGGTGACAGGGTTACAGGAGTAGTGTTGGGCAGCACACAAGGTTTGGGAAGGTGGGGGTTACAGGAGTAGTGTTGCAGCTCAGGTTGTTGGGAAAGGTGGGGGTTATATAGTAAAGTGTTCCAGCACACAGGTGTGGGAAGGTGAGGGATACAGGAGTAGTGTTGCAGCACAGGTGTTGGGGGAAGGGGGGTTCCAGGATAGGGTTGCAGCTCAGTGTTGGGAGGGTGGGGGTTACAGGAGTAGTGTTGCAGCACAGGTGTTGGGAGGGTGGGAGTTACAGAAATAATATTGCAGCACAGGTGTTGGGAAGGTGGGGGTTACAGAGTATTGTTTGCAGCTCAGGTGTTGGGAAGGTGAGGGTTACAGGAGTAGTGTTCCAGCACAGGTGTTGGGAAGGTGAGGGTTACAGGAGTAGTGTTGCAGCACAGGTGTTGGGAAGGTGGGGGTTACAGGAGTAGGGTTGCAGCTCAGGTGTTGGGAGGGTGGGGGTTACAGGAGTAGTGTTGCAGCACAGGTGTTGGGAGGGTGGGAGTTACAGAAATAATATTGCAGCACAGGTGTTGGGAAGGTGGGGGTTACAGGAGTAGTGTTGCAGCTCAGGTGTTGGGAAGGTGAGGGTTACAGGAGTAGTGTTCCAGCACAGGTGTTGGGAAGGTGAGGGTTACAGGAGTAGTGTTGCAGCACAGGTGTTGGGAAGGTGTTATTTATTGAACGTCATTAGATATAAGTAAAACTTTAACCCCGGAATAATACTGTCAAGAGGTATTGAGATTCTTCACTAACATAGATAAGACATCACAGCAATACTAGAATTATCCCCGACACATTTTTTCCACTTGATGCACCACAGCGATAGTCTTAGGCCCCGCAAGTACCCGTTGTTCATTTTCAACTGCTGAGTGGGAGTGGGCGCAACTGTGGAGGGGGGGGGGGAACGGTTGTAAGGAAACTTGCCCACCATATTTCTTCCTGTCAGAGATCAAACCCTGATCTTAGCGATTGTGAGTGGCATCTTCTTCACCTGTGAGTTATGTGGTAAAAATAACTACTGCGTAGCTCGAGGGGGGAGGAGATGGATGGGACTTCAGATAGGCGAATGGGAGGGGTGGCAAGTGGGAGGGATGTTTGGGAAGGTGGCGAGTGGGAAGGGTGGCGAGTGCAGAGGGATGTGTGAGAAGGTGAGGTGAGTGTGAGGGATGTGGGGGAGGTGGGGCGAGTGGGGGGGATTGTGGGAGCGTGGACGAGTGTGAGGGATATGTGGGAGGGTGGGCGAGTGTGAGGAATATGTGGGAGGGTGGGTGAAGTGTGAGGATGTTGGGAGGGTGAGTGGGAGATGTTGGGAGGGTGAGTGGGGGGATGTGTGGGAGAGTGGGCGATTGGAGGGGTGGCGAGTGAGAGGATGTGTAGGGAGGGTGGGTGAGTGTGAGGGATGTGTGGGAGGGGTAGGTGAAAGGGGGGATGTGTGGCAGGGTGGCGAGTGGGAGGGTGGCGAAGTGAGGGATGTGTTGGGGGAGGTGGGCGAGTGGGAGGATGTGTGGGAGGGTGGGTGAGTGGGGGGATTTGGTGGGAGGTGGGTGAGATGAGGTGGGCGAGTGGGAGATGTGTGGGAGCGTGGAACGAGTGTGAGTGATATGTGGGAGGGTGGCCGATTGCTGAGAATATGTGGGGAGGGTGTGAGTGTGAGGGTATGTGTGGGAGAGTGAGTGGTGGATGTGTGGGAGGTGAGTGGGGGATGTGAGGGAGGGTGGGTGAGAGGGGGGATGCGTGGCAGGTGGGCGAAGGGAGGGTGGCGAGTGAGGATGTGTGGGAGGGTGGGCGAGTGGGGAGGGATGTGTGGGAGGGTGGCGAGTGGGGGATTTGTAGGAGGGTGGGCGAGTGTGAGGGGTGTGAGGGAGGTGGGCGAGTGGGGGATGTTGGGAGGGTGGGTGAGTGTGAGGGATGTGTGGGAGCTGGGCGAATGGGAGAGTGGCGAGTGTGAGGGATTGGTGTGGGAGGGCGGGTGAGTGTGAGGGGTGGGCGAGTGAGAAGGATTGTTGGGGGTGGCGTGTGGTAGGGGTGCGAGTGAGAGGGAGTGTGGGAGGGTGAGCTGAGTAGGAGGGATGTGTGGGAGGTGGCGTGTGATGGATGTGTTGGAGGGTGGCGAGTGGGGGGATGTGTGGGAGCGTGAGCGAGTGGGAGAATGACGAGTGTGAGGGATGTGGTAGAGGGTGGGTGAGTGTGAGGGATGTGTGGGAGGGTAGGCGAGAGTGGGGGAATGTGTGGGAGGGTGGGCGAAGAGTGGAAGGGGTGAGAGTGAGAAGAATGTGTGGGAGGGAGGTGGGGTAGTGGGAAGGTGGGCGAGTGGAGGGATGTGTGGGAGGTGAGTGGGCGAGTGGGAAGGGTGGGCGAGTGGGGATGTGTGGGAGGGGTGGGCGAGAGGAGGGATGTGTGGGATGGTGGGGCGAGTGTGAGGGATGTGTGGAAAGGTGGGCGGAGAGCGGGAGGATGTTGGGAGGGTGGCGAGATGGGGGGATGTGTGGAGGTGGCGAGTGGGAGGGGGGGGGGGGAGGGGGGGGGGGGGGGGGGAGGCGAGTATGAGGATGTGTTGAGCGTGGGCGATTGGGGGGTATGTGTGGGAGGGTGGAGCGAGTGTGGAGGGGTTGGCGAGTGAGAAGGATTGATGAGGGTGAGGGCGAGTGGGATGTGTGTGGATGTGGTAGGTGGAGTGTGGAGGGGTGGACAGTGAGGTGATAGGAAGATGTGGGCGGTGGGGGGTTGGGGGGTAGGTGGCGAGTGGGAGGGATGTGTGGGAAGGTGGGCGAGTGTGAGGGATGTTGGGAGGGTGGGCGAGTGTGAGGGATGTGTGGGACGGTATGGGCGAGTGAGGGATTTGGAGGGTGGGCGAGTTAGGGATGTGTGGAGGGTGGGCGAGTGAGTGAGGATGTGTGGGAGGGTGGCGGTGTGACGGATGTGTGGTAGGGTGAGGCGAGTTGAGGGATGTGTGGAAGGGTGGGCGGGTGGAGGGATGTTGTGGAGGGTTGGCTACTGGGAGGGATGGTGTGAAAAGGGTGCGAACAGGAGGGATGTGTAGGAAAGTGGAGAATGGAGGGGTGGGAGGTAGGGGGAGTGGGTATGTTGGAGGGATGGAGAGTAGCAGGTAAGATGTGGGGATGGAAAGGAGAATGGAATGGAAAGGAGATGAGGAATGGCTGGTGGGAGAGTGGAAGGTGGGGCAGGAGAGTGGGTGGTTGTGAAGGAGGGTGGGGAGAGGGAGTGGGAATGGGAAGGTGGAGGAGTGGAAGGGTAGTGTAGGTTTGGAGTGGGTCGGTTGGGACTGGGAGTGGGTTGTGGTGTGGGAGTGGGAGGGATGGGAGAAATATCTTCACTTATCTCTCCTTTACTGCACGTATAAGTTCTGTCAAGCACCTTAACTACTGGGAACGCTTGGAAGCACTTGACTTGTACTCGTTGGAACGCAGGAGGGAGAGATACATCATAATCTACACTTGGAAAATCTTGGAAGGAATGGTCCCAAATCTGCACACAGAAATCACTCCCTAACGAAAGTTAAAAAAAGGGACTGGGGCAGGCGAAGCAAAAATGGCCCCCAAAAAAAGTAGGGGCGCCATTGGTACACTAAGGGAAAACACCATAAGTGTCCGGGGCCCAAGACTGTTCAACAGCCTCCCATCAAGCATTAGGGGAATTGCCAATAAACCCCTGGCTGCCTTCAAGAGAGAGCTGGACAGATACCTAAAGTCAGTGCCGGATCAGCCGGGCTGTGGCTCGTACGTTGGACTGCGTGCGGCCAGCAGTAACAGCCTAGTTGATCAGGCCCTGATCTATCGGGAGGCCTGGTCATGGACCGGGCCGCGGGGGCGTTGATCCCCGGAATAACCTCCAGGTAACCTCAATTTACCACCTTCACCCTCACACTAGATGTAACTCCCACCATTCTTACCTCTCTCTCTCTCTCTCTCTCCCGCGTCTTTCCTCTGCCCCCACTTTCATGACGTGCGTCGCACTATTCTCCTCTTCCACATTTCCCCTCTTGTTTCGCCTTTTCCACATCTCTCCTATAACCCCTTCCACATTTCTCCTCTGCTCTCTCCCATATCTATTCTCTTCCCTCTCTTACAATGTTCCGCCCACAATTCTCCTCTCAACAAATTGAACTGTAACAACAAAAATACCAACTGGGATCAAATAAATAATATTCTTCAAAAAAATGTTGGGAAGATAGTTTTGAATAATATGGATCAGAATCAATGTCTAGAGAGGATTAACGTTGTGCCACTAGAAGCATGATCAAGGCACATACAATTAAAGTAAAAAAAAGAGAAGGTGAAAGCTAGAAAGAGAGAGATGTTCTCTCTACAGGCAATGACGAAAGATCAGTGAACTTCCCAGGTATACTAGACTACCTGACGTACAGAAGGAAGTACTGGCTAGAGAAACACAAGATAATGAACTCACACTGAATGAGTCAGAGTAAAGGAGAGAAGAGCAACATAAAAGTCATTAGTGACACTGAAAGAAATTCGACATTCTTCTTCCCATACATAAAATCCAAGGCAAAAATCACATACGATATCCAGTCCTTAAACAAAATGTAGCTGACACTAACAACATCAAAGAAATGAGTGAAATTCTAGTTTCAGTATGATTCTGTGTTCAGTGAGCCATTATTCTGAAATAAGTTTGACAATCCGAATGAATTCTTCATAAACGAGACTCAAAACTTTGTTAACATCTCCAAAATTTCCGAAATAACCCTAACCCCACTTAACATCGAAAAGCTATTCACAGGCACAGACTCGTGGAACTCCAAATTCATCGAGAACTGCAAGAAACTCCTATCAAATGTCTTAAATATATTATAAAGAGAAGGAGCCTAGACACTAGGGTCATCCTATAGCTGTTAAAAACAACGGATATAGCCCCACTACACAAAGATGGTAGTAAAGAAGTAGCAAAGAGCTGTAGACCGATAACAATGATGTCCCATATTACAAAAATCTTTGAGAGTTTTAGAAAACAATATCGCTAACCACATTGATTGACAACAATTGCACAACCCGAGGCAACGTGGGTTTAGAGCAAGTCGCTCTTGTCTCTCGCAAATACTGCACCGTTACAACATAGTCTTGGATTTACTAGAAGACGGACGGATTGTGGATGTAGTAGACAGAATTTACAAAAGCTTTCGACAAATGCACTCATGGTAGAACAACACACAAAATATGTACAAAAGGTATAACTGGAAAAGAATAAAAAAAAATGTCAGAGGAAGTGAGAGAGAAAACCTCTGTTCCCCAGGGCACAGTACTCGCCCCCATCCTTATCTTTATCTTCATATCTGACATAGGGACATAAGCCATAGCAGGTTTGTAGTGTTCACCGAAGACACTGCAAACCTCCAAGTAGATATAAACCAAGTCTTCCAGTGGACCACTGAAAATAATGATGTTCAATGAAGATACATTTCATGCAATAAAAACTAGAATGGAATATAAAACTAACCACTTAATAGAGTGAAAAAACTACTGTTAAGAACTAAGGGGTAATGCCAGAGAATCCCACTTTCAATGATCACACAGTGTCATCACAACCACAAGGAAAATGATGGGATGGATAACGAGAACCTTCAAAACAAGAGGTGCTAAGCCAATGATGGTCGTCTTTAAAAGATCTCAATCAAAATAAGACAGACAGTTTTCGACGACACGCTGACTTTGTTGGGTTATCCCGAGTGACTATCACTTCGGGATAAAAGTCCAAATCAAATCTTATCTATCTTCAGGAGGGAAGCTGATAAGTTCCTCACGTCAGTTCCTGATCAGCCGAGCTGGTGCTCGTACGTCCGAATGCGTGCAGCCAGTAGTCTGGCTGATCAGGCCTTCATCTCCAAGGAGGGCTAGTATGGGACCGGACCGCGGGGGTGTTGACCCCCGAAAACATCCTTCAGATATCCTTCAAGTATCCCCTCTCCACCATCTCTCCGCTTTCCTCTTCCACATTTCACCTCTTCCCTATTCCAAGTCTCTCCCTTTCTCTCGCATCTCTCATTTTCCTCTCCCACGTCTCTCATCTCTCTCCCAGATCTTCCCCCCCCCCTCTTGCCGCCAGAGTCACTGGTTTGCAGGGTCTTGTCTCTTCTTTATGTAATCAAGTTCTAATGGCCACAGTGAGTTAAGGATGATGATCACATTGTCCAACCCACTCTTGAACGATCGCCTCTGCTACTTCTTGCGCCACCCACACCTTAACTCCAGCCTCGTCATCACACACAAGCCAGTTAGAGACTCTCCTCCAACTACTACGCTCACTCGAGCGACAAAGCGCATATATGTTTTTGGAAATACTTTGGTTCTCCTTTTCCCGCTCATGGAGATCCACTTGCATCAGAAATTCGAGAATTAGAAGAGAGATTTGAAACTGTGGGAAAAGGCGGGAAATCTGGGCGTGGTGGTTCCTGAGTCGGCCGCCAGGGCGCAGCAGGGGGCGGGGAAATGGCCCGGAATAACGCCGCTATTCGACACTCTTCCCTCTGACTTCGTTGCCAGAATTGTTAATGAACTGCGTGCGCGCCTCGAGCTGCAGCGTATGGCCCGTGTCTTCAACCTCCTATGAATATTACTGCCGTATTTCCTAGTTCGTGCGGCTCGCAACGTTATATAGACGCTGGTTTCACTTGTTTTTCTAACGTTGGTCGCGGAGCTAAGTTATGTCAGTGTGAAAGTATCTAGATCTCACCATGCCGTTAACGGGTGATGATTCAGGCTACGAAGCGCTCTCGTGATTAATAAATCGAACGCGGGGCTCCGAACGCTTACAACACAAACATGCTGATCCAAATTCCGAACACTGGAATCCCGCTGAGTCTCGCGCCCCGAACGATAACTTCTGCAAGTTTTGGAAAGATCTCTCTTACTCTCAGCACAACACTCAACTTCATAGCTATTCAAAAATCTGGATATTAAATGCTTCACAAACAGATATTAACTTAATCCTTCTCAAACTCTGAAGAGTGCAGAGAGCATGAGAACTACAGCGAGCTCAAACTCCCGTAGTAAAGTGACTGAGGGAACAGAAAACGTGGCGAGACTCAGTGGCAAGACTCTACTGGTCATTTGTTCCACCACAACAAACCACAAAGACACCACCCAACCACTTTTGACACTTTTTGAAAAATTGTGAGCGGTATATAAGGCCAATAAAACTGCCGGCGAGTAGTTCACATTCATATGGTAATCCAGGCCAATTGCTAAGTCAGGAGATATATTTTTTCTTTATCTGGGCTAGAGAGTTGTTTTGAGTGGAGCCTCTCCTCCAGTGATGAATGGTGTAATTAAATAGTAAGAAAGTTGTGAAGCGTGTGCATGGGAAGGGAAAGGAGACCGGCCAATATTTATCACTTGTTTGCATTATAACAGTACATGTAAGTACAACAATAATTATGACTTACATTCAGAGTTTTAGAGTGCTAAATTTGTTAAGGTTAAGTGAAATTAAGTGTCACTACAAAATACTTAATTAAAGTTCGTAATTATGTATGCGTGTTGGGAGTGTGTTCTTTTGTTTGAATGTTTTGCTGTGTTTGTGTGAAATTATATATATATATATATATATAAAAATATATATATATATATATATATATATATATATATATATATATAATGTCGTGCGAATATGTAAAACTGGTCAATTAGCAAGAACTCATATAAAATTAAGTCTTTCTGGAATTTCTCTTATACGTTTAAAGATATATTTTTTTCATTAATGTTAATGTAAAAATTTTTAATTTTGCACCAAAAGAATCTTAGAAAACTTACCTAACCTTATTATAACAAGAGCAATTTATTTTAGCCTAACCCAACTAAATATATTTTAAATACGTTTACAATAATTTAGTACTAAACAAACACAAATCAAATAATATTTTTTTCCGTTAGGTTCAGAATGATTTTGGCGAAATTATTGCATACACAAATTTTCACTTGTCCTATATTGGCAAGATGAGCGTTGCTATTTAAGCCAAGATCGCAAGTTCTGCCTATTCGGCACGACATATATATATATATATATATATATATATAATATAATATATATATATATATATATATAATATATATATATACATTATATATATATATAATACATATATATATATATATATATATATATATATATATATATATATATATATATATATATATATATATATATATATATTGTGTGTGTGTGTGTATTCGTATTTAATATATATGACTTACACAAAACATCCAGTGCGCAGCAGTTCTGTGGGCGAAAACACTTTGATATTGAGAGAGGTCAGAGGAGAATGGTCAGACTGGTTCAAGCTGAGAGACAGGTGACAGTAACTGAAATAACCTCTCGTTACAACAGTGGTATGCAGACGAGCATCTCTGGACGCACAACACGTCGAACCTTGAAGTGACTGGCTTAAAGCAGCAGAATACCACATCGGGCTCCACTCCTGGTAGCTAAGAACATGCAACTGAGGCTACAATGAGCACAGGCTCACCAAAACCTCACAGATGAAGACTGGAAAAAAATGTCGCAATCCCAATTTCTGCTGAGTCATGCAGATGGTAGGGCCAGAATCTGGCGTAAAACTTTGGGATGTGGAGTAATGGGAGAGTCGCAGCATGAATGTGTAGCCACATATCTGCAGCAACTGTGCGATGCTACCATGTCAGAATAGAAAGCTTCAAGAGGAAACTTGGCAAGTATTTTCACCAGGTGCCAGATCAGCCAGGCTGTAATGGATATGTAGACCAGCGGGATGCCAGCAGCAACAGCCTGGATGACCAGGCAAGCAACAAAGAGCCTGGCCCAAGGCCGGGCTCATCAAAGGTATATCAGAGGTAAAGGTAGTACCTTGCTGAATCCATGTCACGAAGAATTCAGGCTGTTCTGAGGGTAAAAGGAAACCCTACCCTGTACTAGAAGAGTATGCCAAATGAAGTGGCCACTGATAGTGTGTGTATATGTGTGTGTATACACACACACACACACACACACACACACACACACACACACACACACACACATACACACATATATATATATAAATATATATATATATATATATATATATATATATATATATTTCAACAAGTCGGCCGTCTCCCACCGAGGCAGGGTGACCCAAAAAGAAAGAAAATCCCCAAAAAGAAAACACTTTCATCATCATTCAACACATTCACCTCACTCACACATAATCACTGTTTTGGCAGAGGTGCTCAGAACACAACAGTTTAGAAGCATATACGTATCAAGATACACAACATATCCCTCCAAACTGCTAATATCCCGAACCCCTCCTTTAGAGTGCAGGCATTGTACTTCCCATTTCCAGGACTCAAGTCCGGCTATATAAAAATAACCGGTTTCCCTGAATCCCTTCACTAAATATTACCCTGCTCACACTCCAACAGATCGTCAGGTCCCAAATACCATTCGTCTCCATTCACTTCTATCGAACACGCTCATGCACGCCTGCTGGAAATCCAAGCCCCTCGCCCACAAAACCTCCCTTACCCCTTCCTTCCAACCTTTTCGAGGACGACCCCTACCCTGCCTTCCTTCTCCTACAGATTTAAATGCTCTCCATGTCATTCTACTTTGATCCATTCTCTCTAAATGACCAAACCACCTCAACAACCCCTCTTCAGCCCTCTGACTAATACTGTTATTAACTCCACACCTTCTCCTAATTTCCACACTCCGAATTTTCTGCATAATATTTACACCACACACTGCCCTTAGACAGGACATCTCCACTGCCTCCAACCGCTTCCTCGCTGCTGCATTCACAACCCAAGCTTCACACCCATATAAGAGTGTTGGTACTACTATACTTTCATACATTCCCTTCTTTGCCTCCATATATAACGTTTTTTGACTCCACATATACCTCAATGCACCACTCACCTTTTTTCCTTCATCAATTCTATGATTAACCTCATCCTTCATAAATCCATCCGCCGACACGTCAACTCCCAAGTATCTGAAAACATTCACTTCTTCTATACTCCTCCTCCCCAATTTGATATCCAATTTTTCTTTATCTAAATCATTTGATTTACCTCTAATTCTTTCAATAATAACCCTACCGTATGCTTTTCATGGTATACTCAATAAACTTATTCCTCTATAATTTTTACAATCTCTTTTGTCCCCCTTCCCTTTATATAAAGGGACTATACATGCTCTCTGCCAATCCCTAGGTACCTTCCCCTCTTTCATACATTTATTAAACAAAAGTACCAACCACTCCAACACTATATCCCCCCCCCCTGCTTTTAACATTTCTGTCATGATCCCATCAGTTCCAGCTGCGTTACCCCCTTTCATTCTACGTAATGCCTCACGTACCTCCCCCACACTTACATTCTGCTCTTCTTCACTCATAAAAGATGGTATACCTCCTTGGCCAGTGCATGAAATTACCGCCTCCCTTTCTTCCTCAACATTTAAAAGTTCCTCAAAATATTCTCGCCATCTACCTAATACCTCCATCTCCCCATCTACTAACTCCCCTACTCTGTTTTTAACTGACCAATCCATACGTTCCTAGGCTTTCTTAACTTGTTTAGCTCACTCCAAAATTTTTTTTTATTTCATTAAAATTTCATGACAGTGCCTCTCCCACTCTATCATCTGCTCTCCTTTTGCACTCTCTCACCACTCTCTTCACCTTCTTTTACTCTCCATATACTCTGATCTTCTTAAAAAACACTTCTGCTTTGTAAAAAACCTCTCATAAGCTAACTTTTTCTCTTTTATCACACCCTTTACTTCATCATTCCACCAATCACTCCTCTTTCCTCCTGCCCCCACCCTCCTATAACCACAAACTTCCACCCCACATTCTAATACTGCATTTTTAAAACTCATCCAACCCTCTTCAACCCCCCCCCCCCACTACTCATCTTTGCACTAGCCCACCTTTCTGCCAATAGTCGCTTATATCTCACCCGAACTTCCTCCTCCCTTAGTTTACACACTTTCGCTTCCCTCCTACTAGTTGTTGCCACGTTCCTCTTGTCCCATCTTCCTCTTACTCTAACTGTAGCTACAACTAAATAATGATCCGATATATCAGTTGCCCCTCTATAAACATGTACATCCTGGAGCCTACCCATTAACCTTTTATCCACCAATACATAATCTAACAAACTACTTTCATTACGTGCTACATCATACCTTGTATATTTATTCTCTTTTTCATAAAATATGTATTACTTATCACCAAATCTCTTTCTATACATAGCTCAATTAAAGGCTCCCCATTTACATTTACCCCTGGCACCCCAAATTTACCTACTACTCCTTCCACAACATTTTTACCCACTTTAGCATTGAAATCCCCAACCACAAGTACTCTCACACTTAGTTCAAAACTCCCCATGCATTCACTCAACATTTCCCAATATCTCTCTCTCTCCTCTACACTTCTCTTTTCTCCAGGTGCATATACACTTACTATAACCCACTTTTCACATCCAACCTTTATTTTACTCCACATAATCCTTGAATTAATACATTTATAGTCCCTCTTTTCCTGCCATATCTTATCCTTCAACATTATTGCCACTCCTTCTTTAGCTCTAACTCTATTTGAAACCCCTGACCTAATCCCATTTATTCCTCTCCACTGAAACTCTCCCACCCCCTTCAGCTTTGTTTCACTTAAAGCCAGGACATCCAGCTTCTTCTCATTCATAACATTCACAATCATCTCTTTCTTATCATTTGCACAACATCCACGCACATTCAGACTTTCCACTTTGACAATTTTCTTCTTCTTATTCTTTTAGTAATCTTTACAGGAAAAGGGGTTACTAGCCCATTGTTTCCCGCATTTTAGTTGACTTTTACAACACGCAGGGCTTACGGAGGAAAGATTCTTTTTCCACTTCTCCATGGATATAAAAGGAAAAGTAAAAAGACCACGAACTATTAAGATAAATCAAAGAAAACTCAGATGAGGTTTTATAAAAAACGTGTACATGTATGTGAAAGTGTGACCTAAGTGTAATTTAGAAGTAGCAAGACATACCGGTAATCTTGCATATTTATGAGACAGACAAAAAAACCCCAGCAATCCTACCATCTTTGTAAAACAGTTACAGGCTTTGTTTTACATTCACTTGGCAGGACGGTAGTACCTCCCGGGGTGGTTGCTGTCTACCAATCTACTACCTCAAAATATAATATATATATTATATATATATATATAAAATATATATATATATATATATATTATATATATTTCATCTAAAATTTTATATCTGGAGCGGCAAAAATTCTGGTATTGTACCATCATTAACAGGTGAATTAGATAAGCCAGGCACGATTTTTCTGTCTCAAAATTTAATGTGTTTTATAAGAGTTAGGTGTGTGTTTTCCATGTGATTAGTAGCTTATTTATTATCAAGGCGGTATTATCTTGGGGAAGGGGAAGGGGTTAAACCAGGCTGACAAACGAAGGATTGAATCTTCACAACCTCTTGCGCTGAATAACAAATACGGGTCTATACCTTCATGGAAATATGATAATAATAATAATAATAATAATAATAATAATAATAATAATATAAAATAATAATAATCCATTACTTTGGAGGGTAGGTGCATTAGTGATAGTGGCCCAGATAGAAGAGCCACACGCAACTGGACAGCCAAGCATGTGAGTATCGAAGGTAATGAGGCAGCAGATGAATCGGCCAGGCTGGCCACTAGCAGCTACGAGGGTCGTATTCATGCACCCGTCAGACTGAACCAGACCAAACACTTAACTATAACAGCGGCAAGACAAACAAGGAAGAAGCTTGGCACATCGAGGTCCAAGCTGTGGTACGAGACAGCCAGACAGCGTCAACCCCTAACTCAGTCACTGGGAAGAGGATGAGAGTGAACGTGAAAACCATATTTATGGTCATAAAACGACATGAAAGATTCGATGATAAGGATTTTTACGTACCTGCAACAGGAATAATAAAAAGACACAGTTATAACTGAAAAAAATTACGCGGAAGGGATACCAGAAAATTTTTCTTCAATGAGTGATGCATCAATGGGTAGGTTGACAGTATTTCATCCAATGAATATATATATATATAATATATATATATATAAAATATAATATATATATTTTTATATATATTATAATATATTATATTAAAATATATTAAAGTGAATGATGAACAAATTACTGAAGACGGGCCACACGAGCACAGCTCTGCTCCTGCAGCTACAAATAGGTAATTACAGGGATGTGACCCAAGCATAACCCACGGCTATACATCACCTGCCTCTAGCATGGGCTGGTGGGCCTCTTGCAATGCTTCTTCCTTTTTTGTGCATCTGGCTTGCTTTTATATTGAAGGGCTTCCCCTTAACAAGTTCAGTATCGTCTGAGGAAGGTCTCTAGTTAGACTGAAATATTCGTTATTTCTGCATTGCTGAGTGGAGGTTATTCGAATTATTTACCGCAGTGAACGTCAATGAGAACACAGAAGAGGAAAAGTGAGAACACTGCCAAGGATGCATCTGACGACCTACTGGAGTCAGAAGAGTCACATGGAATACCATGTGACACTTCTCCTGCCCCCACCACCCCACCAGAACCCACAGAAAACTGCAGATGCGTGAAAATTCGTGGGGACAAAAGATCTAGAGACACTTGTGACCATCCTCACAGTACCCTCCACCACGCTAACGTCTAGAGACACTTGTGACCATCCTCACAGTACCCTCTACCACGCTAGGCTAGAGACCCTTTTGACCCCCAAAAGTTTACCCCT